>CM039591.1:54996523-55348558 GCA_022457205.1 Saccharum spontaneum
AAACGCGGGAGTTAGTTCATTTTTGCGATTCCCGTGCCGTGTGTGGTCAAAAGAATTATCATGGCCGCAGGGGCTTTTGAAGCGATTGTTTGATTGTTTCCAGTCACCACCGAATACGCGGTCCTAAACATGCCCAAACTACTCACGGTCTCAAGAGAGTCACGAGGTGGAAACAAGCACAATCCACTGAGAGGCGAGACGGGGACCTCAACCGATGAACGATGGATTTGCTAACCATGACAAATCATTTCCCGTGGAGAAACGCAACATGATCTTGTATCCCTGATAGCCTTCATTCATCCCTTGGCTAGTCACTCCATTTCAGTTGCAAGCAAAGCACGGAACGCCAACCGATCGACGGGAACAAGTGCTGGCCCAATCCTTTTCGTCACCTCACTTGCAGAGCACCCCGCACCTCATCTCAGTGTCAGTGGGATGTCGCCGTGCAACCAACCGGTTGACCGCTCATCGGCCCGGCCAATGGCCCGTGAGGCCGTGACCGTGACCGAGCGATAACGAAGTGCTCGCTGAAAACCCACTGCAAAACGCCGCTAGTGGTTCGGTGCCGAGCTCATCTCACGCGCCTGCCCTACGGCACCGGCAGCCGGGCGACGCCGATGTGTCTCGGCCTGCGCTAGTGACAACAAGTGCGTCCTGTTCCTGGCCTGGTATTCCATTCCTATCCGTCGTCGTCGGAGACGTTGCTACGCGCTCCCCAACCGCTGCAAATCTAGCACTAGCTGATGACAAGTGCAGAGGAGCTGCGGCAATGTGATTGTGAAGTCATGTCTCACAGTTGCTTCAAAAATTAATTGCTTCAAAAAAGTCATGTCTCACAGATTGGTGCACCGGATGATGGCTTTGATTCAGCACAAAAAGTGACGACCTTAGCGTTTTCTTTCACTTGAGTAAGATTGACACATGCGCTGTGCTGTCGATCGACCTAACTTGTGGAGAGCACATATCCGTCATCGTGCTCCACATGCATTGCTCCTGTGTCCGGACGACGATTTCACAAGTTTCCTGACGCACTTGCCAGTCTACAGACAGGTGGCATGGACGGGTCAGTGATTTTTTTTGTTGGTCTTATAAACCTCAAAAGCTGACGGCGCCATTTTACCGACCTGTCTTCGTCAACCCAACGTCCACGAGGTGCAATGCCACATCGATCGCTTGCAGAAAAAGTTAGTGAGTAACCTATCAGGATAGGTAAATCAGACTGTCGACCACAAGGAATGAAAATATTTTTTTCTGAGGAAAAAAAAACATGCGCACTCCATATATATCAATCTCATTCCAACAAGTAGAACTCATGAAATCGAACAATCGATGCTAACATTTCTAAGGGGAAAAAAATCGATAACAAATTCCAGTAGCAGAGCAGGCGAGCAGCCATGTCATATGTCAAGGGGAGGAAGAACCGAAGAAGCCACGGCTGATTCCGGAGGGATGTGTGTGGTCGTACCGATGTACTACTACGGAGTACCCTCTACCCAGGACAGAACTGAACAGCCCAACTGCTCCAGCTTCTGGTCTCTCTGACAGCATGCCTGAACCACCAGGCTTCCCCGTCTTCCCTAACTCCTCCGCTTCCCGCCAAGCGAAAGCGCCACCCGCGCTGCCCCACCTTGGCGCCTTCCTCCTCAGCAGGATCCACTCCTGCAACCGCAACCCCTCCGAGGCACGCCGACCAAACTGCCAGTACCGCTTGCACCTTACCAGCCAAGCTGCCTACTGACGGAATGTCTTGAGCGAGTGAGCTTTCCACTCGCCAGTCGCCAGTTCAGTTCTTGCTTCCTGCTCCGGTTGTGGTACCTTGACTGAGAAGCTAGCTATGCATCCCTCCCTGCGGTGGCTGACGAATTGCATAGCCTGATCAACCAGGTACTGGACTCTTTGTCGCTTAATTTGGTTCTGATGCTTTTCTACGCGAAAATGTCCTGCGCTGCATGCGTTGCTCTTTCTGTTTCGAGTTATTCGAATGCTGAGTTTCAGTTTTGCAACTAGATTATTACTACATCATGTGTTCGTCAAATTCAGTTGATACACTTTATCAGGTTTCCAGTTTGTTTCTTCATCGTTTCATTTTCGTTACTTCAGAGACAGTTGTTAGAACATCAGCAGTTTTCATCGGTCTTAAATTGGACAGTCAATATCAAATTATGAATCATGGGTTTAGATGATCATCGTACTTTTGAATATAAACGGCAGAAAGGCTTCAGTACGACCCAACAGTACAAAAGCATACTTTCTCTAGTTCTGTTACAACTCAGTACGGAGTACATGGTTGGTTTGGTGGTCATAATTTTTCTCGCGAGCGTGTCTTTGCGACACGTAATTCATTAAGCAGAAGCAGAGTTTGACTAGTTACAATATCCCCAAGTAATCCATAGATTATCGTGGGAGGATGGAAGCCAACACGACCCGAAAAGATTAACTTAAAAAGACATTACATGAAAGTTGAGCAACCAATTGGGCGGGTAGCGATGAGACTAGCAAGCCTCCTCAAACCCTTCAAACTCAAACCCCAACACGTCGAACTTCAAGAGCGCTCGAAGTGCTTCCCTTTTTGCGGAGTCGAGCGGGCCATGTAGTCCCTTCTTGAAATCCGCCACAACCTGGGTATCCGACCGCTGTGAGGCGGAAGGCTCCCACTTGGACACAAGCACCTTCTGCGCTTGAAGGGTGGCGTTAGGTGCCCGTGAGGCATACTTTGCCGCCAGACGCGTGCTACGACGGATGGAGACCGAGGATGGGGAGTGACGGGTTCGACGACGTGGTGGTGCCTTGAGGATGGGCGTCTTGAGCAGGACGGAGACGCGCCTAGCAAACTCCTCGGCGAGGGCTAAGGGGAAAGTCGGCAAAGGAGTTCGCCGAACATCCACCCCTGAAGCCTCGGCATCCGCAAAGCTAAGCTGAACCATCCGTGGTGGCGAACGAGTGTCCGCCAACAAAGCTTGAGCCCCCAGAGGGGCCGCAGGCGGGGTAGATGGGCACCCAAGCAGCGAAGCATCCACCGAATGACTGACGATGAGCGGTGCGGCGAGCTGAAGCGAGGCAGCGAGCTCATCGAACATCGGGTCAACCCAAACGGGAGGCTTAGTGCCCTCGCACAGCGCCAGCACGAGCGGATCCGGCTCCTGGGGGCAACGAGTGACAGACGAAGAGGCGACATTGCCCATTACGGCAACGTTGATATCCTCTGGCAGCTTGCTCCGCCGCCGCCGCCGACGTCGAAGACGGGAGCCGTTGGTGCCCCCCACAGCCACCCGCGCAGCTCCGTCCGAACCACCGCAAGGCGCATGCGAGGGGGGTCGAGAACCACCTCCCCCAACCTCCAGTGCCGTCACCACGGTCCGCTTGGGCCACTTGCAGTCCCTAGCGATGTGACGGTATCCGCGACAGCGCAGACAACGCTGTGGCATCCGGCGGGTCGCTACTCTGTGCGAGTAGGAAAGGCAGTTGAAACATCTGCCGTGTAGCTCCGCCGGGATCTTCCAGGCCTGTAGGAGCTGCTTCACGGACGAAGCGACCGCAGATCGAGACTCCTGCTGTTGGAGAATCTCACACCACCCATCAGCATCGGGGGTGGAGACCCGTCCTCGACGACCAGGATGTTGGCGAACGGGGGCGCGGCCATCCACCAGCCGAGTGGGCAGACCGTGCACCAGCTGGGGGCACGGGCGGCGGCGTGCAGCAAGCCTACGACCACGTCCCTGGCAACCAGTGTCTACCCCGGCCCGGCCCCTGACCACTGCTGGACGTGGCTGGGCGCGCGGTGGAGGCGCCGACACCGGCGACGCGTGACGGAGAACGGCGTCGATGTAGGTCCTGGGTTGGTCGTCGTCGGTTTCTTCGTTGTTGTCGTCCGCCCAACGGCAGCTCTTCGTGCGCCCACTGGAGGGTTGACCTGGGTAGAACGGGGCCGCATCCTGCGAGAGCGGGCGGGGGCTTGAAGAGACCGACGCTGCTGCAGCAGAGCAAGGCCGCGGGGTAGGCCTAGGCGACGTCAGCTTGAGCGGTGGAGGTCATCCGGGTGGCACAGGTGCACTAGGGCTGGGGAGGGGCAGCGGGTCCTCCGGCGGAGCAGATCCCGCGTCCATAGAGGCAGCTAGAGCCGGTGATGCGTGCCCAGGACGCGGATTCGGCATTGCAGGTTCCTCTTCTCCATCAATGGCGATGGCAGGCCCGAAGTCAAAGCCCTCAGGGTCCTCTTCTTCCCCCCTGTCGAGCAGTTCTTCCTCCACTTCTTCTTCTCCTCCGGTCACCAGATCCGATGAGGTGGAAGCAGATCGAGGCTAGGAACTTCGGATTTGGGGAAGGAAGGTTGCGGTGGAGCAGGGGGCGGCGGCTTCGAATCCCAACGGAGCAGGTCGCTGCGGCTGTCCGCAGCTGCGTGGGGTGGAGTGGAGGGGCTGGGAGCGGCGTTGGCGAGCGGTGGGGCGAGCCGAGCGGTGGAGCGAGTTGGCTGGGAGGGGTTTCGCCGGCGGTGAAGGTGGCTAGGGGCTGGGGGTCGTCGGCGTCTGCGTGGGGTGGGTCAGGGGCCGGGAGCGGCTCCATCCTCTGCCGCACTTCGACGGTTCAGCAACACCTTGGTCCTCACCGCGGCCGCGAGCTGCATCCGGACCTGCACAGCTCACAAGTCAGTTCAGCACCGGCTGCCTGTTTCAGCGTCGGCGGGACCTGCACAGCAGGCGGGGGCGGAGCTCCGCGGGCAGCCGCCTGTAGCAGATCTGCATAGGGCGGGACGGGGACTTGAAGGAGCGGCGCCGGATTTGAGCAGGAGCGGCCAGGGAAGGGAGGATGGGAGCCGCGCGTGGCTCCGGTGGCCGCCGGCGAGGCCCTCCTGGCCACCGGAGCGTCCTTCTCGGCACCGCCCCTGCAACCCTAGCCGGCGCCGCCCGGACCAAAGCAGGACGCGAGGAAGGGGAGCGGAACCGCGGGTGGAGCTCCAGCCGTCGACGAACAACAGATCCGGGTGGAGGAGAGGTGGGCCGCTGGAACCGCGGCGGCGCCGGTCGCCGGTCACGGAGGCTCCTGAGGTGGAGCGAGCCAAAACCCACTTGCGCCGTCCATTTGACTAGGCCTATAATTTGGAATGGAGGGAGCAGCTTACCTCGGTCTCACGGATATCCGTCATTGTCTTCTGATAGGTTGGTGGTCATAATTTGAGAGGAACTAATGTTCAATGCTCCTGACGACAAAGAGTTCAGTTAACAGCAAGTTTTTTTTCTTCCTTCGGAATGAGACACATCAACCAGTAGCGGTTGCTTCAGAGCCCACACATTCCTATTTCTCCTTTACAAAAAGCTTTGGTGGATGGAATGAACTGTTCAGTTCTAGGAGTCTAAGACTATTTATCTTTAGCAGCTGGTTGGCAAAACGTGAGAACCAAACTAGTGCAGTTGTTGGGGGTTCATACATAAGCAAGAGCATCATGCAAACCTAATTGGTTTGGCCAGCAACACATAGTTCTGACAGAGGTTGTTCACGTAAATTTTGTGTTTACTTCCCACAGATTATTTGTTTCCGCAGAAACTTTTAGCTGAATATCATCCTTATTGCTCAGGTTGAGCTAACAATGCTTACTACTACTCAGTGATTATTTTCAAGGGATAATCTGGAGAAGCAAGCATCAAGGTAATCATGGCTGAAATGGGAGAAGCTCTGAGATCCTGCATGGAGCGGCTGGTCATTGCCAGGGAAGAGCGGGAGCAGATCATCGTGGAGGCGGCCAACGAGATATCCTCCGAGAAGAAGAAAGTGCGCGAGCTCCAGCAGAAGCTGGAGCACGCGAACAAGAAGGTCGCGAAGCTCGCCGCCGAGAACAACCACCTCTCCAAGGCCGCTGACTCCAAGGATGCGCTGATCGGGAAGCTGAGGGAGTCCGCGGCGGCCACTGGGAACAAGCTCGCCGACGCGACGGCGAGGCTAGAGTCGGCGCAGAAGCAAGCCGGGTCGTTGCAGTACGAAGTGCGCATGCTCCAGAAGGAGCTGGAGGTCCGGGGCCAGGAGCGGGAGTACGACCTCAAGTCATTCGACGCCGCGCGCCGGCAGCAGGCGGAGCACCTGAAGCGGATCGCGGAGCTGGAGGCCGAGTGCCAGCGGCTGCGCGCCATGGTCCGCAAGCGCCTCCCCGGGCCGGCGGCGATCGCCAAGATGAGGGACGAGGTCGATCAGCAGCCGACCCAGACCCCCACATCAGCCAGCCCGAGGCGGCCGCGTCCCGCGATGCCCTCCTCGCCGCGGTCGGTCTCGGTCGTCGCGCTGCGGACCCCGTCGCCGCGGCGCTCCTCCGTCTCGGACGCCGAGGGCTACGCGTTCAAGCTCCGCGCCGTGGAGGACGAGAACAGGGCTCTGAAGCAGGCGCTCGCCAAGAGGGAGAACGAGCTGCAGTTCATGCAGATGAAGTACGCCGACGAGGCCTGCAAGCTGACGGTGGCTCAGAGGCAGCTCAAGGAGCTGACGGAGGAGAACAGGCAGCTCAGTGACGCCAACAGTCAGTCTGAATCCTGGGCTTCTGCTCTGGTTTCTGAACTGGACAAGCTCAGGTCAGGCAACCAGAACGGTGGTGCTTCCATCATGGCATCATCTGAGATGAACTTGCTTGATGATTTCGCTGAGATTGAGAAGCTGGAGATGGCGTCAGGTGATCAAAAGCGCAATGCGCAACGTGCATCTCCGAAGAAGGCGGATACGGGACCGGTAACGCAAGAACATAATGGCAATGCTCCTGTCCTGGATGGTAGATTCTCCAACGGCCATCCTGAAAAGGTAAAGAATATCTGGGAACTAGTTGTGCAAAAGAATGAAGCAAGTGGGGAAAGTGTTGAAACTATTATTGAACAGATAAGCCAAGCATTGGATCAGGCAGCTATTTCTGCCAAGAGAGATGATTCAGATGCACTGAATGACCGGTCTGAAATAGAGAAGGCGGTGAGAAATCTGGTCGAGGAAATCACGTCCATGATCCGCACATCTCCAGAAGACAATGTTGCAAGATCAAGAGTGCTGTTGCACAACAAGTCTGAACTTTTTCGCTGCCTTGAGCACCTGGTTCAGATCTGTCATGACCTACTAGAAGGGAAATGTAACCTTGGAAAGTTCGTCGATGAAGTTTGCCTCATTCTAAAGTATATAGTGAGCCAATACTTCTCAGATCAAGATCAGACTGACAGTTTGAACACTAATGCAGAGAATTTTGATGGAGTCAAGCCATCGAGTACAGTTACCGCAAATGGTACACATAACACTGAAAGTGCTAAACCAGCAGCAACTTCAGCTACTCAGACAGAGGCAGGGGAAGTACCAGTTGAGTCAGTTGAAAGCCAGATTATGGTCAATCATCTACAGAAGCTTGATACAGAACCGATACATATTATACAAGCCCAGGATGATAGTATCCTTCCAGGAAGAAAATCGGCATTCTGTGAGATACAAAGGTAATTTATATGTCGCTACGTAGACTACTCATGTTTTTTTTAAAAAAAAACTATTACCAACACTTCAAAAAATTAACGTATATTCTTAATCATGCAGCCCTGCTGCTGAGGCAAGTGTGGAACATAGGGCAGCTCAAGAGGAAAGTCATTTAGCAACAGTAAGTTATGTTGTCCTTGCTATACATTCTTACAGGAAAATAGTATAGTGGTAGTTACAATTTTCAGTATGTCATCTTCAGGAACTGAACTCACAACATCAGCATTCACTGCAGAACTCAGAGATCCTCGCAGCAGCTGACAAGCTCGCCGAGTGCCAGGAGACGATCACGATTCTGAGCAAGCAGCTGCAAGCTCTAAAGATGCCAAAAACTTCAGGTCCTCTAGACAGCTCCATCTGCAACCCCAGACCGAGCTCCGCGGCGTCCGACTACAAGCCGCAGTCGCTCGCGAGCATCCTCGCCGAGGAGTTCGCCGACGCCGAGGCCTCCATGTCTCCCACCACACCCAAGCAACAAGTGCTGTCCAAGAAAGACGAAGGTGAGGTCTGCGCTACGCCGAGGAGGAGCGTAGCACAGCAGGAGGAGAACGCCGGCGCTGACGACAAGGACTCGATGCAGATCGTCGTCCATCCGGTGTTCGCCACCGCACCGCGGCAGGACGATGTTTCCGCTGACCCGAAGAGGAAGAAGAAGCGCAGTACGAGCCTGCTGGGCAGGATCATGTTCAGGAAGAAAGTGGAAGGCAGCTCCTAGACCGACTGTGCTGAACTGCATCGACATGGTGGATGCATTCTGCAACCTGCAGCCTGCAGCTGCATCTGCAGGTGTGACATGGATCCGGCCAGTGTGCTGCTACGTTGTGATCAGTGATTTCTTAATGTGTTCTGTTTATGCGTTTCCTGCTCCCAGTGAGCGATCTTTTTGGCTGTACATTCTGTTCCAGAGCCTTGTGGCTGATGGCAACTGGTTCTGGCACTTGTTGTGGGCTACGTGTCTGCATTTTGTTCTTGACGTACATGGACAAAATTTTCTGTGTATTTATGAACATCACGGTTGTGCAAAAGGTAATTTATCGAAGGACAATAGGTTCTTTTCTGAGCTGTTCTTGCACTTGCCTACAATGCTGGACTAGTGGACTATTTATGGCGAGAAGACTTGCAGCCTGTTCAGCTGCTTATTTTCAGACAGCCGATCCTCTTGAAGTGACTTTCCTTTATATAAAGCTTGATGCCCCTGTGCTTGCTTAGGCTTCACGAGGTGGGACAAAAGCAGGCACTATTCTGTGCTCTGCCTTTTTTTTTGAGAAACTATTGTGTGTCTGCTGGCCTTACGACCCTCCGCGCAAAGGCTGCTTGTGATTGTGGTGTGAGCTCTTAAATCTAGTCTCATTTAGTTTTATTTATGGACTTTAGTCTTTCCTAATAACTCTGGAGTGACTAAATGAGACTAAACTATTTAGGAGGAACTAAAGTTTAGCAGTCTAAACCAAACACCCCCACGTGGACTACAGTGAAATCAAAGCTCATGGAATAGCAGCAGCATGCTACGATTAGCCATAGACCAGCCGTCCTCTTTCTTTTTTATTTTTTTTTATTTTTTTTGGGAATAGCCGTCCTCTTTCTTAGCTTTCACTTTTCACACATGTTTATGATTGTGCACATACACGTTTATACGGGTTTAAAAGATTCATAGGTTTACGGGTCTGGATACTATACTCCCAAACCTACGCCCACAAACCCGCTGGGTCTGATTTTTTTGTCCAATAACAAACCCATGGGTAAAGATATTGACCTATACCCTTACCCTAACAGAGTAAAAAACCCATCGGATTTCGGGTACTCACTGCCATCTTTAATGGTAACTGAATCGTAACCGAACTATTCAACTCCAGAACTGCCGCCGCCCGGACGTGATATTAATCCATCACACACTACCGTGGACCGAACCGATTCGTTTCTCTGACGTGCTTCTGCACTCCGAGTCCCCCGACCGTGCCTATTTTTCACGCGCCAACCCGGGGGCCTGCACCCATGGGGACCGCTAGCGACCTACATCCGCTGCTCCTCGCGGTCGGATGGACGGCCGCGCAGCCCACCCCCGTACGCCTCGCCCTCGCCTCACATGCGCACCTTGCTCGTCGCTAGGCTCCACTCCTTCCCTCGGACCCCCTCCTCTCTCTCCGCGTGGGTAGGACTTGAGAGCCGACCCCCAGTTCGCTGCGCCCCCGTCCGCCGGTCCCCAGCTCTGTCGTGCCCATCCCCCGGTGCCCGGGCCATGTGCCCATCACTCATCGTGCCCCCGTGAACGCTTGTAACATGAAACACTTGGATGCAACAAACATCGGACACAGATGAAACATTGGAAACATAGTGTTACAACATATGTGTTATACATATGCAACATCCAGATAAAACACTTGCAACATGTATGTGCAATATGAGACATCCAGATAAAACACTTGCAACATGTGTGTGAAAACATATGCAACATCCAGATAAAACACTTGTTACAACATACATCTGAAAAACATTTTTTCAAAACGCTTGCAACATAATACTGAAAACACTTGCAAAAATATGCAGTATGTGCAACATCCTGATCTACTTTTGCAACATCCATATATAACAAATTGCAACGTACCTCTGAAACATCAGAAATACTTGAAATACATTTGCAACGTAGGGGAGGGGAAGGCTGGGGCTGGTCGATTTCGCTCATCGGGGTGGGATCCGGCGACGAGCGGTGTGCGAGCACCACCACCATCCAGCACCAGTAGCACCGGCCTTGGCTCAGCTTGGCGGGCAGCGCGTGCTACGAGAGGGAGTGGGCAGCGCGGTGCACGACCAAAGCAAGGAGCGAGGTGCCAGTGGGGCACGCGACGGACGGGGGGGGGGGGGGAGGAGTGAGGAGCGAGGAGCGAGCGGCGCAGGTGGGGAGCGCGATGATGCGGGAGTGAGGAGCGAGTGGCACAGGGTCGGAGGCGTGGTGGGACAACCACAGCAGCGAGCGGAATGAGGCGCGGCGTCCAGATGAGAATAAGAGACATGAAAAATGAACAGGGAATAAAAAGGCAAAGTTACGGTGACATCCTGTTTATAACATTATAGATTCAACTCTGAAGAAGTCCTGGCATTGCCACATCCCACGAGCTCCTGCCGTGTTCTTCTGATTCTATCTCCATTTCCTGCTCGTAACAGAAGGTGGGGCAAATAGACACACATAGGGTCAATAGACACGTATAGTTAAATTAAATAGGCACCTAGAGGGTAAAGAGGGAATTTGTTCGATAATTATCCTCTACAGCGTAGCCGGAGCGTTGCTCCTGATAGTACAGTATGTTACCGCTTATCTGTACTCCGTTGCTCCTTATAGTATGTCACCGCTAATCAGTATTCCGTTGCTCCTGATACCTGTGGAAACATCGGCACATGAAACTTGCATGTGAGCAAGCTTGAGAGCACCAATTTGCCCTTTTGAATTTGGTTGGTGGTTACTATAGAGATCTGAATGCATCAGCACTGCAGGATTGTTTAATCTGATCGCAAAAGTGCTCATCCCAAGAAGGATTCTCAACGGGAATGTGATATTCTGACTTAGTAATTACTTTGATAAACAAATGGAAAAGGAATATAGCAGTAACCTAATCCTGTGCAGAATGGGCTGGACAAGCTGACCTCAACGAAAGAAAAAGGGAATGGCTCATTGCTGTACCAAACCTCAGCTTCTAGATGAAGATCAAGCAGCGCCGTCCGAAACCGGTTCACACAAGGACGGCCGTATTCTAGACTCTAGAGGCGGCTGAATGGACAGGAGAGCCCGGCAACACCTTGAACGCACAAGGAGTTTCAGATGCTGACAACTCGCACGAAAAACACGAAAAAGTCCGCGGGTGCCGCGGCAGGACGCAGACAGAAACGTCACTGGTTTCGCGTGCAGTGCAGCTAGCTCCAAATCCGTGACGCCATTGACGACACCTTGAGGCCAAAGAGACACCTGGATTAGTTCTAATCCAATTATTTGATAGATTATCATTCTGGCTGCAGCCGCAGTGACGTTAGGGACGGCACTAGCGGCAGCCGGCAATTGCTTGTCATTTCTCTGTTCTGTGCTCTGCGTTGTTGGATGCCTGGATAGGATAGCGTTATTCGGCAGCGAGGCAAGTCATGGGCTCATCTTATTCTTATCTTGTATGCTTTTGTTTTTCTCGTGGAGTTCTTGTGGAACCGGACGGCCAAATGGCAAGTTGTGGAATGGTGCGGATTCTATGCCGATGCGTCTGCCGCGCGGTTTGATGGCAGCTCCCATATGGTTCTTATCGCTACAAGGTTCCCGGGGTACAAATGTCTGGATGCCATTATTCAAGCTACATGTTGCTTGAGACGCCATTTATCCGAATTCCAGATTCTTTTCTCCGCACGCTCATCCTTTGTGCACAGTCATTGAAAACTCATTCGTCGCAAAAAAAAAGTCATTGAAAACTCATTTGAAGGAGAGGGATTGCTCTAAACTAAAACCTAAGTTTCTCTCTCTCTCTCTCTAGGCAAAGTTCTAGTATTAAAAAATCCATCTATCCTACCTCCACCTGTGCAAAATGAAGTATCAGATAATGAGTAGTGATCATATAAACTATTTAAATTTTCATACAGAAACGGTATTACTCACACTTTCATGGTGTGATATTTTTTTTTAAAAAAATCAACACATACTTGAAAAAATAGCCATTATATTTATATTGGAGGCTGCATCAATATATATATCTCATACTCCCCCGTTCCAAATTATAAGATGTTCTATCTTTTGTCGATACGTAACAAAAGTTATGTACCAAAAAAGGCCAGAACATTTTACAATTTGGAACAACAATGTTCCTGTAGAGGCAGTATAGGGGTGTCCTTTTGCTCTCTCACTCTCACACACACAAGTAAATGCCTAGCTAGAGCCTTGTATATATTTGTACAACAATGTTCAATGGAATATACAGAGACCCATTTGCATCACCCGATATCTCTCACTCTATATAGATATCAATCAAAGGCGCAACCTGCTATTAATAATGGACCTGAGCTCTCAACCTAAACAAAAGTTATGCAATTGAAATTGAAATAGTAAATAAAATGAGAATAAGTGCGTACAGAGTATCCACATAAAAATTAGAGCAAAGTGACGACATGATTATGATGGACCAATATTTAACTCATATCTATTAGCAAGTATAATATTGACAATAATGAAGAGCGAAAGTAAGGTAAACTACACATGTATGGTAAAGTCATGATATAGCGGTGCATGCACACATGGATTCTTTAGCCATGCAACTGCACGGACTAGTAGTTGACAAGTATAGAAGGCATGCTATCCAGCTTCACTAAAATAAAATATGAGATTTTTAACTTATTAAACATACAAAACTAAGCATTATCACCTTTTGTATGTCATTTGTTGATGCAAGCACCAGCAACAAAATCACAATCACGAGGGGCTGCATACTTGCTCCGTGCCTCCATTAACAGGGTTTATTTATTGTCAAAGCGTGCGCCCATTGGGAATTTGGGAGTCAACTGATGCTATAAAGCAAACCCACTTACATGCAAAATTTTCTGTTATAAAAAAAATCTCAAATATAAAAATAGGTGAGGTGATGGAAGTAGTCACCAACAAAAGTATAAAGTGCATGGACTTTGCAAATCAAAGTAAAAAGATATACCATTATTAGCTATGCAAATGTGAATCACAGGAAGATTCATCTTTTCAAATTGTGGTGTTTTCTATGCACTTCTTTTCTCCTCTTTGGCTGTGTTTAGATCCAAAATTTGAAGTGCTAAAATACACTGTAGCATTTCGTTTGTATTTAGTAATAATTGTCCAACTATTGACTAATTAGGCTCAAAATGTTCGTCTCGCAAAGTACAACTAAACTGTGCAATTAGTTTTTGATTTTATCCACATTTAGTACTCCATATATGTATCGTAAGTTTGATGTGACGGGGAATCTTTTTTTGCATAGTGTACTTTTCGATGGATCTAAACACAGCCTTTATTCGAAAATTTAGTTCCAGAATCTATCTCCACCATCTGTACATCTTGAATAATGAAAGCATAAAGATAAAAAGACACACCAGGGAATAAAAAGAAGAAAATAACGAATCAAAAGCTCATTGCATAAGACAAGCTTTTTCATCCTTTTAACCTACCTAATACTTTTTCACATCTACTCGTAGATAACAACAGCTAGACGATGATACATCAACAGCAACAACAACAACGGGCAAATCAACCTGCGTGTCCTAATCCTAAGCATGTGTCAGTATCACCGTGACCATTCGCCATTAACTACAACTAATTCCTGTTTGACAAATGGGCCACCCGTCGGTCTCCGGCCGTCACGTTCATCATCAGTCTCGCAGCGGGATCTCGAACAGGTCGGACTCGGCCTCCGGGTCGCCGACGACGGACGCCGCGCCGGAGCCGCTGATGCTCTCCTTCCTGCTCCTGCTCACCTTCGCCGTCTCCAGCCACCCGGAGTCCACGCGGCCCATGGAGAAGAGCTCTCCGCTGTCGTCGAAGTCGAGGCCCATCGAGCCGCCGCTGCCGCCGCGGGCGTCGTCCACCGCGGACGCGGCGCGTACGAAGCACGGGTTGGCCGTGCGCCGCGCGTTGGCCGGCGCGTACCGGAACTTGCCCTGCCCGAGGTTGACCAGCGCCATCACGTCGAAGCTGGAGGCCAGCACCGGGTACAGCGGGCTCGAGAACGCCTCCGCGTTGCAGCTCACGGCGTGGACCAGCTGCCCGTCCACCGTGAAGAACACCTTCCGCTTCGCCGGCTCGAAGCCGCACCCCACCACCTTGTCCACGCCCGCCCACGAGGATTTGTCCGATTCGTACACCAGCTTCATCCCTGAAATCACCAATCGAGATTCGAGACGGAACTCTTTCAGATCATGTCTTGCACGGTTGCACCCAAGGATCATTGAAAGCACCGTGCTTTGCTATGCTAATTACCGTCGAGGTAGACCGCGCCGTCGGAATGGAAGCCGATGGACGACGCGTAGGTTCCGGCCAGCGACGGCCGTTGTGGAGCAGTGGACGCGGTGGCGAGGCCGAGCGACATGACCAGATGCCTCCGTTTGTCTTGTTCACCGTCCTTGGCGGCTCTGTTTTCCTGCACCGGGTTCTTGGCGTCCGGTGCAAAACTGATGAGCTTGACGCGGTCGCTCTCGCTGGAGCCGTCCCGCCCACGCCTGCTCGCCCTGGACGCTGACCACTCCGGCCGTTTCGTGTTCAGGTAGATGATGGTGATCTCGAAGTAGGCGTCCTGCGGGAACGGCGTGCCGGCGAGGGGCGGGCCCGGCAGCGGCAGGCTCATCCTGGCGAGGCACAGCGCGTTGGGGTTCCCGTTCCCCGCGTCGGCCGAATCGCCGCGGAGCGGGCTCGGGATGCTTCCGGGGAGCCACTTCCTGCCGGACGCGGCGGCGGCGGAGGCGGCCGGGTTGAGCCGCACCGCCTGCATCCGCTCGGAGGACCCCGCGGGGAGCTCCCACGCGGCCGCCTCCGCCATGTCGCGTCTCGTCCCGGCGTCGCAGAGCGGGCACGTCCCCCACAGCGGCGACGACGACGCGGACTTGGACCGCGGCGGCGCCACCGCGAACACGAACTGCGCCCACCCGTTCTCCGCCGCCTCCGTCACCAGCCGCGGGTGGTCGGCCCACTGGAACGCGCCCTGCTGCGCGCCGCCGCCGCCGCCCGAGCCACGGTGCCTCACGGCGTGGTGCTGGTGCTGGTGCTGGTGCAACTGCTGGAACCGGAGCCCCACGCGGCCGCTGGCGGCGTTGTACCTCGTGTTGAGCTTCGCCAGCCCGGGGCTCGCCGTCGGCTTCGCACCGGCCGTAGGGGAAACTTCCGGCAGCTCCGGCGGCGCGTTACGAGGCAAGCTTTTACGCCGGTACACCAGAAACACGACCGCGACCAGCGCCGCGATGGGGAGCCCGACGGCGAGCAGCAGCCTAAGCCACAGCGCCGCCATACTGCACGCGCGTTCCTGCCCTGCCGCTGTTGCTCACTGAGAAGGCCGGAGCTCCGTCGATGGAGCAGCGGCGGACATGGACATGGTCACGTATCACGATGCCCTTTTGGTGGTGCGGGTGCGCGGCCGGTTGATTCTTTCTGCGTGCTGTTGTTGTTGCGTTCTTGGAGCCTGGTTTGGTGGAGGGTCTCGGAAGGCTGGCGCGGCCACGGAACGCTGACCGCCTCAACAAAAACAGGCAATGGAGGCAGCCTGAGGGGTTTTTAATGTTTTGAGACTTTTCCCTACGAGCCATTATAAAAGTTTCTTATTCCTTCTCTGCCACTGAAATTTTGGCTGCCCCTCCTCAGTCCTTCGCGCAAAGTTTTCTGGTCGTGTGTGCCACTTCCGTCAGGTTACAGAGTGACGGCCGGTAATGGAGGGATAGGAAGACCTTTTTGCCCCTGTGTCCAGTTAAGTCTCACGAAAAACACCAGAGCCTGCCGACGGTCCTCATTTCTCATCCTCTCTCGAGCTCCTCTCTCTCTCTCAAAACCCTAGCCGAAGGAACCAAGGCGGCGGCGAGAAGAGGCGGCGGTGACCAAGCACACGTGAGGAGGGGGTCTCATGGGGTAGGGATCAAGAGGTTGACCCACTGGATCCAAGGCCGCGTGCAGCAGGGGCCTTGGTTGAGGGTGACCGTGAGATCCAGGGAGTCGCCATGGTGGAGCCGAAGGTGCGCCCGGCGTGGCTTTCAGACGGGTAAGCGGTTGTCTTCTTCTTCTTCTCTTGTTGTCCTCCATTGTCATGCACTTAGCCTAAGAGATTGTAGGTGCTTAGTTTGTTGGCGTAGATATGCCTTAATCGATGGGTGTTCATATGTAGGATGGACCCCAAAACGAGCTACAGATTAGAAATAAGGATCGTTGCGACAAATTCTCGATGTCGTTGGTTTAGCCTAAGCACAGTTGTAGATGCTGACACAACCAATTTCAAGGATTTGGTCGAAGACATTGTGGATAAGTACCCTTGTGGTTATGGTGACATTGTTGACATGTTCTACTACTGTGGTGAAACCAAGTCCAACATCAAAGTCAGCAGCGACCATGATTTAGTTACTATGTTTTCCAAAAATGCTAGTGCGAAGACCTGCTTGTTGACCTTTGCTTACCATCCTATGGGTACTGATACACCAGTCATTCCACTATGGCATGATTTAGATGAAATGCCTAACTCCTCTATGCAAGCCTGTAACCTAGCTGAGCCTACAGTAGCACCAACCCAAACACAAGCTTCCACTCAAACACAAGCTTCCTCTCAAACGACAAGAACCACTGATGATGACAACTACCTAAATAATCCTGAGCCACAGAATGAGCACGTGGGTGTGGATGAGGAGGGCATGTACATAGAATTAGAGCCACAGACCAAGGGTACTGATGCATTTGAGGAGGATGTACCTGTTTCTGACTCTGAATGGGAATCTGATTCTGATGATGATGATGATGATGATGACTATGAGGAGGATGAGGCAGATGAAATGGTCAAAGATAAAGTTCCACTTAGTAATCCTGAAATAGTGTATGACAAAAATGACCCACCAATGACAGTAGGCAGCATGTATGAAAATATGTCTTGTTTTAGGTTGGCTTTGGCTACACATGCAATCAGAAATGAGTTTGAGTTTAACATAGAGAAGAGTGATCCAGGGAGGTACAGGGCCTACTGCAGTGCCAAAATTGATGGATGTAGGTGGAGGATTCTTGCATCTACAGGTGCAGACAAGACAACAGTGAAGGTAACTCTTGCTATCTTGCTTTTTTTGTTGATTTACTTATAAGAGATCTCTACTTATAATTGGTGTGATATATTTGCAGGTGAAGAAGAACCCATATCCTCATGACTGTCAGAGCACAAGAAGAGGTGGTAAAGTGAAGTGTGCAACCAAGTTTTGGGTTTGTGAAAAGGTGAAGGACTGGGTATTTGAGGATCCCAAGGTGTCAGCTATGGAGCTACAGAAGAGGATCAAGGATAAATTCAAGGTGGTTGTGCCTTACAAGAGAGTATATAATGGTAAGGAACTAGCTCACAGCCAATTATTTGGAGATTGGAGGTCCAGTTTTGACAATCTGTATAGGTTCAAGTTGCAAATTGAGGAATCTTGTCCAGGTAGCTTTGTAGTTATTGATCATCATACCATTAATAATAAGATTAGGTTCAATAGACTGTTCTTTGCCATGAAGCCATGTATTGATGGGTTTCTTCAAGGCTGTAGGCCATACTTGTCAGTTGATAGTACATTTCTCACGGGCAAGTTTAGAGGTCAGCTATGTGTAGCCTGTGCAGTAGATGGGCACAACTGGATGTATCCAGTTGCAGTTGGAGTCATAGATTCAGAAACAAATGAGAATTGGATATGGTTCATGGAGAGACTGAGAGATGTTATAGGGAGTCCACCAGGTCTGACCTTCTGTACTGATTGTGGTCAAGCAGTGATGGCCGGTGTGAGTGAGGTATTTCCTAATGCAGAGCACAGAGAGTGTATGTGGCATCTTGTTCAAAATTTTAAGAAAAGGTTCCATGGACAGGTGTTTGATGATCATTTGTGGGCATCATCTTACAGTTGGAACTCATACCTTTTTGAGAAACACTGGTCAGCAATGGCAGCAGCTAAGCCAGCAGCTATGGTTTATCTACAGCAGAACCATAAGAAGCTATGGACCAGAAGTCAATTTGGAGTCACATGTAAGATAGACTATGTCACAAATAATTTAGCTGAGAGCTTCAACAACTGGATCAAAGGTGAAAAAGGCAGGAATTTGGATGACTTGCTTGATACAATAAGACAGAAGTTATTAATCAAATGGAACCACAGAAGGAAGATTGCAAGGCAGATGCAGGGCAAGATACTTCCACACATTGTGGACAAGCTGAAGGAGCAAAGCAGGAACCTAGATATTGATGTCATAACTAGCGGCGATGGCATTGCAGAGTTGTGTGCAAGAGGAGGATCAAGCTTCAGATTTGTTGTGAATTTGGAACAAAGGACTTGCACTTGTAGGGCTTGGCAGGTTTCAGGCCTACCATGTAAGCATGCACTGGCCTACATCACTAGCATAAGAGGAGAGAAAATTGAAGACCATGTGGACAACTACTACTCAGTGCAGAAGTTCAGGTCATCTTATGAGGGTATCATCCCTGCCATTCCTGATAAGTCCATGTGGCCCAAATCTGATCATGGCTTCTTCATGCATCCACCTCTTCTCAAATCAACTGCTGGTAGAAGGAAGACAAGGTTCAAAGGAGCTGCTGAAGGTGGCAACAAAGGCAATAAAGGCAGGCACCAGTGCCCTATTTGCCATGAATATGGACATCACTGGTACACTTGTAAAGATGGAGATCCTGCAGACATTGCAGCAATGCTTGCTGATAGGTGAGAATCTTTGTTTCAGATTTTTGTGTTGGGTTGTATGTGACATACTTACCAGCTATGACAGTTTGTATTTATCTATTGCAGGGGACCACCTAAAAGGAAGAAGAAAAAGGCAACCCCAGCCTCAACTGAAACAAGCATTGTTCCTGTTCCTACCAGAATGGTGTTCCCTGATTTGCCCCCTGGTACAACTGCCACAACTAAAGCAGCTGCTGGAAATAAGAGGAAAACAACAACAGCACGTTCTAAGAAATCAAAGAGCTCATCCTCTGCCTCAGCAGCTTCAATCAGGTACAGCTATCACATATACCTGATCAATGTTGATCCAATGCATAACTCGGGAATATATTTGTTGAATCAGTGCTAAAATAATTTGCTGGATTCAGTGTCACACTCTGAGACAATAAATCATTCATCTGAGGTGATATCTTTTAAATTAGCTTTGACATAGTCTAGTGATATCCTGAAGTGCTTTTTTTTTGAAAGAGATATCCTGAAGTGCGTTTCTTCCAGATTAGCCCTGGTTAGGTGATATCTCTTGGTAATCATTTTCTTCTACAATGTCACTGTCTTCATCAATTCGAAAGCAATGTCACTGTGCTCATCTTATATTTATTAGAGGTATCATAATTAAATGTACCAGATTGTGGCATTACATCATTAAATTCCACAGAGTCATCATCCTTTTGCCTTGGGGTAGTATCATCAGATAGCAAATGTCCTATTAGATCTTCACTTCTAAATTTCCTATCAACTTCCACGCCAGAGTTCCAAAATGGAGAACTGAAACACATACCTCTTGACTGCAAAGTTCCATAGAGCTGCTAGCCAATGGAGAACTTGCAGCAACATCAAAAATATTTTGTAACTGTGCTTGATAGTTTTGGAGGTCCATTTCTTCAATTACATTCCTGCTGCTGATACCATTACTAAAATTAGGTGATAAAACCTTTGCACTAGAAGAGTTACAGAGAGCAACCTCAGATAGGCTGAACCTATCTCCTTCAACTCCTTTTCATAATATTTTATTTTTGTGGCTAGTTGCTTTAGTCCAGATTATCTTACAGAAGCTTCATCTCACCTAGTTTAGCTTTTATCTGGTACTGCTTTTACTCCTAAGCAAACCAAGGCACTAACCCAATACTTTTTTTTTTTGCTTTAGAAGATCTGGAACAGGCTCCAACCAGCCAGAAACTGGAAGCCAGCCTGTGCCTTTGAGCATTGTGTTCCCTGCTAGCCTGGAGCCAGAAACTGAGCATGTCAACACTGCTGACGATATCAACACAACTGAGAACAAAGGGAGACCCAAGACAGCAGTGAATAAGAAAAGGAAGCTAGACAGTCCTGCTATGAATACAAGAGCCAAGGTATCTACAACTCCAGATAGTCCTGCTATGGGTACCAGAAGCAAAAGAAAGCTTGACATTTAGTTGTCTGTGGGATGACTCAAAACTCCAGATATTTTGTAACTCATGTGTATGTGCTATGGGTGCCATAACCTGCATTTTGTAAGACCAAAACAGTGGTCTGTGCATGACCAAAACAATGGTCTGGTCTATGTCATGACCAAAACAATGGTCTGCTCTATGTCATGACTGGTTTGTGAAATGCTGTTATGGTTTATGAAATTTTCGTAACTGGTTTGTCAAATTTGTTGTTCTGGTTTCTGAATGAGATCTCTTTCTGAATCTGTGTTAACTTGTTTGTCAAATTTGTGGCGTCAAGGGCAAGTGAAAAATTCTGCTCCTGACGCCTGGACATAGGGGCAAAAGGTCTTCCTATCCCTCCATTACCGGCCGTCACTCTGTAACCTGACGGAAGTGGCACACACGACCAGAAAACTTTGCGTGAAGGACTGAGGAGGGGCAGCCAAAATTTCAGTGGCAGAGAAGGAATTAGAAACTTTTATAATGGCTCGTAGGGAAAAGTCTCGTTTTTAATTGGGCGGAAGCGGCACGCATCAGCGTGATGCGGCAGGTGTGGGGTTTTCTTTGCTCAGGGGCTGATCGCATTGGCGCTTATTTGCAACGGGCACACCAGCACGTTGCACGGTGCGGGTTAGGATGGTGACGTGACATGTGAATGCTTTTAACGTGGCGTATTTATTTTCAAAATTCGTGGAAGGTCATTCAATCATAAAGGCAAGATTTACTGAACATTTCACATTTTTCAGATCTTAAAATGAATGACACTTTGTTGAGAGTAGGATATACCCAATGATGGCATGATTGAATGGTAGAATCATGATTATATCGGTTGCTTGAGAAAATGAATGTATGTATTTGCATCAAGAACCATATTCTATATTTAGAAGTCGATAATGCTAATTTTGACAAAATTTTAGAATCTTGAATCCATTCACTAATAGATATTACTCAGTTTTACTTTGCGAAATTTTGATGTTAGATCAAGATATTGTGTGATCCTATCGATTCAAGGATACAATTCACACGATCGAACACACTACGAAATTAAAGCTCTATTTGGATCAGCTAGAGCTATATAGAAAGTTGCTAAGAAAAACTCTAACTGATCCAAACAATCCAACTTACTCTACCCGTCCTGAAATATAAGGTATTGAAGCATTAAAAAATTGTCCTAAATTATAAGGTGTTCTAGGTGAATTAACTCCCTCAAAGTCCCAATCATATGTCTATTTGCTATCAGTGTATACAACCAGTGTCAAAATATGCTAAGCACAAAGTCTCTCTATAGTTAATGAAGGGTTACTTGAATCATTTGCATTACCCCATAATTTGTCCTAAACTTACTAGAGTACCTTATATTTCAGGGTAGAGGGAAGTAGCTTGTAATTACTTAGAACTATCCAATCATCAAGTATAGCTTATAGAAAGATAAAATACCACTGATATTGTGACTTATAAAAGTTGAGAGGATCAAACATGCTCTAATATACTATTGCCCTATTTTTAAAAGTAGTCTATGAAATTAGTTGATGATACAATACAATAATAATGCAACATGGAATTTAAGAACGTGCGTACTAATATTTCAAAACATAGATATGTTTGACAGTTTTATTTTGTGCAAAAACAAAGATCATTCCCTAACTCTCAACCTAGCGAATAGTATAGTGCGGCTACATTACATGATCCATATTGAAGTTTTAGGATATCTGTTGTACATGTAGCATTTCTTAAAAAAAATGGTACTTGATAAGATTTATGGTAATTAGCAGTAGTTGATCAGTTACTATCACTTTCGTAATCACTATGCGAAGACAAAGTGATCTAGTTTTCCAACGGAAGAATGAGAGATAAAACGTACACCTACTTCTCTTTACGAGGAACTTACAAATAAAATCATCAATAAACCTACGTTCAAAAAAATCATCAATAAACCATTAGTGTATTTTTAAAAATGTATTACTGTATATGTGGTCTCCTTGGTATGCAGGCATTTTAATATTAAACACTTTCGTTTCAGGAGATTTAAAATTATGTAGCGTTAAAATCTACAGCACAGTTCAATGACACAAACATCGAATTCCAGGAGAAAATAAATCTTTCCATCAACAAGGTAACTGATGAGGTCTCGTGACATCGTTTCATAAGGAAACCAAAACTGATGCCGGTACGACAATACAAAACTTTTTCACGTTGTTTTCATATGATTTTTCGACGTGTTTTGATATCTCAACTTCAGACCTTGACGATGCCGTTTGACATGATTCAAGAGGTGCAAACAACGGGTGGACGAACCGCACAGTACACATGAGACTTTTTTTTTCCAGATATCAATCGATAAGAAAAGTATTGGTTCATTTTTCTCCAGCGTCGGTCAGCCGGTGACCCGGTGCCGCAGCCCACGTCAGATGCCCCGGCCTGACGGCTGCCTGATCATGCTGTTCCCTTCAGAATTCCTTTATCTTCCTTTATCTTTTTATATGTAATCCCCTTCACTAACCTCTCTTTTCTTTGGCACTAATCGATGGCACGTGGTATGGCCGTATGGGAGGGTTCTCACGTGTCACGTGGAAGGAGGATCCAGGTCTTTGCTTGAACTGACATAAAAAATATATTGGCTCCGAAGCGATCGTTGGCCCTTCACACTCTCAAGCTTTTTGTTGTGTTTATTTTCAGTCCCATCAGTTCGCGCGTGTTTTTTTTTTGAGGATACAATTTGTTGTCGCTTTGAAAACATTTGGATCCAAGCGCTGGTTGTTCGTGAAGAGGCAATGCCATCAGTGCCTTTCGTATTGTTCGCTCAACTTTATTTACCCCTTAGAAAAAAATTCTCAAGACTTTTCTTTTTTGTTTACGGATGTTTATAGGGTTGTAAGAGCATCTCTAAAAGACTCTCCATATCCTTCCTAAATACTAGGAGTAGAGATTTTAGTAAAAAATTACTCTCCAATAACTTTTCTAAATGGTCATCTAAATATAGCCATCTTCTATTCCGTATTTTTCGCTAGCTAAAAATAGAAGACGAGAATGGCTCTCGAGAGTACGCATGAGATATCACTATACCACAGCCCAAACTAGCGACCAATGGAGGGTCGGTATAAATATGGAAATACCGATGGACGGTCGGACGCTATAAGTTATCGACGCATGGTCGGTCGCTATATCTTATGTTTCCGTCCGGTGGTCGGACGCTACTTTTATTTTGATTCAGCGTCCGTCGGTTGGTCGCTATAACTTATTAACTAGGGTCGCCGGTCGGTCGCTATAACTAGATTAGGTCCGCGCGCCCATATATTTGGTCTGCGCGCCCATATTTGCCCCCTTCACGCCTACAATTTAGAGAGCAAAATGTTAGCGCCCCTTTAAACCTTATAATTGGCACCTAAAAAATTTAGGGGAGTCCACTGTCAGTTCAATTGGCGCCGCTCTATACTCACTCATGGGCTTTGTAAACGTTGCAAAAAAAACGGGCTTTGGAAAACCTAGGGCTCTCTATACTCAGTCAATTCCCACAACCGCCGCATACTCCCCAGCCCCGTCGCCGTGACCTGCTCCCCCTCACTCGGCGCCCCTCGGCGTCTCACCGGCGACCCACGCGCGACCCCAGTGAGCGCGTCCTCCCGGCGTGGCCCCTCTTCCGCTCCCCCGACGACCCGCTCCACCGCCCCCGGCGCTCCTCGGGGCAGCCCCTCGGCGTCTCGCTGGCGCCCCACGCGCGCCCCCGGCAGCCCTGGCGAGGGCCCTCGGCGCGGCTCCCTGGCACCCCACGCAAGGACCCCTCCCTCCACCCGCGACCCTCCAGCAAGTGCCGGCCGAGTCCCCCTCCGGCAAGGGCGGCCCCCAATCTCCCCACGCGACTCCTTCCCACAATTTGCAACTCCTTCCCCAAGCCCTCAACTGGCAACAACCACATTTCAGTAAGTTGCCGACCTTTGTTTTCTTTTCTTTTCTCTGTACCTCAAGATTCATAGAATTTCCCTATGTCAGAATATTTTTTTCATTGTGTCGATGGAGTAACTGATGCTTTGGAGTCCTTTTTTTAACAGTTGGGACTTAGAGTAGGAGTAGTGAGATGTTGTTGGAATACATCTAGGAGGTGTTGTCCTGCTGGAACAAGGAGTCAAGATCCGGTGTCCTGCGAACAAGCAGCAGTTGTGGGATTCATTGTTGTGCGGTGGGCAACAGGTAGAAGAAGTCATCGTGTTTGTGTGGATTCAAAGCAAGAGGACCAGGTGATGCTCCCTTCCTCTCTCTGGTTTGAATGTGTGTTTATTTTAAGAGCCATTAATTTGTGTTGCCCCAAGTTTGATAGATGGATTATATAATTTGGATCAGGTGATGCTCCCTTCCTAACATTTAATCTTTGGTACGTCAGCATCTCAACCAAGACTGTACGGTGCCTTGAAACATTATGCATGAAAAACATTATTGCAGAATGTTTATAGTTCGGTTAAGTCAATTTAAATCGTGTGCTGAGATAATCAGGGTTTGTGTCAACTGGCTTGTACTTTGTGAGTCCGAATAACTTGACAACTATCTTTGCACTTTTGAAGGTCCAACTTTGATCTTGCACTTTTGAAGGTGTCTAGTTTCAGCTGTTTATGTCTAGCTGCTGCCTTGATCTGTCGTTTGATGATCCTACTTATGGCAGGCTAGCTGTTTGATAACCTGGTTGATTTTTTGCTGATCTATGACATGACTAATTGTTTTTTATTAATGAATAGATGTTTGCTGTTTTTATTAATGAATATATGTGTTGGGCAGATCCAAAATTTGATCTGGTTCTAGAAATTGTCGGAATTCATTTCTTAACGTGATCCACAGTTTAGACATTCAGTTCTGCCAATAGTCTGATCTCTAGAACAGAAAATTTAGTAGTTTCACTTGTTTAGCCAATAGTTTTGGTCTTATCTGATTGTCTACACTCTCTTGTGCTGAAGCCAAGAGTCAAGATCTGGGAGGTGTCGTCCTGCTGGAACTAGGAGTAAAGGAGCTTCAAGAAGTCATCGTGTGTGTGGATTTAAAGCAAGAGGACCAGGTGATGCTCTCTCCCTCTCTCTGGTCTGCATGCGTGCTTATTTTAAGAAGCATTATTTTGTGGGACCCCAAGTTTTATAGATGGATTATATAATTTGGACAGCTTCTTGTTCTCGCCCTTGTAACAGTGATGGATAAATCTTGGATTGATGATGATGCTAGGTAAAAATAATATCTTCACAAATACTGAAAAATGGCTTTTAACATAAATGTTTCGGGTAGGCACAGTAAGACATACTTGCAAGGAGTGAATAATTTCTTAGCTTTTGCTTTTAGTAACTCAGCTGTTGGTAGAAAGATATTATGCCCATGTAGAAAGTGTGTCAATTCTTTTTGGAAAGAGGCTAGTGAGGTCCGTGAACATTTGATATGTGATGGGTTTGTAAGAGGGTATAGAACATGGAATCTACATGGAGAACCTACCCCTTGTGTGAATCAAGGAGACTTTAATGGTGATGATGTTGAGGTTGTGGACGAGTCCAATGAAGATGATGACATATCTGACTTGCTTAGAGACTTAGCAGCTGGCTTAGATGATAGGGGAGATTATGAGGAAAACAGTTCTGTTCCTGATCCTTGTGAGGAGCTAGTTGCCATACAGAAGTTAGTCGCTGAAAACAGCAAAGAATTGTACCCTACTTGCAAGAAATACACACAACGTTGATTTATTATTAGATTACTCCACATCAAACTCCTTGGAGGATGGTCTGACAAATCTTTCAACTTGCTACTAGATCTACTTAATGATGCATTCCCTGAGGGTTCAGCACTAGCTAAAACCTTTCATGAGGCTAAGAAAGTGGTGAAAACCATAGGAATTGGGTATATTAGTATTCATGCCTGTGAAAACAATTGCATTCTCTATTGGAAGGGGAATGTAGATTTAGAATCATGTCCAAAGTATAAGGTTTCACGGTGGAAATCAGTAAGGAAGTCTCTAGATGGGAAACATACATATAAGGTTCCTAAGAAGGTTCTACGCTACTTTCCAATAAAGAAATGTCTCCAAAGGTTATTTTTGTCCTCAAAAACAGCAAGTCTAACAAGATGGCACGATGAAGACCAAAAAAAAGATGATCTCCTAAGACATCCTGCAGATTCACCTCTATGGGAGGACTTCAATAACAAACATCCAGAGTTCGCTGCAGATAGTCGGAATATCCGTCTAGCATTTGCCATCGATGGTTTTAATCCATATAGAATGCAGAATGTTAGCTACAGCATTTGGCCCGGTATTTGTATTCCCTTAAATTTTCCACCATCAATGTGCATGAAGCAATCAAATTTAATTTTGTCTTTTCTGATACCTGGTAAAGATGCTCCAGGTAGTGATATGAACCTCTATTGTGAGCCACTTGTTAATGATTTGTTAGATATGTTTGAAAATGGTGTTAGAACTTATGATGCTTCGAGGGGTGAGTACTTCCAATTGCGGGCAGCAATATTGTGGACTATTACTGATTTCCCTGGTCTGGGATATGTGTCAGGATCTGTCACATCTGGTTTAGCAGCATGTCCTGATTGCCACTTCTTTACAGATTCATTTAGACTTGGTAATGGTACCAAGACTTGTTATATGGGTCATCGAAGATTCTTGGATGAAAATCACCCATTTAGGTTCGATGCCGATAAATTTGGTGGTAGAACTGAGTTTAGGCCAGCACCTGCACCACTTAGTGGGGAGGAAATTTTGGAGTGCACTAAAGATCTTAGCACTAGTTTTGGCAAGGATCCATCCGGAAAGAAACCCACACGCAAGAGACCCAAGGAAGGTGAACCATTAGCCATTTTCAAGAGGAGATCCATTTGGTTCAAACTTTCATATTGGAAAGATTTGATGTTGAGACATAATTTTGACTTCATGCACATAGGCAAAAATGTTTGTGAAAGCTTACTGAACACATTCATGGGCACTGTTGGAAAATCAAAGGATAATCTAAACTCTCGCTTAGACCTTCAAGCTCTAGGTATTAGAAGTGATCTTCACCCAGTTGAAGTAGAGGACCAATTTTATTTACCACCTGCACCATACTCAATGAGTCCTGATGAGATGAAATTATTTTGCCAAGTACTAAAAGGGGTGAAGTTTCCTGATGGTTATGCATCTAATATAAGGCATAATGTACATGTCAATGAGAGAAAGATATTTGGTCTCAAGAGTCATGAGAGCCACATTATTCTACAACACTTGCTACCAATTGCTGTGAGAAAAATATTACCAGAAATAGTCAGTGCTTCAGTGATTCGTATATGTAATTTCTTCAAGAAACTTTCTGCCCCTATCATTCGAATAAGTGATATGGAAAGTCTACAAGCTGAAGTTGCTGAAACCTTGAGCCTTCTTGAGACTATATTCCTTCCATCTTTTTTTGACATTATGGTACACTTGATGGTACATCTTCCTGCCCAAGCTAAAATAGCTGGTCCAGTCCATTTTCGCAGCATGTGGCCTGTAGAGAGGTAACTATCATAGCCTATATTGCATCTTAGTGGATAGAAATGTGTACCTAGTACTTGTATAATGTGCCTATATTATTCATGTATAGGTTTCTCATGAGATTGAAGGGTTCTGTACGTACAAAAAGTCATCTTGAGGGATCAATTATGGAGTGGTCTAATTTCACTGAGTGCCTCACACTTTGTTCTCGCTATCTACATGGTGACACACAATTGTACAACCAAATTAGAAAAGATGAAGATGATAGTACAACTCCTTTCTTTCGTAGCATTGGTCATGGATTGACTGGAAAATGCACATTTAGTTTGGACGACAAGACTTGGATGCAAGCTCATAGATATGTTTTGTTCAACTATGGAAACATAGTACAGTACTTGGAGTAAGTAATCCAAATCACTTACATCATGTCATCAAATTTGTAACCAATCTAATAATCATTTTCCTTTGCAGTAAGCATGCACAATACCTTTCCTCTATTGGCTTTTGAAGTCAATGGGAGATCAACCGTATGCATCATGAATCCTTTCATGAGTGGTTTAGGTTGCATGTAAGTGAAAGTAAAACTTAACACTTGATATTGAGACAAATGGCACATTTACTTTAATAATAGTAGTCTATCATAATCACAGGTGGAAGAAATATGTGAGGAAGCACCAGAGGAGATCAAAATTTTGGCCAAGGGGCCAATGATGAATGCATGCAAGTACAACAGCTATAGTATTAATGGGTTCTGTTTCCACACAGAATCCTACGATGAGGGAAGACCTATTCAAAATAGCGGGGTTGCTGTAGTTGCTGAGGCAACAACCTTTGAGGGGGGCAATAACAATAATGTTATACTAAGAAAACATATCTATTATGGGATTATTAAGGAGATTATTGAACTAAATTATAACCACAAAGGAAGTGTTGTGCTTTTCAAGTGTGATTGGGTTGACAACCGTGTGCAGGACAAATGGGTAAAAACTGATAAATTTGGGATCACATCTGTTAACTTTAAGCACTTATTCAACACAGGCGAAAAGATATCTGATGAGCCTTTCATTCTAGCATCACAAGCAATTCAAGTGTACTATGTTCTTGAAGATAATGATTGGTCCGCTGCTGTTCAGTCAAAACCAAGAGATGTGTATGACTTAGATAATTTAGAGAATGAGCACACAGATAATGATATGGGATCAGTATGGCCATTGCATGATCTAAGTGTAGATGTGACTGTGGATATTGTAAATGGGGTGGTCCCTTCGGTTAGAACTGACATAGATGGTGTAATTGTTGATCCCAAAAAAACTAAGAAACAGTCTAGAAAGTAAGTTTTGTTTAAATGGTTTTGCTGCTATAATTGTGTTATTGATCTTTTGTATAGAACTAATTGTTGGGCCCTTTGTCAGGAAAACAAATGGTAAGCGGAAGAGGAAACAGTGAGGATGCACCCCTTACCAAGTGTGAGCTGCAGAGGCTTCAAAACATTGCACAGATCAAAGAGAAGCTGAATTCCTTAAACATCCCTACTCTGACTAATCCTCAACCTCAAGCTAAGAAAAGAATAAAGGTTATCTCTTATGTAAATTGTTTTGTTGCCATGTCTTTGCTTATTTAATAAGAACTATTTACATAAATCATGTTACTTCCTTGTAGAGAACTCATAAGACAAATGATGGAGAATCCCATGATCATAATTTGCGCCCAAGGCCACAAACAAACCATGCAGTGAATGTGAATGAAGAAATTGAAGAAGAAGATTTGGATTGTGAACAGAATGAAGAAGATTTGGAATATGAACCAGATGGAGATTTCTTATGTAATAATGAAGGTCTTGTAGCATACCCCTCTCCTTTTTTATTGTAGCATAAAAACTCCTTTGCAATTGTGCTTGCTTCTAATTTTCCAAATTATGCATAGCAGATGTTCATAGCACTACAGGCGAGAAGAGGAAAGGAAGAAGTATCACTTTACTAAAGGACATCTTTGAAAGGCGACCTGGCATGCCTAAAATCAAAGTTATAGTCAATCATCTTGGTCAGCCTGTTGGAGACAACTGTAGGAGGTTTTCTAGTGCTCTTGGGTGCCATGTGAGAAAGAAATTATCAGTTGCTTGTACTGATTGGAGGAAAGTTGATATTAACAAAAAGATGGCAGTATGGACAGACTTAAAGGTATGTATGCTGATCAGTTGCCTGCACATTAAATTGTCAAATCATGCTTCTAATTTATGAATCCTCCAATATGTAAGGCTGCATTGGTAACATGCTGTCTGGATGACCAATTCTTATTAGTTGTTCCTGGCTGGTTGTTTGTGGGGAAGATAAAACCTTACTTGAAAGGCCTATGATGACCAATTCTTATTCTTTTGCTAACATGCTGTCTAGATGACCAATTCTTATTAGTTGTTACTCTTTACTATTTTTTGTGCTCCTTCCTCATTGCCACAGTGAGGTAGAGATGTTTTTTGATGATTCAAAGTACAACAAGTCTGAGGCCAAGAACAACTTTTATGCCAATGATGTGCATGCTGCATTTCAGCTTGATTGAGGCAATCCATTTCTTTGTTGGTTTCAGATTCAGGTCTGCAAGTTGGTTGCATGATGCCTATGATATGGATACAACTATTTTATTACTGAAACTATTATTGAGCTGCTCATTGAGATTCGTTTAGCTACAACCTGTACTCTGGAATTGTGTATTCAACTTGTTTTGGTTGTTTGTGGGGAAGACAATTCAAGGACCTTACTTGAAAGGCCTATGATGACATCTTAATTTTAAAGAGCTAGCTCCATCTTCTCATTTGGATCTTAATTTTTTTGATGGCTTGCCCAATTATGTGATATCTAGGTTAACAGTTCTGGTTAGTTGTTCCTCTTTAGTGGTTTTTGTGCTCCTGCCTCATTGACTGTGTAGAGATAGCGATGATTAAAAGAATAACAACTCTGCTAACATTCTGTTTTTATGCCTACGGTCATTGCTACTACCTACTGCTTTTGTGCAATTAGGCCTTTATCTTGGTTTCTTCTTGTTCTGTCCAGGTAAACTATGGTACATCCAACGCTTAGTTTGTAATTCAACTTGATTTGGGTTGTCAAGCCTGTGTAACTATTGTAACTGAGATGATTATAGCTTGTTTAGCTAGAACCTGTACTCATTTGCTATTTTCCATATCTCATTAGGAATACTTTGATATTGATGATGAAGCCATCCCCTAGTTTTTGACTGCTGCTGCGAAGAAATGGAAGGATTTTAAATCAACCCTAAAGAAGCAGTTTTTTGATGACAAATTAACAGAACAGCAACTAATTAAAATACATGGTGACAGACTGAATGATGATGATTGGAATAAATTAAAAGACTATTGGGCATCCGATGAATCTGAAGTAAGTACAACTAATATATGATGCGACAATATTTTTTGTAGAATTTAATATTGTTTGTCATAGGCTCGCACGGAACAAGCTAAAGCCAACCGTGCAAAGTTTACCATACATCATACATCAGGTAGCAGGAGCTTTGCTTGTTCAGGGTATAAAATGGTAAGTCAAACTACATTTGAGTTTTATTTAATACACTAACGTGCTGCATTTTTTGAGTACTGACAGTGAAACACCTGTAGGGTGTTGAACTAGGGCGTCCTCCTCGAAGAGATGAACTGTATATCAAAACATATACGAGAAAGAGTGGAGTTCCGTTACCGCCTGCAGAACCAATCATTGTAAGTTTTTTCTTCAACAACTATTAATGCAGCATGAAATTCTACTTTCTGGTGTATTAACAATGATATTCTATATATTTAGGATAAACTAAAAGTAATTATTGAAGAATATCCTGAGTTGACACAAAGAACAATCCAAGAAGGCGATGCATTTGCTGTTGTTTGTGGAGAAAAAGAGCCAAAAGGACGTGTGCGTGTTTTGGGTCTAGGACCAACTCCCCAAAGTGTTGGTACCCCAGGGCTGAAATCTTACACACCAACAAGGATTCAAATGGAAGTTGTAGCCTGTAGAAAAGCAGAAGCTGAGCAAGCAGCTCTACAACAACGCATAGTGGAGCTAGAAGAGAAACTGTTGGAGGAAAGGTTAGCGCATGAAAGGTCAAATATGGAAAACATCTCACAGAACGGTTCTAATTCACGACATCACGTGGTAAATCATTTATACCTTCTCTGATATATTGTGTTCATTTAGAAATTTGATATGTAGTGTACATAAATATGATCTTTAGTGCATAGAAATCTGATCTATGATCCCTCTTGTATGTTTGTAGAGCCCAAGGTCTGATAATGATGGTGTTGGGACAAATCTTGATGCCGAATTTCAGGAAGATGATACATATGCAGAAAATTCTAATGAGTGTGAATACAATGTGCGTAGGCATGCTACAGCCCCCCCAGTCCAGCAACCGCCTCAGTCCAGCCCCATGAGTGCAGCTCCATTTGTGCAGTCCCGTCCGTTCATCCCTACTAGTGGAGCCCCATTAGAACAACCTTCTCGTCGTCAGTCCAACCTTGTTCATGTAGGCACATTAGCCCAGCAGCCCCCTCAGTCCACCATGAGAGTAGCTCCATTTGTGCAGCCCTGTCCAGGCATCTCTACTAGTGGAGCCCCATTAGAACAACCTTCTCGTCGTCAGTCCAACCTTGTTCATGCAGGCACATTAGCCCAGCAGCCCCCTCAGTCCACCATGAGAGCAGCTCCATTTGTGCAGCCCTGTCTAGGCACCTCTACTAGTGCAGCCCCATCAGTACAACCTTCTCGTTGTCGGTCCTTCCCTGTTCATGTCCAGCAGCCCCATGCTCATCCAGGCATCCATACAAGGAATGGTGATACTAATCGTTTCTCACATGATGAATATGTAAGTTCTCATTCATCCTACAAGTTTTGGCTTCTAGTTTAACGGTGTTTTTATTAATTAATACAATTCTCATACATCCATCATTCGCTTCAGATTGGCAAAGAAGTTATACTATATCCAAACATGAAGTCTGATCAAGCTGTGGCCAAGGGAATCGTTATTTCAACTAATCCTAGCAGCGTGCTAGCAGGACAGGCTCTTGGAAGGCAATATTGTGAAGTTGTTGTTAAGGTTGTGATGAAAAGAGATGCAATGTTGCCTCGGCCTTATGTTGGTGTGGAAAAGATGGCCGATGCAAAGCACCTGACAATTGCATGGCCATATAATTGGGTAATAAACGACACCTGTTCTTGTTTCTTGTTTTCATATGTGATGAGTGACAAGCTTTTTTAATTAGTGATGTTTCTAACAGCTGAAGCTTAGCAAGACATCAAAATCATCCCATGATACAGGTATGCAATTCTGAATTTCCTTAATCTTAATTGGTACTATATATAGGGCACCAAAGATTCTATTTTGTAGGTCATGACTTCATATTTGCAATTTAATAACCATGTATGTAAATGTGTATATAAACTGGCCCATCAAAATAGATACATCAGAAAGATTGCGTTTACAAATTTCTGTACAGTGGCAAGATTATATTTATTTCTTGATTATATGTATAGCAAATCACAAAGCCCCCTTGCTGTTAGTACCAAGTAAACAGAAAAAGAAATTTGTTAAGACAATCTCTAAGCCATTTTGTGCTCTATAGGGATCTTGTCCAGCCCTCTCTCTGGTTGTGGCTTGTTTTCTTAACTGAGAACTACGAGTGAAGTTCCTGTGTATAGTAGTGGACTTGATGAGTTAATCACAACCTTGTATGAATGATCGACTAACTCCTCTCATGATGCTCAGAACCTTGTAGGAGTTGGATTCTAGTTTTCAGTTTACATTTTTATTTCAGCTTATAGCAACCAATGCCAAGTTTCATTTTTGGAACTTACCAATGTCAAGTTTCTGGTTGTACCATTGATGGATGTAATCTTTTATTTTCAGGTGGGAGGTAATGGCTAGAGGTAGTCGGATGCATGCAGGAAGCAGTTGGATTGAAGTGCACATGGCCAGTGCATTATTTTGGATATCATAACTAGAGATGAATACTTTTGTTAAATCTTACTAGTGATGAATCATTTTGTAATGAGTGCAAGCAAACCCATATGAGATGTGAGCTGTCCTACCAGTACAAACATCTTTGAGCTATGCATTGTTCTATAGGATGTTCGCCAAACTGTCTTCTTGTAACTGGTTTCTACAAGAGTTGTGGAAAATTACACAAGACAAATGCTTATGGTTATAATATAATTGTGAGCTATATATGATGAGCTTATATGCCATGTGTGTGTATTGTCAAATGAAAACGTTAATTGTATGGTTGATTGATTACACGATTAGTATTGATTCTGAGGTTATTGTATAAACAAATGATATTGTGCTGTTGTTTTCTTTTATGGTTAGCGTCTAACAGTTGGTCGCTATATAAATATATAGCGTCCAACAGTTGGTCGATTTAAGTTTACAATTGCGTTGAACGGTGGGTCGCTATATCTTTATATTACCGTCCAATGGTCGGACGCTAAAACTGGGTCGGACGCTATAAGTTATAGCGACGCCACTATCAGCGACGTTCTAGGTCGGTCGCTATATATCTATAGCGTCCGACCGTAGGTCGCTATACCTGTTTATACCGACCATCCGTAGGTCGCTGAAGAAAAGTTGTGGTATAGTGTATAGAAAAACTATTGGAGAGTGAAAAGATATAGAAAGCGATTTTTATGCAAGTGGCTCTCTAAATGTTGATTTAGAGAGTGAGATCTAAAAAGGCTATGGGAGATGTCATTGTAGATCTTTTGCCTATTTCCAAACAAATGTTCCGTTATCAGAAAAAAAAACAATATTCCATTTGTTAGTTTAAGGGCCCATTTAGTGTGGGCCGTATTAAGGCCCATTTAATGTGTTGTATGGCTGCTGCGGCTTCGGCTATCTACTGGAGGCTTTACTAGATTTCAGAGAGGAGGGAAAAAAATCTTGCCTAGGCTTTTTTTTACTATAATCCAGGCTAGGCTATGATGCCAAACAATACTGCTACAGTACTTTCTAAAGCCGAGCTGCTCTAAACAGATAGGATAAGTCACGTCAAGGACCACTATGCAATAGCCCTGTGGGGATTAATATCATATCACAAGATCAATACTGTCGATGCCATACTCCCGGGTACCCCGACTTCCATATTGCCGACTACCGACTCCAGATCAGAGATGACCCGAAGGCCCATGACGACCCCATTCAAGGAAGGATATCTCCGGATTGCGCCAGGACTCCGACTAGGGCACAACTCCTTAGCTTATAGGGCAAGTTGGTCCTGGTTATAAATAGCTAGCAATACCCCCTATTGTATTCATTCAATCTCGGATAGGCATAGCTACATTGTAACTGCAATCTCGCCGAACATAAGTAATACAAGAGTAGCAACTGGACGGACGGCTTTTACTCGCTTCCCGGGGCCCCAAACCAGTATAAATCTCGTCTCCATCTGTGATTGTTCTTCGCACCAAGCGGTGTTCCTCAAGAACCAAATATTTATCGGTAAAAAACACCGACAGAGGCATGCTAGGTAGAGGAATCTTGCGCGAAGACCGATCATGCCGAACATCAACAAAGTTTGGTACCCAGATCCGGCGCACTTCGACGCCGCTGTGTCACCATCCTCGGTCAGATCTACGATTATGGGCAACTACTACTCATATTCACAGATCAATTCTCCGTCCCTTGACGTGTCACTAACTATCCACTTCGGAAGTTTGGTATTCGAACACCAGGGAGATTTCGATCTATAGTTGACTGGGATCTATGATCCTGACTTGACTCGTGCTGGCCGTGAGGTTTTCACGTCATTCAGCCATGTTCATGAGGATCTAGCTGATTCTGCTGCCCGTCTCGATCTTGACTACGACGGCTCAGATGAAGAAGCAGACCCTTACGAGGGCCGCAACGTCTACATGGCTACACGAGACAATACGCAAGTTGCGACTAAGGCCAGGTCATCAGCATCGCGCCTACCGCCCCGTCTCAGCAATGCTCCAACAATTAACACAATTCCACCACAGATTGCAACAAAGTCTACCTTACGTCCAAGGAATCTAAATTTCGACTTCCGTGCGGCGTAGGAAGATAACATTCAGATCAGGATACTCCTAGGAACTATGAGGGCCCTAGCATGAGAAGGAACGCCATTGGTGACTATCATAAAATAGGCACAAGACCTAGCCGATCAGGCTAAGCAATGCCTGGAAGCAAAGGCAGCCGCACCCTCTAAATCGGCCAGATCCCAATCGCACTACCGGAATCCACACCCCGAGAGATCTTACTGATCAATGGGCAACCGGTACAATGCTCCGCCTGGTGGTCGAGACCTTAGGCCCGAGTTGGATGCAAACCGAAGAGGTCAGGACGCCCGAACGACGCTTGATGTAAATCGGGCTCAACATTATGGCACCAATCCTCGAGTCTTGGTAACTGACTACCACGCATTCACCCTGAATCTACGGAGGGTTGTTTGGCCTTGTAAGTTTAAACCTGGCCCAAGTGAGAAGCATGACGGCACCACCAACCCAAAGGAGTGGATCAACATCTACTCTATGGTCATCGAGGCAACATATGGTGATGATTATGTCAAAGCCAATCACCTCCCGACTGTCCTGTAGGGATCGACTCGAACATGGCTGATGAACCTGCTCGAAGGTACCGTTCAATCCTGGGCTCATCTATGCCAGATGTTCGAAGCCAACTTCCATGCAACATACACTCGTCCCGGTCAGGAGGATGATCTGTTCACATGCATCCAGAGACCCGATGAATCTCTTCGGGATTTCATTCAACGGTTCAGTGATATCCACAATATGATTACCGACATGATTGAAGATCGGGTGATCGTAGCCTTCAAGCAGGGCTGCAAGGACAAAAAGACCACCAAAAAGCCTAAAAACCCTAAAACGGTGGTTGAGCTCTACAAGATCAACAAGGCAATGGCCAAGGTAGCTGATGGCCGAGCACAAGTGCATGGACAACTCGACGCCTCTCAATCAATGGAGGATAAGAAGAATGGCAAGGAAAAGAAGCGCAAGAACGAAGATGCCGAAATCCTCACCACCAAAAAGGGAAAAGCTCTGCCCGTATGCCAAGGTAAACCTGATGACCTCCCTATTTAATGTCTTGTTCATCGTTCCACCAAGCACTCCTTCATGGAGTGCTTAGTGTATAAGAAGTAGAAACAAGAAGAGGAACAACAGCGTAGGGCCGAAGCACCCGGCCGTCAGCAATGGCACGATCAGAACATCCACGTGGCAGAAGAAGACGAAGAAGTCATCCTGCCTGAGAATGAAATACTCACCATCTATGGTGGCACCGCCACCCCGGCTTCTAAGACCAAGCTAAAACAAGTCCAGCGGCAGGTAAGCAGTACCCAACCATCGGAAAGAAGGCTCAAATGGTCAGAAGTCCCTATCTTGTTCGATCTCAGGGATCATCCCTTGAATTTGTACGATGGCTCACTACTCCCATTGGTTATCAAACCATACATTGGGAATTACAAGGTCAGACGAACCTTAATCGATAGTGGCAATGCGCTCAATCTGTTATTCGCCAACACATACGACAACCTCATGTTACCCAGGAAGGCTCTAATCTTAGTCAAGGAACCCTTCTATGGAATAATGCCAGGCATGTCGGCTTATATACTCAGAAGGATCAACCTCCAGATTACCCTGCAAGAAGGCAAGAACCTAAGGTCCAAAATCCTGACTTTCGAGGTAGCCGATTTTAAGTCGGCCTACAACTGCATTTTGGGGCGACTGTTCCTGAAGAAATTCATGGCTGTTGTCCACTTCGCCTATTCAGTGCTGAAGGTGACTAGGTGATGAGGACATCCCAATGGTACATGCTAGCTCAAGTATCAATCATCCACCATCCAACATAAAAGACATAAATCAAAGGACACTTACAAGAAGTCGTGCCAAGAAACTACAAGAGCCGGTGAATTTATTCCCGACTAATTATAATTTTAAAATTTCTAAGAATGTTATACTACCTAAATGTTCTACCTTGATGTTACTTAGGTATGCATAGGAAGACATGGAAGACACGGTGCTACAAAATGGCTTCGTTGAAAAAGTAACACGGATGAAAAGCAGCACAGACGAACGACCGGACCCAGGGAAAAGTAACATGGATGAAAAGTAGCACGGACGGACGACCGGACCTAGAAAAAAGTGATAGCCGTGTAGTCTGCCAGGGGCATAATTTGGTGCAACTTCCCATGCAAAACTGTACCAATCTACAATGTTTCATGATGTATGCTGCACATGGATCGAAAGCGTATTGAGTCTACTTTCACACCCAACAAATAGCTCGTCATTTGGACTTCCCACTAGGGAGTTACAACTCTTTTAGTTGAGACTACTCTGGAAACTGACAGCCACGTGAAGACCCCTAGAGGTCCATTTCATGAAAGCCTTTTCACATAATCTATATTTTCATTTCCATCTCGTGTTCATACTCATCTAGGAGGGTTGTTTCTAGTATAGATATCCCTATGCTCTTAAGCAAATGGAGACTTTTGATAATGGTAAAACCAGAACCCCTTTGTTTAGTTGTGTGCTAACAAAAAACAGAGAGTGATCTCTACCCCTTTGCTCTTGTGATTTTCTTCACGGGATTATAGAAGCGGTGGCTTCATCCACTCCCAATTGGTGCTCCTACTCCCTTTAAGATTTGCCTTGATTGATTGTAGGTTGTGTTGGTTGGTTCTTTGAGAGTGTTGTTGGGCGAATCCTCGATTCAGGTTGCGGTTAAAGATGGTGGTTGGCTTCTAGTTTTATTTTTCAGGTTGCACTAGTTATCGCTGCTTGAGACAAGTTATCCGGTTGTTCTTCAGCTAGTTATCAAGATCAAGATCCTATGTCATGAAGATCAGGACCAAGGACCTCATCATCTGGTATCAAAGCTTCATTTGCCACGGTAGGAATCTTGACCCTTAGCTACATATAAATTTTTATTCGTCCTATCCATCAAGAAGCCAGAAAAATATTTGCTATAACCCTTTGTTTCAATCTGTCTTTCTAGTGGGTTTTGTTAAGTTTTGATCTATTAGAGTCTTTGTTTTAGTTGTTGATCATTATCCTTCGTGTGTCCTTTGTGCCTCTTTTATATATATATCTAAAAATCCCCACTAAAAAAATCTGAAACCTATATCATCCTTCGCGTTAACTTTGATCCTATCAAGTTATAGCTGACGGTTGTGTCTTGTTTCTATCAAAAAAAGTGTGCAAGTGTTATATCTGATCTTGTTCTTAGTTTTATATAAAAAAAGCGTGTCAAAAAAAAAAGAGAAGAAAGAAAAGTTAAAAAAAGAGTTGAGAAAATTTATGAAAGAAGAGTTGAAAGATCGGTTTGTTTATGTGCACAAGTGCTGAAAGTTTCATCAGTTGCATAACCAGATCGCTATCCATCCTTTGGTGCAAAATTTTGCTTGAGTTTGATTGCAACACTTGCATCCTAAGCATACTCCTTGTTTGCATCAAATCTAAATTATATTTGCGCATGTGTTTGATCTATTTACATCACTCATATCTTGTGGTCAGCACTAGGCATTGAACTTCTAGTTTAGACTGCGATTTAGCTTTACAATATCTAGAATTCAGATTGTATTCCTTGTAAATTATTCCCCACCAAGCTCCACATACAAGCTATCATAATCGGTATATTGGTCTTGTATTCGCCTAACCATCACTTTGCTTCACTGTAATCTGCAGGAATTCATAAGAGCTTCGATTGGTAAGAGAGGTGAGGTTGTGAGTTTCCATATATATTTTCCTATTCCACAAATACCTATTGTTCATATTTAGCTAACCTTACAGGAAGATGGGTGGAGCTGAGATAGATGATTGTGTTACTATGGCGCAATTTAATAAACTAAAGCAAAGCACAGAAAACAAGCAAGATCGGTTGTCACAAGATCTTCAGGCCCTTTTGACTGAAATTAGAGGACGTCGCCAACCTCATGATGGTGCAAGCAAGTAAGGTGAAGATGCTGATAAAACTAAAGAGGATGGTGCTACTCAACTTACAAGAGAACAGCGAAGGCGTAGAGAGCAAGCTGCTGCATTGCGAGAAGGCCTCCACCTCCAGGGCGTGGAGATGGTGGTAGAGGTGCTGATCGTGATCGTGGAAGAGGTCTTGAACTAGAGGAAAGTGGAACTGAAGAAGAGGATGATGAAGAAGAGGTTGAACAGCCCCATAATGATGGTCGTCGTCGCCGAGGTAATCGTGGGCGTAATCAGCTCAATGAGAAGATGTTTGGCAAGCTAAAATTCAACATGCCCAAGTTTGATGGAGGTTCTGATCCTGAAGCATATCTTACATGGGAATTGAAGGTTAATAAAATTTTTTGTGTGCATAATTATTCTGAGTAGAAGAAGATGGCCATGGCTACTCTTGAGTTTGATGGTTATGCTCTAATCTGGTGAGAACAAATGCAATGATAGAGAAGAAGGTGGGCAAGGTGAAGTCCGTTCATGGGCTGAAATGAAGAGAGAAATGAGAGCAAGGTTTGTCCCCAAATATTACTGTCGTGATCTATTTGACAAGTTGCAAAATTTAAAGCAAGGAAGCCTTAATGTTGATGAGTATTATAGAGAGATGGAGAAGGCGATGATTAGAGCCAATGTGTATCAAGATGAAGAACAATCAATTGCACATTTTATGTCAAGGCTGCATCGGAATATTCAGCGCATTGTCGAATTTCAGCAGTACCACAACCTTATTGAATTGGTACATCAAGCTAGTAAAGTTGAGCGTCAGTTGCAGTAGGACATGAAGTCCAGTAGAGGAGTATCTTTCATCACAAGAAGTACACCAAGTGAAAGCAAACTCACACCTAGAGGCAGTACAAGTCGAGGTACAATCTCCAATTCAAGTTGTGGTGCACAATCAAACAATTTTGGCGCTTCTAGTGGCAAAGAGCTGGCTGCTCCAAGTGAGAGGAACAAATCAGCGATCTCATCATCTACTTTAGTGGGTTCTTCAACCAAGAGTAGTGGAATTCAATACTTCAAGTGTGGAGGCCGTGGTCATGTTATAAAGGAGTGTCCAAATAATCGTGTCATCATTGTGAATGACTAAAGAGAGTATGATTCAGCTAGTGAAGAGGAAGTTGGAGAAGAAAATGTTGATGAAGCTCATGAAAATGGAGAGCATACTAGATGTGAATTTGAGCAAGGAGCTGCTCTTGTTGTGGCTGAAATCTTGAGCGTTCAGATGAAGGAAGCTGAAGTTGGACAACAACATAATTTGTTTCAAACAAGAGCTAAGGTGCAGAGAAAGTAGTCTAGGTGATTATTGATGGAGGGAGCTGCCACAATCTTGCTAGTCGTGAGATGGTTGTTGACGGTTCTTAAGTATCAATTATAACCATCAAATAAATAAAGAAAAGGACCTATATGCAAGCAACACCTAGAATTAGGGTTTGATCTAACAGAATTCCACGAGTCTTGCTGTTTATCTATTTCTGCAGGGGGTTATCAGGAAATACGGAAGAAAGGCCCACATGTCGGATTAATGACGGGATATTAACCGAACACGTAATTATCTTACATATAGAAGATTCCAGAAGCCACGGGAACAAACGGGAGCCGTAACGGGCCAGGACACAGGGCGCCCGCCCTGTGCCCTAGGGCGCCCGCCCTGCCCCCGGGACCAATCAGGTCGAGTCTCGCGGATTATGCTCCACCGCCTTTGAGGCCGTAGGATGAAGGTCGGTTTGATCCGACGGTCCAGATTCATCCAAAAGGGCTATATAAGCAAGGCCCCTGACCCCTGGTGGAGAAGACCCCAATTCATTATTCAGTTGCATATCTCTAGTTAGGGTTTAGAGAGAGAGGTTCCCTCTAGGGTTCCCACCTCTTAGGGCTTAGCATCCAATGTGAAAGTAGAATTAGTTCTACTAGATTGAGAGAGATAGAGTGGAGGTGTAGATCGGAGGAAGCTGGCCTGTCGGTGTCTACTCCGAGGTTGTACCTGCGGGAGCAAGTTCTTCTAACCCGAGGCTTGTTCTCAGGATTTTTCAGTATTTCGACTTCTAAATTCTAGTAAGTTCTTTGTTTTATTGTTCTTTGGTTTATGAGTTTACTTTGATCTCTTCGCGTAGAGTTTAGAGTAATCATCTCTAGCGTAAACGTGGTGTTTAAGCTAGGATACTCATAGATATCCCCTCGTCTAGCCGGACCGTGGTAGTAGCGAGGAACGTGACAATTCCGAGTTACCTTTGTATTCCATATCCCGTTAGCAGGATCGATAGGGTTTATAGGTGCGGGTTGAACATCCTTTGTGGTGTCTAGATTCCGTAAACCTCCCCAATAGAACAGTAGATCATCCTTACCAAGGTTAGAAGAAGAGTGCGGTTGTAGTCTTCTCTATACATCACTCACGTCGAATCATAGTGGTTGTAGCCTAAAGGTTAGTAGTAATAGATTTGGTTAGTCAGATGCACTCTTTCTCCTAGTGGTAAAAATATAAATACGATACCCAGGATAACATCTCGGGTGAAGTGCTCACCGATATCCGTGCGCTTGCGGATCCTATTTCCTAATTGCGTTACCAAATATCAACAAGCATTTCTGGCGCCGTTGCCGGGGAGAAAGACGGTTTGCTGAGATAACCTTGAGTCTTACTACTAGCTTGTATTCATACTTTTTATTTTCTTATCTTTTTCATTCTTTCTTTTTCTTTTTACCAAAAATGGAAAACCAAGGTTCTATATCTATCTTTGATGCCGCAACACCTTCAGCAACTGACCTTTTACCATGGGAGTCATCACAGCCTATCCAAACATCCCAGTATAAGTTAAGTTCAAGGTTGATTGCGATGATTCAAAATTTATCTTTTTCGGGAAAGGAAGACGAAAACCCTTACCTTCATATTAGAGATTTTGAGCAGACATGCGATTGTCTTCGCATTGATGGCATCTCTGATAAGACTTTACGTTGGAAGCTTTTTCCTTTTTCTTTAAGAGGAGAAGCTAGGCGATGGTATAGTCAGAAGGTAAGTCAACAGCAAGGTGAATGGGGAGTTTTAAGAGCCAACTTTTGTCTAGATTTTTATTCCCTTGACCGTACTGGTGACCTTAGACTCGAAGTCCTATCTTTTAAACAAAAAGATAATGAAACTTTGGGGAAATCCTGGAAACATTTTTCTGATCTTTTAGAATTTGGTCCAAAACTTTTGCTTGAAGACACTGTTCTTTTATTTCACTTTTTTCGAGGTCTTCAGAAAGATAATAAACAAATGCTGCATACTATGGCTAGAGGTTCTTTCTTTCGTATCCCTACTGATGAAGCTAAGGGGATCTTGAATAGAATCCTAGAAGCTGAGATGGATAATGCCCTCCATGATAAAACCTACGAAGCCGAAGTAGACACTCTGCCAAATTTTTCATCTACTTTAGCTATCCCAGGTTCTGAGCCACAAAAGGAAGAAATTCTACCATCTGATTTCATGCTAGACATAGAATCCGATCTCTTTGCCGATTTTGGAAACATTTCAAACTACCATTCTATAGACCGACCCCAAAACGGCCAATTTAGCATTTATTTACCAAGTGAACGTCAATTGAGAGAGCTTATCTCGGTTATGAGTAGCGAATGGTTAGAGGAGTCAGAGCTTTCCTCTGAAGTAATCCGAGTGGACACACCCTCTATAACTATACGCTGTGCTTATAATTCTGATCAATTTAACGCTCTCTATAATCCTGTTGTGGGGATCAATATTATGTCCGAAGCTTTTGTACTTAATTTATTTGGGAAACTTGTTTTAACCCCCACAACAAAGGTCATAAAGGAATCTTCGGGACGATTAGTCCCCAGTCTTGGAATTATTAATGTCCTACCCTTTATGGTAGAAGGCTCCATGGTTCATTTGAACTTTTATATCTTTGATATATGGGGTTTCGACCTACTGATTGGACAACCTTTTAGAAGACTCCTTTATGAAGGTCAAACTGGAAAGCTCTACATTTCTTTGGGAAAGGATTTTAAACTTCCAATTACAATAACTCACTCCTTGAATAATAAGACCGAGCCATATCTTTTGCCTGATCCTATGGAGGAGGTAAAGGCTGCATCTCTAGAACTTTTAGATGATCCAGACTTAGAAGAGGAAGCCCCCTTCTTCACTGAAGAAGAGGCCGAACCTTCTGAACCTGAACCCTTAGATGAGTTTGCAGAAACACCTAGACCCCCCATAGAACTCAAAACTTTACCACCCGGTCTTACCTATGCTTTCATAAACAATAATCCAGAGTTTCCTGTGATCGTTAGTAATAAACTCACTCAGGAGCAAACTCTGCGATTAATGACCATTCTTGAAAAACACCACTCTGTTTTCGGCTACTCACTTCAAGATCTCACAGGAATCAGTCCTATGATTTGTACCCATCGTATTCCGACAGATCCTTCTGTTACACCCTCTCGAGAGCCTCAACGTAGACTTAACAACGCGATGAGAGAGGTAGTTAAAAAAGAAGTTATAAAGTTGCTGCATGCAGGGATTATATATCCTGTGCCGCATAGTGAGTGGGTAAGCCCTGTTCAAGTTGTGCCTAAAAAGGGAGGCATGACTGTTGTTACTAATGATAAGAATGAGCTAATTCCGCAACGCACCGTCACTGGGTGGCGGATGTGCATAGACTATAGAAAACTTAATAAAGCCACGAAAAAGGATCATTTTCCTTTGCCTTTTATAGATGAGATGCTTGAGCGGTTAGCAAAACACTCGTTTTTCTGTTTTCTAGATGGATATTCAGGGTATCACCAGATCCCTATCCATCCTGATGATCAAAGCAAAACCACTTTTACATGCCCATATGGAACGTATGCTTATCGTAGAATGTCTTTTGGGTTATGTAATGCACCAGCTTCTTTTCAAAGATGTATGATGTCTATATTTTCTGATATGATTGAAGAGATTATGGAAGTTTTCATGGATGATTTCTCAGTTTATAGAAAAACTTTTGATAGTTGTCTTGAGAACTTAGATAAGGTTTTACAAAGATATGAAGAAAAGCACTTAATCCTTAATTGGGAAAAATGTCATTTTATGGTTAGAGAAGGAATAGTGCTAGGACACCTAGTGTCTGAAAGAGGTATTGAGGTAGATAGAGCTAAAATTGAAGTAATTGAACAACTACCTCCACCTGTGAATATAAAAGGAATTCGAAGTTTTCTTGGCCATGCTGGTTTTTATCGCAGATTTATAAAAGACTTTTCATTTATTGCGAGACCACTTACTCTTTTGCTAGCCAAGGATGCTCCTTTCGAATTTGATGATGCATGTCTAAATTCTTTCAATTTATTAAAGCAAGCACTCATCTCTGCACCAATCATTCAACCCCCTGATTGGTCGTTGCCTTTTGAAATTATGTGTGATGCTAGTGATTATGCTGTGGGGGCAGTTTTGGGACAAAGTAAAGATAAAAAGCATCATGCAATTGCTTATGCAAGTAAAACTTTGACAGGAGCTCAACTTAATTATGCAACCACTGAAAAAGAGCTTCTGGCTGTTGTTTTTGCCATTGATAAATTTAGATCTTATTTAGTTGGAGCTAAGATAATTGTTTACACTGATCATGCTGCACTAAAATATTTGCTCACTAAGAAAGATGCGAAACCCCGCTTAATCAGATGGATTTTATTACTCCAAGAATTTGACTTAGAAATAAAAGATAAAAAGGGAGTAGAAAATTCTGTTGCTGATCACTTGTCTAGAATGTACTTTAAGAATTCACAGGAACCCCCCATTAATGACTCACTCCGGGACGACATGCTTTACGGGATTAACAGATCTGACCCCTGGTATGCAAATATTGTTAATTTTATGGTTTCAGGTTATGTACCACCCGGAGCAAACAAGAAGAAGCTTATTCAGGAAAGTCGTTCACATATATGGGATGAGCCATATCTCTTCCGAGTATGCGCTGATGGCCTACTTAGAAGATGTGTGACCACTGAGGAAGGATTGAAGATCATCGACAGATGTCACTCATCACCATACGGAGGTCACTATGGAGCATTCCGTACACATTCAAAGATCTGGCAATGTGGATTCTACTGGCCTACGATGTACGATGACATGAAGCAATATATCAGAAGATGTGGGCCATGTCAAAGGCACGGAAACATAAATACAAGGGATGCCATGCCACTCACCAACAACCTTCAGATTGAACTCTTTGATGTCTGGGGAATAGACTACATGGGTCCATTTCCCCCATCAAAGAAGTGTGAGTTCATCTTGGTGGCGGTTGATTACGTCTCCAAGTGGGTAGAGGCACTACCTTGCAAGCATGCCGACAATATCAGTTCGAAGAGGATGTTTGAGGAAATCATATTTCCAAGATTTGGAGTCCCCAGGATAGTGATAAGTGATGGAGGATCACACTTCATTGACAAGCGCTTCGAGCACTATCTATCAAGACATGGAATCCGTCACAACGTCGCTACTCCCTATCATCCTCAGACAAGTGGCCAAGCAGAGACTTCTAACAAGCAAATCAAGAACATTCTTCAGAAGACGGTGAACGAGATGGGAACAGCATGAAAGGACAAGTTACCCGATGCACTCTGGGCTTACCGGACAGCATACAAGACCCCAATTGGAATGTCTCTTGGTATATGGAAAGACCTGTCACCTACCTGTTGAACTTGAGTTCAAGGCACACTGGGCCATAAAAAGATGGAATATGGACCTAGATATCGCTGGAAAACATAGAAGAATGCAATTATCGGAGTTAGAAGAATGGCGGGAGAAAGCATATCACAATTCAAAGATCTACAAAGAAAGAGTCAAGAGATGGCATGATAAGAGGATCAAGAAGAAGGAGTTCTCACCCGGAGATAAGGTATTACTTTTTAATTCCAGGGTGAAGCTTTTCGGGCATGGAAAGCTCCGGAGCAAATGGGAAGGACCATTCAAGGTAATTCATTCATCATCCCACGGAGCTATCACACTTCAAAATGACGAAGGTACGTTATTCAAGGTAAATGGTCAACGTCTTAAATTATTTTTAGAGCCCAATAAAGAATTAGAAGAAATAGACGTGATCAATTTTTACCTTCCAATTAAAAATTAAAGCCCGACGCTTTTAATTTGACGTTTTTGGGCCAAGTATATATTTTTCGGGATAAAAACACGGTGAGAAACACGCTCGAGAAAGCAGGCTTGTAGAGGAGCCGGACACAGGGCGGGCGCCCTGAGGATGAGGGCGGGCGCCCTGCCCCTGTCTCCCCTCGGCCCCAGACTTCTCCCACGTGATAACCTCGCCCGTTGCTATCTGGAAAATTCCGTCCTCGGTTTGTTTCGCAAACATGACGGCGGGAAGAGTCCCGACCATGCACGAGAGCAGTTTTTACCCCCTATATAAACAGACCCCCAACGTCAGCTTTTAGCACCAATTCATTCAAGCCTTCTCTCCTTCCTCAAATTAGATCTTGCTTAGTTCCTAGCTGCTCCAATGGCCGAGAAGTTCCACGTCGATTGGGAAGTCGTCCCCTACGACCTCAACAAGAAGCCCAAGGAGGATCCCGACGCCTACGCTCTTGTCCCGGCCAACACAGAGCGACAGCTAGAAGCCATGCCACCACGTCAACGCAGCTCTGCCCAATCCTACTTTGCTCGCCCAGTTCTTACCGCACCTACGTAGCCCCTATTGCTCGAAGGCTCGCCATCATCGTCGAAGGGGAAGGAGATCATCAAGGTACCAGCCGGAACAAAGATCTTGCCGCCAAAACCCAATGAGCGGATCATCGGAGTGAAGACCAACCGGAGCGGCGAAATCTCTAGTGTCCGCTATACCACGGAGGAGAGACCTTACTTCGAGGGTGTTAGGGCAGCTAAGGTCCGCTTCGTTCCTCCGAAGGAAGCACCCAAGCATGCTCTTAATGCTTTCGAGACACCTCCCAAGCGCCGCAGGACTATTGCAGATGTGGATGAGGAGCTACGGGTGATCAAGAACAGCATTATAGAAATTCAGAACTCTAATATCTCTATGGATCAGAGGACCTTCAACCATAACACTACGATCTTAAAGCTACGGGATGACCTTGCCGACGCCAACAAGAGGATTGATGAGTTAGAGCATAGTCTTAGGAGGCGTGAGCGTCGCTGAGCTATCTAGATTAGATCTTGGGGCTATATATGTCTTAGTTATTATTAGATTCGATTAGGTTCGCTTATAATCAGTTTAGATCTATTATATTCGGTTATTATTATTATTCGGTTGTAATAAATGCCTCAAGATTAATAAAGATTATTATTAGTATGTCTTGTGTGTCTCTACTTTACTTTTGTGCAAGAAAGCAGAAAACAAGTATGGGGGAGATTCCCTGACATGTCACACACACTTCGATCGCACCACTCCATGAACCAGGTACACACTCTGCACACTTTTATTACACACTTACACACTCACCTTAGTTTGTGCAGAATTTTATCTCTCTAAACATGATAAATTAAAAGGATAAAAATGCTTATAATCATGATCAATCTCACTCTGTGATATTTCCTGGAAACCTGCAATTATTAAAATTATTTCAAAACCCTGTGTTGCTAAAAGTCATTGTGGAATAAGAGATGGTAAGGGTATGAGTACCTTATTCTTAGTATCTTTATTGCTTGGAGAATTTGTTTTAAAAATCTCAAAATTATAGCTACCATCCTCAAGTTTTATATGCCTGCTAAACATGAAAATATTAATTAAAGCTATCTGCTTTGTATTGAGTTTGTTCAAAACAAGTTAGATCCTTGTTGAGAGATTTATCATACTCCTAAGATGAAGACATTTTTATTCAGAAAGATTCACTCTTCCGAAGTATTATTGCGTTAGAGGCATGGGCTATGCAAAATTATGAATATATCGAGGAAATAAAAAGGAGCAAGTGCTCGATAACCTCGTGGAAAAAAATGGACAAGTGTCCGGCAGTAGAATTAGGGGTACCTCGGTATCCACCCAAAATAAAAAAAATGAGATATGATAAAAATATGATGGAAAGAAAATGATAGCCCATGGTCCCTCTAATAAGCAATATGCCAGTAAGAGTGACAAGTTTTTAATTTTCAAAATCTTTGATCTAAGAGTATGGCATTCTTCTCCTCGGATCCGGTTTTGACCATACAATAAATGCAAGGTATGTATGCTTAAAGAATTATTTTTGCAAAATCAAAACAGCCTCAGAGAGAAATATAAAAGATAATGAGTGACTCTGAGAGCACCTATGAGGATAAAGGTATGCTAAGTTTTTCTTTTCAAAAATATGTAAAAACTCCAAGTGATAGGGATTAAGAAGAAGAAAGGCTCTTTACTCTGACCATATATTTCCCTGACTATAAGTGCACAGTGGATTTTTACAACACCCTGCAGGTATGAAAGAATGTTTCAACCCCAGATGTTTTATTAACCAACCTTTTCTCGAGGACGAGTAAAAGCCTAAGTATGGGGGTGTTTGTTGACGGTTCTTAAGTATCAATTATAACCATCAAATAAATAAAGAAAAGGACCTATATGCAAGCAACACCTAGAATTAGGGTTTGATCTAACAGAATTCCACGAGTTTTGCTGTTTATCTATTTCTGCAGGGGGTTATCAGGAAATACGGAAGAAAGGCCCACATGTCGGATTAATGACGGGATATTAACCGAACACGTAATTATCTTACATCTAGAAGATTTCAGAAGCCACGGGAACGAACGGGAGCCGTAACGGGCCAGGACACAGGGCGCCCGCCCTGTGCCCTAGGGCGCCCGCCCTGCCCCCGAGACCAATCAGGTCGAGTCTCGCGGATTATGCTCCACCGCCTTTGAGGATCAAGGAAAACCGTAGGATGAAGGTCGGTTTGATCCGACGGTCCAGATTCATCCAAAAGGGCTATATAAGCAAGGCCCCTGGCCCCTGGTGGAGAAGACCCCAATTCATTATTCAGTTGCATATCTCTAGTTAGGGTTTAGAGAGAGAGGTTCCCTCTAGGGTTCCCACCTCTTAGGGCTTAGCATCCAATGTGAAAGTAGAATTAGTTCTACTAGATTGAGAGAGATAGAGTGGAGGTGTAGATCGGAGGAAGCCGGCCTGTCGGTGTCTACTCCGAGGTTGTACCTGCGGGAGCAAGTTCTTCTAACCCGAGGCTTGTTCTCAGGATTCTTCAGTATTTCGACTTCTAAATTCTAGTAAGTTCTTTGTTTTATTGTTCTTTGGTTTATGAGTTTACTTTGATCTCTTCGCGTAGAGTTTAGAGTAATCATCTCTAGCATAAACGTGGTGTTTAAGCTAGGATACTCATAAATATCCCCTCGTCTAGCCGGACCGTGGTAGTAGCGAGGAACGTGACAATTCCGAGTTACCTTTGTATTCCATATCCCGTTAGCAGGATCGATAGGGTTTATAGGTGCGGGTTGAACATCCTTTGTGGTGTCTAGATTCCGTAAACCTCCCCAATAGAACAGTAGATCATCCTTACCAAGGTTAGAAGAAGAGTGCGGTTGTAGTCTTCTCTATACATCACTCACATCGAATCATAGTGGTTGTAGCCTAAAGGTTAGTAGTAATAGATTTGGTTAGTCAGATGCACTCTTTCTCCTAGTGGTAAAAATATAAATACGATACCCAGGATAACATCTCGGGTGAAGTGCTCACCGATATCCGTGCGCTTGCGGATCCTATTTCCTAATTGCGTTACCAAATATCAACAATGGTTGACAAACTTGGTTTGAAGCTACAACGACACCCTCATCCATATCATGTCCAATGGCTCAATGATTCGGGAGATATTAAGATTGCATACCGGGTGAAAGTTCTATTCAAGATTGGTGAATATATTAACACTGTAGAGTGTGATGTGGCACTGATATCTGTGTGTCACTTGCTGCTTGGAAGACCTTGGCAATATGACCGAAGCACTCAGCACTGTGGGAGAACAAATCAGTACACACTCGATTTGAAAGGAAAAAAATTGATACTTAAACCCATGACACCGTAGCAAATCCTAGCTGAGCACTTGCAAAAGAGCTTTGATGTGAGGAATGAGAGTGGAAAAGAAGGAGAGAAAAAGAATTGAGTGCCTTCCACCAACCGAAGAGTGAGAGCCACAAGCTAAACATGAGAGAAAATAAAAAAAGAGAGGGAGAGAATTTAGTGATGATAGCCACCAAATCTAAAATGAGAGATATGAGGGAAAACCTAGATCAAGTATTAATCATACTTGTGTGCAAGGACACATTGCTCTCAGCTATCGACTTAATATCTGTCCCTATTGTTGTTGCACGTGTTTTGTAGGAATAGAAGACGTTTTTCCAAAGGAAACACCTACTGGACTTCCTCCCTTGTGTGACATTAAACATCAAATTGATCTTATCCCTGGAGCTGCACTTCCAAACCATCCAGCATACCGCACCAACCCTGAAGAAACCAAGGAAATTCAAAGGTAAGTATAAGCACTTTTAGATAAAGGTTATGTGCATGAAAGTTTAAGTCCTTGTGCTGTCCCTGTGATTTTGGTGCCAAAGAAAGATGGTTCATGGAGGATGTGTGTAGATTGTAGAGCCATAAATAACATCACTGTTTGATATCGCCATCCTATTCCTAGGCTTGATGATATGCTTGATGAATTGAGTGGATCTGTGATATTTTCTAAAATTGATTTAAGAAGTGGTTACCATCAAATTAGAATGAAAATTAGAGATGAATGGAAAACTGCTTTTAAAACAAAGTTTGGGCTGTATGAATGGTTAGTTATGCCTTTTGGTTTGACTAATGCACCTAGTACACTCATGAGATTGATGAATCATGTCTTGCGATCATTCATTGGAAAATTTGTTGTTGTTTACTTTGATGATATCCTAATTTATAGTAAGACATTGGAGCAGCATGTTGATTATATTTAGCAAGTTTTAGATGTGCTCAGGAAGGAAAAATTATTTGCTAACCTTGAGAAGTGCACATTTTATACAGATCAGGTTGTCTTTCTTGGTTTTGTTGTTTTAGGTTTAGGAATTCAGATTGATGAATCAAAGGTGAAAGCAATCAAGGATTGACCAACTCTTTAAAATGTAAGCCTGGTGAGAAGTTTTCATAGACTTGCTGGCTTTTACAAGAGATTTGTAAGAGATTTCAGCACCATAGCTGCTCCATTGAACGAGTTAACAAAGAAAGGTGTTGCCTTCCAATGAGGTGAGCCACAAGAGAAAGCTTTCCAAGAATTGAAGAAAAGGTTATCCGAAGCCCCCTTGCTTGTGTTACCGGATTTCACTAAAACCTTTGAGGTTGAATGTGATGCAAGTAGGATTGGGATTGAAAGTGTTCTCATGCAAAATGGATAGCCTGTGGCATACTTCAGCGAGAAGTTAGGAGGAGCACAACTGAACTATTCGGTGTATTACAAGGAGTTGTATGCTTTGGTAAGAGCATTTGAGACTTGACAACATTACTTATGGCCAAAAGAATTTTTTATTCATTCAGATCATGAGGCTTTGAAGCATTTAAAAGGCCAAGCAAAACTGAACCGTAGACATGCCAAATGGGTTGAATTCATTGAAACTTTCCCATATGTTGTGAAATACAAGAAAGGTAAGGAAAACATTGTTGTTGATGCTTTATCCCGTAAAAATGTTTTGTTAAATCAACTTGATGTTAAGGTGCCAGGACTTGAACACATAAAAGAATTATACTCCACTGATCATGACTTTTTAGAACCTTATGCAAAATGTACAACTATAAAAGGTTGGGAAAAATATCATATATATGATGGATTTTTGTTTAGAGCTAACAAGTTGTGTATTCCAAGTTGCTCTGTTAGACTCTTGCTGTTACAGGAAACACATACAGGTGGATTGATGGGTCACTTTGGATGGAAAAAGACATGAGATGTTGGCTGACCATTTCTATTGGCTGAAGATGAGAAGGGATGTTGAAAGATTTGTGCAAAGATGCATCGCTTGTCATAAAGCTAAATCAAAATTGAACCCCCATGATTTATATACTCCCTTGCCTGTTCCTAGTGCTCCTTGGGAATATATTAGCATGGATTTTGTTTTGGGTTTACCAAGGACAAAGAGGGGGAGAGATTCAATTTTTGTTGTTGTTGATAGATTCTCTAAAATGGCATATTTCATACCATGTCATAAAAGCGATGATGCTTCCCACATAACCACTCTATTTTTCAGAGAAGTTGTGAGATTACATGGCATGCCTAAGACGATTGTTTCAGACTGTGACACCAAGTTTTTGAGCTAATTTTGGAAGACATTGTGGGCAAAACTTGGTACAAGGCTGCTGTTTTCCACCACTTGCCACCCTCAAACAGATGGGTAAACTGAAGTTGTGAATAGAACACTTTCTATGCTGCTGCGAGCCTTAATAAAGAACTTGAAGGAATGGGAAGAGTGCTTGCCACACGTGGAATTCGCTTACAACAGGGCAGTACACTCTACAACTAATATGTGTCCTTTTGAAGTTGTATATAGTTTCAAACCACTTGCTCCGATCTATTTGTTGCTTGTACCATTGCAGGAAAGGAGTTACATGGAAGCCTCCAAGCGTGTGTCTTATGTCAAGAAGATTCATCAGAAAACCAAAGAAGCAATTGATAAAAAGGTCCAAGTACTATGCCGAATGGGCAAACAAGCATCGCAAGAAGGTGACATTTGAATCTGGAGATTTGGTTTGGGTACATCTTCGCAAAGACCGCTTTCTAGAGAAGCGCAAATCTAAGTTGATGCCACAAGGAGATGGACCATTCAGAGTGTTGTCCAAGATTGATGATAATGTCTATAAGATTGATCTCCCTGAGGATTATGGTGTTAGTAAATCCTTCAATGTTGATGACTTAACACCGTTCTTTGGGCAAGAAGAATCAGAGTCGAGGATGACTCCTTTTCAAGAGGGGAAGGATGATGAGGACATCTCAATGGTACATGCTAGATCAAGTATCAATCATCCACCATCCAACATAAAAGACACAAATCAAGGGCCACTTACAAGAAGTCGTGCCAAGAAACTACAAGAACAGGTGAATTCATTCCTAACTGATTATAATTTCAACATTTCTAAGAATGTTATACTACCTAAATGTTCTACCTTGATGTTACTCAGGTATGCACAGGAAGACATGGAAGACACGGTGCTATAAAATGGCTCTGTCAAAAAAGTAACACGGATGAAAAGTAGCTCGGACGGACGACCGGACCTAGGAAAAAGTGACAGTTGCGTAGTCTGCCAGGGGCAGAATTTGGTGCAACTTTCCATGCAAAACTGTACTAATCTATAATGTTTTGTGATGCATGCTACACATGGATGGAAATCTTGTTGAGTCTACTTTCACACTCAACAAATGGCTCATCATTTGGACTTCCCACTAGGGAGTTACAACTCTTTTAGTGGAGACTACTCTGGAAACTGACAGCCGCGTGAAGACCCCTAGAAATCCATTTCGTGAAAGCTACTGATGGTAGTTAACAACCATATTTAACCATCAATAAAACATGCATAAGGGCACAACTGAGATCACCAACAAAGGTTTAGGGTTTGAACTAATAAATTCCACGAGTTTTGGTGAATCTGTGTTTGCAGCAGGGTTTATCTAAAAAACCACCAAGAGGTACCTATTTGTCAAAGGAAATATCAGAATTCCACCACGGCACCAACGTGGGAAGGATCTAGAAGACTCTAGGAAGCTCTCCACCGAAGCTTGGGCCAAAAAGCCACCGTAGTGGGCCGACCGGCCCATGGGTGATGTCGCCTGGTCTCCCACAGAGCCCAATCGAGCTTGGCTTCCAGAAGGTTCCTCCGCCTCCTCCTAGGGTTACATCTACGCCGTTCCTTAAGTCGGTTTGATCCGAGGGCTCACGATGGATGCTTCGGCCTATAAATACAGCCTTGTACCCCCTCCCTAGAGGCATCCTAAAATCCTAATTCATATCTTCTAGTAGGATCAATTGAGAGGCGTCCCATGAAAGGATCATACTCTCAGAGCTAGCCATCAAGAGAAGATTAGTCCTTATTAGGATCTAGTCTTATGAGTAGAAATAGTGAGAGAGTGAGGGAAGAGTTTGGAGGAGGTGCCGGCCTGTTGGTGCTCCCTCTATGGCTTGTACCTTGGCGGAACCAAGTTCTACTTGAGCTTGTCTTTGAGATTTCTCTGGTAACCAACTTCTGATTTAAGTAAGCATTTGTTTATATTTTTCGTCAGGTTTGCGACTCTTTTGAGTGCTTTATTCTGTTCCTAGGGGGTAGAGTATTAATCTTAAGTGTAGGCGTGGTGCTTAGACTTAGGTTAATCATGAATGCACCCTGCATTCCGAATTGGTGGTAGTAGCGGGTGGTGACAGCCCCGTCTATCCTTTGTAGTCCACCTCCCATTTGTAGGACAAGTAGGACCCAGTTACAAAGGAAATTACATCCTCTATTGGTGTCTTTCCCTAAGTAATGTCCCCAGTTGAACAGTAGAAGACATAGTTTACCTAGGTTAAAATAAGAAAGCCTTAGTAATCTCTCTACGCTCCTATTTATCCTAACCTTGTTGCTGCTCTTAGTTAAGTTAAATCTTAACACAGTTATCACCCCCTTGTTAAGTTAGATTGTAGTTAGTCTCACACGTTTCCCTGTGGATACGATACTTGGAATACCTCTGGGTGAAAGCTACAGCGGTATCCGTACGCTTACGGATTTATCTGTGTGCGTTAATTTATACCAACAAAAGCCTTTTCGCATACTCTATCTTTTCATTTCCATCTCGTGTTTATACTCATCTAGGAGGGTTGTTCCTAGTATAAATATGCCTATGCTCTTAAGCAATGTAGACTTTTGATAATGGTAAACCAGAACCCCTTTGTTTAGCTGTATGCTCACAAAACCAGAGAGTGATCTCTACCTCTTTGCTCTTGTGATTTCCTTATCGGGATTACAGAAGCGGCAGCTTCATCCGCTCCCAATTGGTGCTCCTACTCCCTTCAAGGTTTGCCTTGATTGATTGTAGGTTGTGTTGGTTGGTTCTTTGAGAGTGTGGTTGGGTGAATCCTCGAATCAGGTTGCCGGTTAAAGACGATGGTTGGCTTCGAGTTTTATTTGCCTGGTTGCACTAGTTATCGCTGCTTGCGGCAAGTTATCCGGCTGTTCTTCAGCTAGTTATCAAGATCAAGATCCTACGTCATGAAGATCGGGACCAAGGACCTCATCATTGGGCCCCATGGTCCCCTCACTATATACGGTGACCGGAAAGGTGCAGTCGCACATGAAAACTCTCAACCTGATCAAGCAGTTCAGGCAGGTTCTTGCAGACCCGGCTGAGCCACCAACAAAGCAACACAAGACCACAGACCCGACTGTTGTGACAATGCCACCGACTATGCTACTTGCACCTGTCGTAGTAGCCCCGGTTGTGGCCAAGCCATCAATCCCAGAGACCGAGAGCTCTAAAGTGGCTGAAGCCCGGTCCAAGGCACCTATCCTGCCAGAGACTTGAATCTTGGCATTGCCTCAACCTCAGGCTCCAATGCCCTCTGAAGTTCCAATCCTGATGATTTCGCAATCTCAGACTCCAGAGCTACTGTAGTCTCAGACACCAAAGATTAACATGGTCAACTTCGAACCGGCAGCAGTCGCGGACAAGCCAGACGACACTCCTCAATCTAAGGAGGTCGCAACGGGAGACCAGACTACCAAGCTCGTCAACATCGATCAAATCAATCCTGATAAAGTCACCCATATCGAGACCAACCTTCCTCCTCAATAGGAACTCGAGCTCATTGCTTTCCTCTGGGTGAATATGGATGTGTTCGCTTGGGAACCATTAGACATGCCCGAAATCCCCAGGGAGATAATTGAGCACAAATTAGGTCTTCCAGCTGGCTCCCGACCAGTCAGATAGAAACAAAGACGCTACACACCCGAGAAGCGAGCCGCCATACGAGATGAAATCAACCGACTACTGAAGGCTGGTTTCATACGAGAGGTTGTTGACGGTCCTTAAGTATCAATTATAACTATCAAATAAATAGAGAAAAGGATCCAAATGAAACCAACACCTAGACTTAGGGTTTTATCTGACATAATTCCACGAGTTTTGCTGTTTATCTATTTCTGCAGGGGGTTATCAGGAAATACGGAAGAAAGGCCCACATGTCGGATTAATGACGGGATATTAACCGAACACGTAATTATCTTACATCTAGAAGAGTCCAGAAGCCACGAGAACGAACGGGAGGCGTAACGGAGCCGGACACAGGGCGCCCGCCCTGGTCCTTAGGGCGCCCGCCCTGGCCCCGGAGCCAATCAGGCTCCACCTCAAGGATTATGCTCCACCGACCTAGAGGATCAAGGAAAACCGTCCATTTAATGTCGGTTTGATCCGACGGCCCAGATTCATCCGAAAGGGCTATATAAGCAAGGCCCCTGCCCCTGGAGGAGAGGCCCCCTCGTCTCATACTTTAAACCCTAATTCAGGAGGAGAGCCTCTGATCAAGCCCTAGAGCCACCACATCAACTAGATCTCTAGTTAGCATAGCTACATAGGATTAGAACTAGAAGGAGTCAATCTTCGATTGGTTTCCGGATCTGTCAAGAGGATTCTTGGTAATTCCTCTCTTGTTCTTCAATTGTTCATCATTGTTCTTCAATATTATGAATATGACTTTGTTCTATTTCAATATATTGATTATGACTTTGCTCTACTTGATTATATTTGCAATTATATTGTTCTTAGTTTATCATAGTTATATGCTTGGCTTAGTTAGATTGGAATTATATACATGCCTAGGATCGTATAGCGTTTATCCATGTGTACAGTGGGTGAATGATAATTATTGTGTAGACGTGGTGTCTATACCGTATTTATCTGCGATTGCACCCTATATGCCGGATTGTGGGGGAGTTCACAATAGTGACAGCTTCGTTGATTCTTATATAGTCCCCCTCTCGTGTATAGGGCAGGCAGAGCAACACTATTACAGGGGAGTGATTGCTATGTTCTTCATCTTCCTTGCTAATATTCACTATGCATGGATATAGTCTTTTCTCACCATGATTGCCAAGTATAATTGCACTAACTATGATATGCTAGACTTTATAGTTAATAATAACTTAGGGAATATCTTTGTAGTTCATCCTAATTCCATGCTAATGACTTGCTAGAATATCTGTTGAGGTGCTTATCATTATTATATGTGGCTAGCTGATCAGATTAATTATCTTTGTCACCATTATCACTTTACCTTTACTTAATGTGACATTTATACCTGTATAAAGAGATTGATAAATACTCTCGGTTATACATGTAATGATGTGTACTCAGTTCCATATTCTCATTCCATTATCAACCATGATACTTAGAAATCCCTTCCCAGTGGTAAAAATATAAATAACGATACCTGGAATACTTCCCGGTTAAAATGCTACATCGGTATTAATCTGTGCGCTTGCAGATCCCTTTTATTATTTATCTTGATGAGCAATTGCATATTTCAATACCGCGTCTCTCGTGTCATGCTGGGGATGACAACTTGGCTTAAGTGGCATGAGGGATAGGTTTGACATTTTTTGGCGCCGTTATCAGAATTAGAAAACTAAGTCTACTTTTGGTAGTGACGTTAAGAATGCCCAACAAGCATTTTTGGCGCCGTTGCCGGGGAAGGTTGATTACTAAGTAGGAATGAATATGGAACTTTGAGTCATCATTTGCATCACTAATCTGATCAAGCTTATCAATTCTCTTATACAGTTTTACCCCTGTATTTTCTATTTTGATTATTTATTGTAGGGTGATGCATGAATAGAAGACATCTTCCAGAAAACTTTGTTGACGATCCCGAAGCCTTATTCAGAAGAACAAGAGCCAAGCTCAAGAAGACATCGTCAACACTTCAGCACAAAGCTTCATCCAAATTCGAAGACCGCCGAAGTTTTATCCGGAATTTGTCGACTGAATTTGAAGCCATGGCGAACAAGTCGATCCGCGAGTTCTCAGCTCCCACTACGGACAACATCCGCACTGGACCTGCTGGGGAGATCGACCGCAACTTCGAGCTCAAGCCTGGGCTCATCAACATGGTGCAAGCTAACCAGTTCTGTGGGAAGCCACATGAAGACGCTAGTGCTCATCTTCAACACTTCCTGGAGATCTGCAGCACTTTCACCATGGCTGAAGTCCCCAGAGACGCCATACTACTTCGCCTTTTCCCATTCTCACTGTTGGGGAGAGCGAAGCAGTGGTTCTACGCTACAAAGGAGAAGAACACTACGTGGGCACTCTGCTCCACGAACTTTCTGGCCAAATTCTTTCCCATGGGCAAGACCAATGCTCTCCGTGGGAAGATTACAAGTTTTCAACAACAACATGATGAATCCGTTCCAGAAGCATGGGAGCGTTTCCAAGACTACATCCTAGAATGTCCCCATCATGGAATGGAAAGCTGGCTACTGATGCAGACATTTTATCATGGGCTCATTAACAGTGCCCGTGAAACCATGGATGCTGCAGCTGGAGGAGCATTCCTATCACTCACCATACCTCAAGTCACAGCTCTTGTGGAGAAGATGGCATCCAACCAAGGTTAGAATGAAGAAAGAACTCAGACACGCAAGAGAGGTGGAGGTATGCACCAGCTCAAGGAGGTAGACATGCTGTCTGCCAAGCTAGACCTACTCATGAAGAAGCTCGATGATCGAGCTGGAGAAAAGAAAGAAGTCATGCACGTCTACGACTCCCACATGACTTGTGAGGAGTGTGGAGGTACTGGACACTCGGGCAATCACTGTCCTGAGTTGCTGGAGGACGTGAACTACATCAACAATAACAATAACTACTACAACCGTCCTCAGCAGAAATGCAGAATCAAGGTTGGAATCAACAGAGGCCTAACTACTCAGGTAATTACCAAGGTAACAATTCTTTCAATAATAATAATAATAATTATCCACCTTTGAGAGAGTTAGTATCCAACCAAGGAAAGCTAATGGATAACCTGTCTAAGAAATTGGCATCTAATGATAAAATACTAGAAAATATAAATAATAGAATGGATAATTTCTCTACTGCCATCAAGAACCAGATTAGCTTTAATAAAATGATTGAATCTCAGTTGAATCAAATAGCTGCTGCTGTTCCTGCTACTAACCCCGGTATACCATCACAACCAGAAGGACTAGAATCTGCAAATCTTGTAGACATGTTTGATGTAGGAGATTACTGGAGTAACCCTATCGTGGAAGTAAGTACTGACCGTCTGCCAGTCAAGGGAGGCGATCCAGGACGCCCCGTCATCCCAATCTCCATCGGCATGCGAGACTTCCCAGAAGCACTCTGTGACTTTGGCTCCAGCGTCAACATCATGCCCAGGGTACTCTATGAAAAACTCTTTTCACAACCATTATTAGAAACAACCATGTGTTTGCAGCTTGCAGATATGACACTGAGTTTCCCGAGAGGAATATTGAAGAACATCTGTGTCCGAGTGGGTTCCTCGTACGCTCCAGCAGACTTCGTAGTGATAGAGACCGGTTCTGATGAGAGGGCTCCCGTCATCCTAGGGAGACCATTCCTGAACACTACGGGAGCTGTCATCTATGCTAGTGCTGCCAAGATCAGTTTCTACATCAAGGGGAGGAAGGAAACGTTTTCCTTCAAGAACAAGACCGCACAAATCCCAGAGCAACCCCAATATGAACCAAGGAAGAGGACCAACAGGAGGAACAAGAGCAAGAAGCAAGTATGGACCGAGACAGCTAAGATGGTCACTGCCGTGCACAAAGGTCAAGATCGCCAACTCAAGTCACCGTTCTTGCCTAAGAAGGACGACCCAGGTATGCCAAGCATTTATTGCTCCATTAATGGGTCCCACTTCTATAAGACACTTTGCGACACTGGGTCGGGCGTCAACATAATGGCCAAGGTCACCTATGAACTTCTGTTCGGAACCATGCCCTTAAACCCAACATATATTCAGCTCCAGATGGCAGATCAGACATTCCGACAGGTCGAAGGTACAGTAACTGACGTCCCTGTCAAGATAGACGATCACTTTGTCCATACAGACTTTCAGGTTATTGACATGGGAGAAGATGAATACGATCCACCCATCATCCTTGGAAGACCATTCCTTAGTACTGTCAAAGCAATCATCTACATTGGAACTAGAGAAGTCCACATGCACTTCCCCTCTGAGAAGGTACGTCTTTACTTTACTGACCCTAACTATGTATTTGAAGAATCCAAGCAGGTCAGGACAAGAAGAAGGCGGCGTAACCACAATCAGAAGCAACAGGTCATCAAGGACGGATGGGCAGATTATAAAGGAGAAGTGGTAAGATCTGAAGACATACCACTCAACCAACACTGTCCTGAGGAGACCAAAGCACCGAGACAGGTATGGAAAGAAAAGACAGTTGTACATGAAGAGGAGGCGCTGCCGAAAACACCGACTACGCCATCCACCGAGTCCCAGGACGACTGAACGAATAAGAGTCCCGTTCGGAGGACTTAAAAACACCGAACGCCTTGCCAAGAGGTAACTTGGTAGTTATCCTTTCCTTTCAATTATTTACTTTATCTTAAATAGTTTGCTTAGTTAATCATATTCATACTATCTTAAAAAGAAAATAAAAATGTTAAAAACCCTAAAGCCCCATGTGAGTATGCGAGTGGCATAAAACCCATAAGTACATTCACTGTGGTTGCATAAAAAATATATATATATATAATAAATACATAAATATTTTCTTCTACTTTATAAAAGAAAAAAAAACAACATAAAAAAATCAAGGAGGCTCAGCATGATAAAGGCTAGATATTTATGCTAACACTTAATCAGTTCCACAAAGCTTTGTTGTCTATTTGAGCTTCACAGAATTCAAGGAGACTAGCAGACGGAGGACATTCTAATCGCTGTCAGGGTGCTGCCGACTTTCAAATACATCTCCGCCATCTGCTAGCTACATCAGAAGAGATTATGTCAAGATCCATCTTGGGGGAGAGCACCCCCATTATCTTGCTAAGTATTTCTATCTTTATCTTTATATTTATATATACTTCTACCTTATAAAAATAAAAATATACATAACTATGAAAAAACCAAATAAAGATTTTGTGCTTATATATATATACCTATATCTTTTGCTTAGTGTGTTTTAATAAATAAATAAAGTGGCTATGCTAAACTGAATCTAAATAATAAAACTCTAACATGGATATGATGAATAGTTGCTTTGCCTAATTTTCAAATTTGAAGTTTTCTCTCTAAGTTTAGACACAACTGTTATCATTTAAAGCTTGCTCTAAACCTGAACTTGTGGGAAGAGAACTTGATCTAAAGTCTAAGTTGTTAACGGATATGATATGGGAAGGTTGAGCTGCTGTTTATCTATTCCTAAAGATGCTAGAATTCTGGAGAATTTTATCTTTGAAAATCTTAAAATGCTACATGATGAGTTCCTGTATGATGAGAGTTTAAGTTCCTACCACAGCCATACATACATGCTTGCTAGACTTTAAGCCATACCTTTACTTTTTACTGCTTATGAGCATTGAGTGTAGTCAAGCTGTGTAGACCCTTAGGAGCTTGTCATGCGGTTAAAATCAAGATTCACTTGCACGATCACTCATACATGCTGCTTCTACTCCGGAAGTACGTATCCACATATATCCACTCATTCTCATCTCCAGATCCACATAAAATTATTCTACTCCTAATCCGGGAGAGAATAGCCAAAAATATTTTCCCATTCTTGTTATCCCCTGTGAAATAAATGCTCAAGCTATTTTGGTTACTACCACTTGCTATATTGTTCTAAGGAGATGAGTGCTCTATACGAGGAAATAAAAAGGGGCAAGTGCCCGGAACCTCGAAAAGAAAAAGATACGAGGAAATAAAAAGGAGCAAGTGCTCGGAACCTCGATGAAAAAAAAAGAAAAAGTGTGAGAAGAGAGGTAAAAATGGACAAGTGTCCGACAGTAGAATTAGGGGTACAAGATACCCACCTGAGAGGAAAAAAAAAGAAAAAAAAAGAAAAAATAGAGCACCTCATTCTCCTCAAGAGCTTTAAAAGCAAGAAAGGAACGTATCCCCTCAAAAAGAGCAAAAGTAGAATTAGACTTTCATCATTGTTATCATCACTACCACCATACACCATTTATTCGCCACACATGCACATCTTGATTTGACTTATTAGCTTGTTTCTCTGGATCCATGGTTTGACTATGCAATAAATGTCTTGTAAGTATGTATACTTTATCTCCCACCGAAGAGCTCCAGATATCAAAAGCCTTATTAGAATAGGATGAGAGAGAAGGCAATGTCACTCTGCCTTATACCACAAATACTACATACTTTGCTTTGAGAGAAGGCAGACATCATTACTGCCTTGGTGAGGATCCAGAAATACCACAAAAGAGAGACCTGAGAGAGTCATACAAGGAATCTCTGAGTTTTATTTGAAAATCTACAAAAAACTCCAAGAGCTATAGCTAATCAAGAATAAGAGACATGGCGCTTGACTAGACTGTTCTATCTTTTAACCGCTCAAGACAAAGGTGACGGTTGCAAGCCCCATGGTGAAAGGTATAATGAGTAAGTTTTAAGTCTTGACAGTTTACTTTAACTCAGAGATGAGACTCTATTTGAAAGCATGTGTACCGTCAAAATTCAAAGGCATTTCAGCAACTACTGAGTCTCTCCTTGCTCAGGGACGAGCAAGAGGTAAGCTTGGGTGAGTTTGTTGACGGTCCTTAAGTATCAATTATAACTATCAAATAAATAGAGAAAAGGATCCAAATGAAACCAACACCTAGACTTAGGGTTTTATCTGACAGAATTCCACGAGTTTTGCTGTTTATCTATTTCTACAGGGGGTTATCAGGAAATACGGAAGAAAGGCCCACATGTCGGATTAATGACGGGATATTAACCGAACACGTAATTATCTTACATCTAGAAGAGTCCAGAAGCCACGAGAACGAACGGGAGGCGTAACGGAGTCGGACACAGGGCGCCCGCCCTGGTCCTTAGGGCGCCCGCCCTGGCCCCGGAGCCAATCAGGCTCCGCCTCGAGGATTATGCTCCACCGACCTAGAGGATCAAGGAAAACCGTCCGTTCAATGTCGGTTTGATCCGACGGCCCAGATTCATCCGAAAGGGCTATATAAGCAAGGCCCCTGCCCCTGGAGGAGAGGCCCCCTCGTCTCATACTTCAAACCCTAATTTAGGAGGAGAGCCTCTGATCAAGCCCTAGAGCCACCACATCAACTAGATCTCTAGTTAGCATAGCTACATAGGATTAGAACTAGGAGTCAATCTTCGATTGGTTCCCGGATCTGTCAAGAGGATTCTTGGTAATTCCTCTCTTGTTCTTCAATTGTTCATCATTGTTCTTCAATATTATGAATATGACTTTGTTCTATTTCAATATATTGATTATGACTTTGCTCTACTTGATTATATTTGCAATTATATTGTTCTTAGTTTATCATAGTTATATGCTTGGCTTAGTTAGATTGGAATTATATACATGCCTAGGATCGTATAGCGTTTATCCATGTGTACAGTGGGTGAATGATAATTATTGTGTAGACGTGGTGTCTATACCGTATTTATCTGCGATTGCATCCTATATGCCGGATTGTGGGGTAGTTTGCGATAGTGACAGCTTCGTTGATTCTTATATAGTCCCCCTCTCGTGTATAGGGCAGGCAGAGCAACACTATTACAGGGGAGTGATTGCTATGTTCTTCATCTTCCTTGCTAATATTCACTATGCATGGATATAGTCTTTTCTCACCATGATTGCCAAGTATAATTGCACTAACTATGATATGCTAGACTTTATAGTTAATAATAACTTAGGGAATATCTTTGTAGTTCATCCTAATTCCATGCTAATGACTTGCTAGAATATCTGTTGAGGTGCTTATCATTATTATATGTGGCTAGCTGATCAGATTAATTATCTTTGTCACCATTATCACTTTACCTTTACTTAATGTGACATTTATACCTGTATAAAGAGATTGATAAATACTCTCGGTTATACATGCAATGATGTGTACTCAGTTCCATATTCTCATTCCATTATCAACCATGATACTTAGAAATCCCTTCCCAGTGGTAAAAATATAAATAACGATACCTGGAATACTTCCCGGTTAAAATGCTACATCGGTATTAATCTGTGCGCTTGCAGATCTCTTTTATTATTTATCTTGATGAGCAATTGCATATTTCAATACCGCGTCTCTCGTGTCATGCTGGGGATGACAACTTGGCTTAAGTGGCATGAGGGATAGGTTTGGCATTTTTTGGCGCCGTTATCAGAATTAGAAAACTAAGTCTACTTTTGGTAGTGACGTTAAGAATGCCCAACAGAGGTCCCCTTCCCGGAGTGGTTAGCAAACCCCGTCATGGTCAAGAAGCCTAACGGCACATGGCGGATGTGTGGACTACACCGATCTGAATAAAGCATGCCCTAAGGATGAATATCCTCTTCCGAGGATAGATCAAATTATAGATTCAACCTTCGAATGTGAATTGCTATGTTTTCTAGATGCCTATTCGGGGTATCACCAAATTAGCATGTGCATAGATGATGAGGAAAAAACTACATTTGTAACTCCTTTCAGTGTGTACTATTATATTAAGATACCTTTTGGCCTTAAGAATGCTGGTTCTACGTATAAAAAATGTGTTCATATTGTTTTGAAGGCCAAATCAGCCGCAATGTGGAAGCATATATTGATGATATTGTTGTTAAAAGCAAATTTCGAAGCGATCTGATTACTGACCTAGAAGAGACTTTTAATAACTTACGTAAGAACAAAATGATGCTAAACCCCGACAAATGTTCTTTTGGCGTTTCCTAAGGTAAGCTACTCGGGTATTTGGTGTCTCATCGGGGCATCGAAGCTAACCCGAAAAAGGTCAAGGCTATCGATGATATGCAGTCTCCACATAATCAAAAAGAGGTCCAGAAACTAGCTTGCATGATGGCAGCCCTAAGTTGATTCGTATCCAAGTTAGGCGAACAAGGTATGCCATTTAATAAGTTATTAAAAAAGCATGACAGTTTTCTTTGGAGTGAACAGGCCGATGAAGCATTTTAGGCATTCAAGCAATACTTGAAACAGTTACCTATACTTGTTCTTCCCAAAGATGGCGAAACCATGCTCCTTTATGTAGCTGCAACTCCCACAGTTGTCAGCGCGGTCCTGATGGTCGAGCGTCAAGTCGAGAAGTCAACAAAACAACACCCCGTGTATTTTATGAGCGAAGTGCTACATGAAGCCCGATCCAGGTACCCAAACATTCAAAAACTAATCTATGTCGTATTGATGTCTTCTCGAAAACTTAAGCATTAAGTCACAAGATCAAAGTGGTTTCTTCGTATCCACTTGGAACCATTGTTCATAATCGATATGCCATTGGTAGAATCGCTCAATGTTCAGTCGAGTTAGGCCAATACGATATAGAATTTATACCTAGAACTGTGATCAAATCGTAGGCTCTAGCTGATTTTGTTGCAGAATGGACAAATCCCGAACCCGAGGAGGCAGCTCTAAACCCCGAGCACTGGCTAATATTCTATGATGGAGCAAAATGCAAGAATGACGTAGGGGCTGGTGTCATCTTAATCTCTCCGAAAGGGGATGCCCTGAGGTAGGCAATTCAAATTGATTTTATAGATCCTACTCCAACTAACAATATTGCCGAATATGAGGGTCTGTGAACTGATTTACAAATTGTCATATCCTTGGGTATTAAATGACTACTTGTGAAAGGGGATTCAGAAGTAGTCGCTAAACAAACCAGCAAGGATTATCGAGCAACAAATGAGAACATGGCCGCATATTTACTGGCATATAGATGATTGGAATCTAAATTTGACGGACTCGAGGTACAATACATCCCAAGAAAACTAAACTCGGATGCCGATACGCTCGCCAGCCGGATGTAACGGATCAACGTGATTATACAAGATTAAGTAAGAAAATCCTCCACCGAGGCAGATAATTTATCAAACTTAAGCCCGTATAACCCAAGATTCCGTGAAATCACGAGGGATTTCAAACCAACCAACATACAACCAAGATCGTACTGATTCAGCAGCCACAATTCACATGCTACATAAAGTTCACAACGAGAGTTGAATACATCGGAGTCCAGAATAAAATTATTACAACATAGTTCAAAATAACATAGCGAAAGCAAGTAGTTTTAAACCACACACACTTAGTTCAAATACAGTGCCAGAAGATAATCACGGTCCACAAAAGCATTAGATAAGACGAACGGAGTGACCATTGCCCATGGTCCTAGTTGTCGCCCATCGCCGGATACAGACAGTTGGCACATTACCCATAGTACATCTGACGATCTGCAACAACAATGGGAACAACGCCCTGAGTACGAGAATGTACTCAGCTAGACTTACCCGCCATAAACCAAAATAAAGGACACCAAGGAGCATGCAAGGCTTTTATACAGTGGACTGGCTTGACTCATTTGCAAAAAGCATAAGTTATTATGAATAACTAAACTAAGTACTTTTTGCATCATTTTTATTATAACCTATTCAATCTAGGTAAGCACCTATTGCTAAAGCAATCACTTGATTCAACATTAACATCTAAATTACCATATCAGGTTTAGCATTTCCAACATCATTCACTTAACCATCAGTGTTCCATTATTGTTACTACGATGCCGTAGCTCGAGTCAAGTGCTCACTATCCAGGAGCGATGGCGATTCGAATCGATTCCTAACCAGCTGGTGATTTATTCCTCACACAAACTACGCTTCCCCCGTCAGGGTCGCTTAGATCACCAATGACAGTTTCCAAGAAGCCGCGGGATAACAATCATGGACCACACTACCCAGGGACCGCCTGACTGCTAGGACGCACCTTGGGCTCACTCTTCGCGTCCCCATTACACCCCCTTCAGCACCAGTCTGCCAATCCAAGTTTATCCCGGCTTGAAATAGTGTCACTAGCTTCGCGATCGAAAGGTACTTTATTCGGCCAGCTAAATATGAGGCATGCGTTCAACATGACAAGAGGGACGAGCAACGATCGGTCCTTAATCGACACAGACGGAATCACTATAGTCCAAAACCCTATAAGACTCCGCTCGGTCTTCCTTTAACTATCAACACTTGGTTACTTTCCATGATCACACTGTAGCTAACCAACAACCAGGTATCTTCCTATAACTCGCAGGTGACAGGAAATCACCCTACTTCTACCGGTCTAAGCATGGCTAAGCAGTTATTCGATCCTGACCTAACAGGGTAAAGGTAATCAGGTGAATAAGGATAATAATGCAACAACGGTTTCACGCAACTCCTAAACTTAATGCAACAATATATATATAACTATAACTCATGTAATAAGAAATTGCTTTTATAAAGTAGGACACTTAGAATGCTCCGGGGCTTGCCTCTTTTGAACGAGCTAGGTTGGTGGTCTACGCACTCGGGTAGCTCCTCGCCTGGCTCTTCTTCCTCAGGCACCTCCTGTGCCTGGGGCTCCTGCTGATCGGTCCAAACTTGCTCCTCCGGTACTGCTACCTGCGACTCCTCCTGCGATCCTGTATGATGCGAGTGCATAAGTACACATGCGAATGATGCATCGAATACGGTGGAATGCTTTGATGACATGATATGCAGATGAGCACATTGAATGGACAGTTTGGAAACATCTTCTACAAGGTAGTCCACATCATCCAAGAACATGTACCATAAAACATGCAATTATTATTCTACTAGTTAGCACATAATATACACATACGAGTGGTCACAAGTTGTCAAATCTTACTAACCTAACCCATCAAGCAACATCAGCAAGACATTTTGATGCTTCAAAGATACACCAAACATATTTTATTACTATTAATTTCTCATAAGGAATAACCTTTTATTTCCTATTTAACTAGGGTTACACATCAACACCTATTTTTGTTGCAGATAAAAATCTACAAAAATTATAGTAGCTTACTCTTACTCTAAATAACCTACTACAAAAATTTCATGGGAATTGGATAAGTAAAACTATCTATACAAAATAAACAAGTTATAGCATAATAATGAGCATGAATTTATTTTGTACTAGAAAAAGTATCAAACAATAGATTTCACATTTTCCTATGTTTCTTACAGTAAACAAGTTCCTTACAAAAATTACCACATGCATGTGTTATACAACTTTAGCTTTCTACCAAAAATAACAAAAATTATCAATTAAAGGCATTTGAACTACACTTCAATAATTTTTCATAGAACATGCTTCACAAGTATTTTTCCTAGAAAGTACATCACTAAGAAAGATTAATGCAACAAGAATCACATTTTTCTCATTATTATTTTATTTACTACACATTTTCTAAGATATCAGCATTTATAGCAATTAAATAAATCTACATAGAAAAGTGTCACAAAATTAACATGAAATATTTTTAAACTGTAAATCTACTCAAGAGAACCACTACAAAATTTGTTTCATAATTTTTGGAGCTATAAAGGGTACACAACAATTTTTCTAAAACATTTTCTTTTCTAAAACACAATAGAAAATCAAAACCTATTTCTTTATTTGCTTAACGGGCCAGCCCACTGGAACCACCGGCCCACGGCCGTTTCCAGCCGGAGCGCCGAGCGGGGAAAAAGAAAAACGGCCCGGTTCGGGGCCTCGGCCCAATGCCGCCTGGCCCAGCGAACAGAGGGGAGGGGAGCGGGACGCGGGGCGCGGCTGCGATGCCGCGGCGGTGGTGGTGCCCGCCGGCGGCCAACGGGCGACTCCGGCAGTGCGGAAGCCAACGAACGGGCGCACGGAGATCGTGGAGTGGCGGCGAACACCGAAGGGCAGCGCGCGAGGGACGAGGCGGAGCAAGGACGCCGGAACGGCGGGGTGAGCGCGCGGTGGCCGGAACGGCGGCGCGGCGGGGCACGCGAAGTGGGGCCTTACCGTGGGGCGGAGGTGGAGCGTGGGGGTGCGTTCGGAGGAGAGGAGGACTGGGCGGAGCAGGTCACACGAGCAATTGTTCGGAGACGGCCGGCCGGCGGCGGAACGCGGCAAGGGAGTGCGCGGCCGCGGCGGCGAGCGTGCGGGGAACGGTGGACGCGCGCGGCGAGCTCGCAATGGGCGGAAACGAGAGCAAGTGAGGGAGAGGGAGGAGGCAGGGGAGTGGGTGCGTGGCCAAGGAGCCGGGCGAGTGGGGCCCACGGACGGCCACGCGGCGGGCGGCGCCGGCGCATGGCGGACACGGGGCGACGCTGTTCTGCCGCGGCGCCACGGCGTCGCGCGCGTGAGCGCGGGCGGGCGACAGGCGTGGTCGCGGGTCGGGCCGCGAGTGCTGGCGGGCCGAAAGGGTGGCCGCGGCCTGTTAAGGCTGGAAAAGGCTTTTCTTTTTCTAAATGAATTTACAGATTTTTCTATTTTGATTCAAATTTGAATTTGAAGATGAAAAAGAGGTTTTCACAATTTTTGCCCAATATAAAAGTTGTTCAAAATTTAATTCTCTACAACTTTCATGTAGAGCACTTTTCAAAATTCTAAGTAGATTTTGAATTTAGGATTTAAAGCTAAATTTTGAGTAAAATTTACTTTTCTAGAATATTTTTAAAAGCAAAATTTGAGGGAATTTTTGAATACAAGAGTGGCTCCAAAAATCATGTTTATTTAACCTAGATTATCTAAAATTTTCATTACACAAGAGTATACCAGTTTTTAGTACTTAAATTCATAATTAGGGTTTCAAGTAATTGTTTATCCACTTTAAATTTTTAAAGAAGCTTATATTGCATGCAATGATAACATGTGTGTGATGTTTATGCTTAATGCTTTGGATGCTAATGCATGCTTAACACCCAGGGGTGTTACAGCCCTCTCCCTTATAAGAATCTCGTCCCGAGATTTTGAGTTACGAACCATTTATTGTAAAAATCTTTATACGTGGTTTGAAGATATTCTCCTGTTTCCCATGAAGCATCACTCTCATCATGATGGCTCCACTGAATCTTGTAGGTTGTTACCACTTTATTTTGAGTGACTCGATCCTTAGTATCTAGAACTCGAACCGGTTGTTCACGATATTCCAAGTCTGCCTTGATCCGAATACCCTGAGGTTCTATTCTCTCTTCTGGAACACGCAGACACTTCTTTAACTGGGATACGTGAAAGACGAAAAAGATCGAACTCATCTCTTCTGGTAACTGCAGCTTGTACACCACGGGACCCTTTTTCTCTATGATCTGGTATGGTCCTATATATCTAGCAGACAGTTTTTTCTTGATTCCAAACCGTTTCTTCTTCATTGGGGTAACCTTCAAATAGACGTAGTCACCCACTTAGAAATCCAATGGTCTCCTTCTCTTATTTGCATAACTCTTCTGACGGGACTGTGCAGCTTGCATGTTTTGTTGGATAATACGGACCTTTTTCTCTGCCTCATCTACAAAATCAATTCCGTAAAACCTTCTTTCTCTAGGCTCCACCCAATTTAACGGTGTTCTGCACTTTCTGCCATACAAAGCTTCAAAAGGTGTCATCTTGATACTCTCTTGGTAACTGTTGTTGTAAGCGAATTCTGCCAACGGTAACCAGGATTCCCATGAGCCTCTGGATGATAGCACACAAGCTCTAAGCATATCTTCAAGAACAGCATTAACTCATTCTGTCTGCCCATCTGTCTGCGGATGGTAAGCTGTACTACGAATCAAACTAGTGCCCAAACCTTTATGGAGATGCTCCCAAAAATGAGAGGTAAACTGTGAACCACGATCAGACACGATCGTTTTTGGTATACCATGTAATCGGACAATCTCAGCAATATACTTTTCCGCATATTGAGGTGGTCGAAAAGTTGTCTTAACTGGCAGAAAGTGAGCTGATTTGGTAAGGCGATCTACTATTACCCAAATCGAATCATGTCCTTTTTGTGTGGTGGGAAGACCAGTGATAAAATCCGTACTTATATCATCCCATTTCCAATCGGGTATAGACAAGGGTTGCAAAAGTCCTGCGGGTCTCATGTGAAGAGCTTTCACTCTACAACACATGTCGCAACGAGCAACATAAGCTGCAATCTCCTTTTTCATCTTAGTCCACCAATAACGGGGTCTCAGCTCCTGGTACATTTTACTACTCCCAGGGTGGATAGATAGCTTAGAATGGTGAGCCTCATCCATCAACTTGTTCTTGAGCTCTCGATCCTTGGGTACTACCAGGCGATCTTTAAATCATAACACCCCTTGGTCATCCAATTGAAAGTGTTTGGTGGGTTCCCTCTTCATTTTCTCCTTGATATGAAATATTCCCTTATATGTTTTCTGTCCTTCAATGATCTGGCTTTTCAGGGTACAACTGATCTGAATATTATGCAACACGGCAGGATGTAATAAATTGAACCCTTCTTCAAACAACGGTTGCACACCCATAGCATGTGATTTTCTGCTTAGTGCATCTGCTACTACATTAGCCTTCCCGAGATGATAGTGCACATTCAGATTATAATCCTTTATCAGTTCTAACCATCTTCTCTGTTGCATGTTCAACTCAGACTGGGTAAAAATGTATTTAAGACTCTTATGATCTGTAAAGATATTACACACATTTCCTAGCAGGTAGTGTCTCCAAATCTTTAGAGCATGCACAACTGCTGCAAGCTCCAAATCATGTGTGGGATATTTAACCTCATGCTTTCTCAATTGACGTGAGGCATAAGCAATGACCCTTCCGTTTTGCATTAGCACACATCCTAATCCATTCTTAGATGCATCACAAAACACATCAAACAGCTTTTCTATATCCGGTTGGGCCAGAACAGGAGCAGTGGTCAACAACTTTCGCAAGGTGCAGAAAGCTGCCTCGCACTCCTCTGTCCAGACAAACTTATGATCCTTCTATAACAGACTTGTCATTGGCTTGGCAATCTTCGAGAAATCCGGTATGAAGCGACGATAGTATCCGGCTAAACCAAGAAAACTTTGAACTTCATGAACTGTGGTTGGTGACTTCCAGTCCATAACCTCTTGCACCTTACTGGGGTCTACTAAAATTCCATTTTCAGACAACACGTGACCAAGAAAAAGAACTGTCTTAAGCCAGAACTCACACTTACTAAACTTAGCATACAGTCGATGTTCTCTGAGTCTAGTCAAGACGATCCTAAGGTGTTCTGCGTGATCTTCTTCATTCTCTGAGTATATTAAAATGTCATCAATGAACACAATCACAAACTTGTCCAACTCTGGTATGAAAACGGAATTCATCAGATACATAAAGTATGCAGGAGCATTTGTCAATCCGAAGGACATGATAAGATACTCGTACAACCCATATCTGGTAGAAAACACGGTCTTAGGCACATCTTGCGGCCTAATCTTGATCTGGTGATACCCTGATCTCAAATCTATCTTAGAGAACACTTTGGCTTTAGACAATTGGTCAAACAAGATATCAATCCGAGGAAGAGGATACTTGTTTTTAATTGTCACAGCATTTAGTGGCCGATAATCCACGCACATTCGTAAGGAGTTATCCTTTTTCTTTTTCACAAACAGTGCGGGGCATCCTCATTCAGACGAGCTGGGACGAATCAAACCTTTCTTTAGCAGATCCTGGAGTTGCTTCTTCAATTCTGCTAACTCATTTGGAGGCATCCGATAGGGCCTTCTTGAGATCGGTGCTGTGCCAGGGATTAACTCAATGGCAAACTCAACATCTCGGTCTGGTGGAAGTCTAGGTAACTCATCTGGAAACACATCTAGAAATTCATAGACTACTGGAATCTTGGCTAGCAGAGTAGTTTGGATGGCACAAGTCGTGCTGGCTAGGTCTACATTCCGAGGTAGGACCACCTGAAAGGTGCCTTCCCCACTTGGTTCCTTAAGAGAGATACTTCTTCCTCCAATATCAATTACTACTCCCATCTTATTCATCCAGTTCATATCCATAATCACATCCAAAACTAGCCCTGGCATGACTATCAAATTAAGCTTATATCGTTGGTTTGATATGTTTAGGGTTACTCCCTGAACTATCTGATTAGTCAACAGATCAGCCCCGGCTAAACTGATTCTATATGCACATTCCAATTCAACTATCTTTTGCTCATGCCTCTTAACAAATGCTTGACTTACAAATGAATGGGATGATCCGGAATCAAACAAGACTACTGCAGGATGATTGTTGATAGAAAACATACCAGCTGTCACCGGTTCTCCTTCCGGGATGTCATCCACAGTGGTGTGGTGCACACGAGCCTGATACTGCATCTGCTGTTTCTTAGGGTAGGGGCAAAACTTTGCAAAGTGCCCGGGTTGGTTGCAGTTGAAGCACGGCCCCTTCACTTGAGCCACAGCTCCAGATGAACTGCCTTGTCCTACCTTTGCTTGGGGCAATGCTATTTTGAATGGTTTCTGCTTCCTCTGAGGTTGCTGAGCATTCTGACCCTTCCTTTGCGGCGGCCTGAACCTTGCACCAGGGGCAGACGAACGATACGCGGCCCTAGGCTGGGACGGACCCGACTCGAAAGCTCTTTTACGGGTCTTGGAAGTAGCATAAACATTGTTGTTCTTCTCTTGCTTCAAGCAGTCACTAACAAAGTTGTTGAAACCAGTCCTCATATTGGTACCCACATGTTTCATCATCTTGGGATTCAGGCCTCTCTTGAAGCTAGCGATCTTCTTGGCATCAGTATTCACCATATCAGGGGCATAACGACTCAGGTTATTGAACGCATGCAGATATTAAGTTACAGTCTTCGTGCCTTGATTCAATGCCAGGAATTCCCCAAGCTTCATCTCCGTCAGACCAGGTGGAATGTATGTTCCACGAAATGCTTCAGTGAACTCCCTCCAAGTGATATGGGCATGGGGAGGAAAAGTGGTACGGTGGTGCTTCCACCACATTCCTGCCGGGACCTTGAAGCTGATGAGCTGCATACTCGGTTTTCAACACTTCAGTCATCCTCAAGACACAGAACTTGTCTTCTATAGTGTTAATCCACTCTTCTGCATCCAAGGGTTCTGCTGCCTCCTTAAAAATAGGTGGACGGCTATCCATGAAATCCTTGAAACTATTGTACTGGTTTGCTTCATGCCCACCCGGGTTTATTCCCCGACGGGTGTTATCCACAATACTGCGCAATGCACCCTCCATATTCTGTTGCATGCTCTCCATGTTGCGTTGGCTTCCAAGAAATTGTGCGAAAAATTGTTCCGCAGTGTAAGGTGGAGGAGGCGGTGGTGGATCACGGTCATCATTACCAGCTGCACTGCCACCAGCCTCAGCGGCACCATACACCGTACGACGAGTGTTCAACATCTACATGTTTCAGCAACAGTAATTATTAGGTGATGTTGTAGAAATTGCGAGCGAATGAAAAATTATGCCGTACTGAATTCACTGGAGAGAATAAATTCATACAATAAAACAGGGGCACAATAAATTATTCTAATTAACACAACATCACTAATTAGATTACTTAAAGCGCACACATCGCGTCCAAAACAACCAAATTGCCAGCATACACACACTGGACTTTTGACGTTCGGATATCACCACAAACACATCCAAGTTTTCCAACATTACATCAAAGCCTTAGCCTTTCTACTCATTATTACATGCCCAACGTGCCAACAAAGCAAAAGATCATGCAGACGGAACCTAGTAGCTAGCGCAACAACTACTAGCCTACTCATCGTGGTCGCTGTCTAAGTCAGAGACGTTGGCGTCGTCGCCATCTACAGCGTCGTCGTCCTCCTCAACTGGTGCCTCGGGCTCTTCGGGATCTTCGTCTTCATCCAAATCCATCTCTGCCGCACCAGGAGGAACATAGGGGTTGAGCTGATTGTTCAGTCGATGAACCTCCTCATGCAGGTTGTCATTGTACTCCTCTGCATTGGCCAGCTGTTGCTCTAGGTCAAACTGTCGAGCCCTCAACACATCCTCTCCAGACCAGGCTTCATTCCTCTGGTGGAGCACATGAGTCAACATGTGCTCATCGTTCCTGTTGGCGATGGTCAGTCGTCCAACCTGCTCTCTCAAGGCACGTACGTCTCCCTCGAAAACCACAGTCCTCTGGGTAGCCTGATCCCTCTGATGGGTCAACTGAGCCATCTCTGCGGTGAGCCTCTTGATCTCGGCATCATGATCCCTCTGAAGCTGACGTCGGTCGTCACGAGCCTGACCAAGAGCACCAGACACACGTCTCAGGCTACCTTCCACTCCATCGAAGGCCTTCATCACTGTGAACATGGCACTCATGGCGGGATTGTCACTGTTCTGTGCTTCTGCTGCGCTAATCTCCAGGGATCTTCCTCTTGCCTGCTGCCACGAGTCAGTGGAGGGGTTGCCCCTCAGAAAGACTCCAACTATAGCTGCTGCCAACTCCTGAGGAAAGCGATCCATGATATCCCTTAGGATCCCAAAGGTTGCCCTCTCAGCGGCTTCTTTAGCGGTCCTGCCAGTTGACTCAAAACGCCAACCAGTCTACTCAAAACCATCACCTCGGGGACGAACCACTGCTTCCATAGTCACCAAAAGTCCTTCCCCCAACCGCTCATTCGACCAAAAGTAGCGGGGCTCCATTCCATCAGGATAGCCTACATAGCTGAGCACTCTCCACAAGAGCGTAGGCATCCCAAACTCTCTAAGGAAAGTATGACGCTGACGAGTGCGTGGAGCAAGCTGATGACGGGGAGCTCTGCCGGTGGACTTGCGGGCTGTCTGCTTGGTACGTGCCATCTGTAGCAAAATTTTATTACCGCGGTGAGAACAGATTTTTAAGTTGGCATTTTTATCGAAATGAGATAATCAACTTATAAGGGGAAGAACAATGCCATGAATGAAATGCACAACATGATGCATTCACGTTCCGTACGTCCTCACAAACTTAGAAAATTAACAACTACTAATGGAATAAACGGTGGCATACCACGATCTCTTGTAAATGTAACTAATACGTACTACTCGATAGCGCTGTTATGTACCTGCAGAAAGTCACTTCAGCCCAAACCTCACAGTATGAAATTATGCAAGAAAGCAGTAAAGTAAGCTACTCGCTCTACACTCATCCCCAGATACGCGTATAACGGTAACAACTACCCGAATCGTCATCCTATTGACGACATTGTCACCACATGACGGAATTCCCATAATTTGGATACCTTTATACAAACATGCGCATGGCACGTAAGTGTTTTGGCATCACATAAGCACTTCCCTAGATCGGCAGTGTATCCAACCATGCTCTCACAACTTTCACTTACCAAGGCGTAGATGTAATTGATCCACACATTACCACTCAAGTGAATGGCACTCATACAATAGCACGCCGTATGAGCGATGAAATTTAAAATATGATGCAAACCCCCAAGTTAGTACTTAAATAAGCCACCTAGAGTCCTTACTGGGCATAAAGGATATGACCACTAGCACACTCTTAAGTTTAAAAGCTTAGTTGAAAACACAATTTTGTTTTTAAATACCCATGTAAACAGTAACCTGCTAAACTATGCTCCGATGCCAGCTGTAACGGATCAACGTGATTATACAAGATTAAGTAAGAAAATCCTCCACCGAGGCAGATAATTTATCAAACTTAAGCCCGTATAACCCGAGATTCCGTGAAATCACGAGGGATTTCAAACCAACCAACATACAACCAAGATCGTACTGATTCAGCAGCCACAGTTCACATGCTACATAAAGTTCACAACGAGAGTTGAATACATCTGAGTTCAGAATAAAATTATTACAACATAGTTCAAAATAACATAGCGGAAGCAAGTAGTTTTAAACCACACACACTTAGTTCAAATACAGTGCCAGAAGATAATCACGGTCCACAAAAGCATTAGATAAGACGAACGGAGTGACCATTGCCCATGGTCCTAGTTGTCGCCCATCGCCGGATACAGACAGTTGGCGCAGTAACCATAGTACATCTGACCATCTGCAACAATAATGGGAACAACGCCCTGAGTACGAGAATGTACTCAGCTAAACTTACCCGCCATAAACCAAAATAAAGGACACCAAGGAGCATGCAAGGCTTTTATACAGTGGACTGGCTTGACTCATTTGCGAAAAGCATAAGTTATTATGAATAACTAAACTAAGTACTTTTTGCATCATTTTTATTATAACCTATTCAATCTAGGTAAGCACCTATTGCTAAAGCAATCACTTGATTCAACATTAACATCTAAATTACCATATCATGTTTAGCATTTCCAACATCATTCACTTAACCATCAGTGTTCCATTATTGTTACTACGATGCCGTAGCTCGAGTCAAGTGCTCACTATCTAGGAGTGATGGCGATTCGAATCGATTCCTAACCAGCTGGTGATTTATTCCTCACACAAACCATGCTTCCCCCGTCAGGGTCGCTTAGATCACCAATGACACTTTCCAAGAAGCCGCGGGATAACAATCATGGACCGCACTACCCAGGGACCGCCTGACTGCCAGGACGCACCTTGGGCTCACTCTTCGCGTCTCCGTTACACCCCCTTCAGCACCAGTCTGCCAATCAGAGTTTATCCCGGCTTGAAATAGTGTCACTAGCTTCACGGTCGAAAGGTACTTTATTCGGCCAGCTAAATGTGAGGCATGCGTTCAACATGACAAGAGGGACGAGCAACGATCGGTCCTTAATCGACACAGACGGAATCACTATAGTCCAAAACCCTATAAGACTCCACCCGGTCTTCCTTTAACTATCAATAATTGGTTACTTTCCATGATCACACTGTAGCTAACCAACAACCAGGTATCTTCCTATAACTCACAGGTGACAGGAAATCACCCGACTTCTACCGGTCTAAGCATGGCTAAGCAGTTATTCGATCCTGACCTAACAGGGTAAAGGTAATCAGGTGAACAAGGATAATAATGCAACAACAGTTTCACACAACTCCTAAACTTAATGCAACAATATATATATATATATATAAATATAACTCATGTAATAAGGAATTGTTTTTATAAAGTAGGAGATTTAGAATGCTCCGGGGCTTGCCTCTTTCGAACGAGCTAGGTTGGTGGTCTACGCACTCAGAAAGCTCCTCGCCTGGCTCTTCTTCCTCGGGCACCTCCTGTGCCTAGGGCTCCTGCTGATCGGTCTAAACTTGCTCCTCCGGTACTGCTACCTGCGACTCCTCCTGCGATCCTGTATGATGCGAGTGCATAAGTACACATGCGAATGATGCATCGAATACGGTGGAATGCTTTGATGACATGATATGCAGATGAGCACATTGAATGGACAGTTTGGATTATAACAACATCTTCTACAAGGTAGTCCACATCATCCAAGAACATGTATCATAAAACATGCACTTATTATTCTACTAGTTAGCACATAATATACACATACGAGTGGTCACAAGTTGTCAAATCTTACTAACCTAACCCATCAAGCAACATCAGCAAGACATTTTGATGCTTCAAAGATACACCAAACATATTTTATTACTTTTAATTTCTCATAAGGAATAACCTTTTATTTCCTATTTAACTAGGGTTACACATCAACACCTATTTTTGTTGCAGATAAAAATCTACAAAAATTATAGTAGCTTACTCTTACTCTAAATAACCTACTACAAAAATTTCATGGGAATTGGATAAGTAAAACTATCTATACAAAATAAACAAGTTATAGCATAATAATGAGCATGAATTTATTTTGTACTAGAAAAAGTATCAAACAATAGATTTCACATTTTTCCTATGTTACTTACAGTAAACAATTTCCTTACAAAAATTACCACATGCATGTGTTATACAACTTTAGCTCTCTACAAAAAATAACAAAAATTATCAATTAAAGGCATTTGAACTACACTTCAATAATTTTTCACAGAACATGCTTCACAAGTATTTTTCCTAGAAAGTGCATCACTAAGAAAGATTAATGCAACAAGAATCACATTTTTCTCATTATTATTTTATTTAATACACATTTTCTAAGATATCAGCATTTATAGCAATTAAATAAATCTACACAGAAAAGTGTCACAAAATTAACATGAAATATTTTTAAACTGTAAATCTACTCAAGAGAACCACTACAAAATTTGTTTCATAATTTTTGGAGCTATAAAGGGTACACAACAATTTTTCTAAAACATTTTCTTTTCTAAAACATAATAGAAAATCAAAACCTATTTCTTTATTTGCTTAGCGGGCCAGCCCACTGGAACCACCGGCCCACGGCCGTTTCCAGCCAGAGCGCCGAGCGGGGAAAAAGAAAAACGGCCCGGTTCGGGGCCTCGGCCCAATGCCGCCTGGCCCAGCGAACAGAGGGGAGGGGAGCGGGACGCGGGACGCGGCTGCGATGCCGCGGCGGTGGTGGTGCCCGCCGGCGGCCAACGGGCGACTCCGGCCGTGCGGAAGCCAACGAACGGGCGCACGGAGATCGCGGAGTGGCGGCGAACACTGAAGGGCAGCGCGCGAGGGACGAGGCGGAGCAAGGACGCCGGAACGGCGGGGTGAGCGCGCGGTGGCCGGAACGGTGGCGCGGCGGGGCGCGCGAAGTGGGGCCTTACCGTGGGACGGAGGTGGAGCGTGGGGGTGCGTTCGAAGGAGAGGACTGGGCGGAGCAGGTCACGCGAGCAATTGTTCGGAGACGGCCGGCCGGCGGCGGAACGCGGCAAGGGAGTGCGCGGCCGCGGCGGCGAGCGTGCGGGGAACGGTGGACGCGCGCGGCGAGCTCGCAACGGGCGGAAACGAGAGCAAGTGAGGGAGAGGGAGGAGGCAGGGGAGCGGGTGCGTGGCCAAGGAGCCGGGCGAGTGGGGCCCACGGACGGCCACGCGGCGGGCGGCGCCGGCGCATGGCGGACACGGGGCGGCGCTGTTCTGCCGCAGCGCCACGGCGAGTGCTGGCGGGCTGAAAGGGTGGCCGCGGCCCGTTAAGGCTGGAAAAGGCTTTTCTTTTTCTAAATGAATTTACATATTTTTCTATTTTGATTCAAATTTGAATTTGAAGATGAAAAAGAGGTTTTCACAATTTTTGCCCAACATAAAAGTTGTTCAAAATTTAATTCTCTACAACTTTCATGTAGAGCACTTTTCAAAATTCTAAGTAGATTTTGAATTTAGGATTTAAAGCTAAATTTTGATGTGCTCTGTAATAATCTTTTGTTTGTAATACTAAAATTGTGGAGTAAAAGTTCTTTTAAATTATAGCCAACTTAAATCTTTTTAGGGAAAGACAAATCTTTTGTTAGTAATAAAAATGTGCATGAATAGTGTTGCTTAAGTGCTTTGCATGAACCTAAGTGTATTTTGATCGTATGTGGTGTTTGCATATGTTTGAAATCAAAAGAGCACAAAATGACAAGGCTTTCTTTGTTTGAATCACCTTTTGTTAATATAGGGTCAACATATGTGATGTCAACCAACTTTATTTTTGTGCTTAAACATCTCTAAATGTGTTTGCGAACAAAAGTTATTTAGGGTTCATGTTGGAAAAACGTGGAGTAAATGATTAAAAATGCCAAAAACCTTACCTTGTTTTAATTTCTCAATAGCTTGTTAGAGGATAAATAAATAATTTTATATAGAAACTGTAAAATATGTTAGTATGAAAAACTTAGTATAAGTTATGAACTTTGTAGTGGAGTGCTTGCTTGTGCCTAGTTTTGATGTTTGATAGATTAGTTAAAGCTCCAAAGTTTGAATCAAACTCAGTTTTCTAGGGGACAGAAAATTTCTAAGTTTCTGGAATCGTCGTCTTGAGCTCCATCAGCATAGTAATTACCTTCAGACCCCTCCGATTCAGAGGCAAATTGGAAAGTAATCAGAAATCAAATACCTGAAAATGCAGAGAATGAACAGAAGCAGTTAGAAACCAAATAGCTGAAAGTACAGGAACTGAACAATGTTAGAAGACCCAAAATATCTTATATGTTGCATGCATGGTGGTGCTTATGTGTGTTAGTAGCAGTAACACCAGATTTGGCAAGGGAAAATATCAATCTAAATCTCAGATACTAAATAAACAGCAAGCTGCAAAATACTGTAAGGAAACTTAACATGTAAGAGCATGTTGACTACAAATTAAAAAAAGGAACACGTAGTAGCCCTGTAGGAAAACAGAGAATCAATATGGAAGTAGGTTTTTCCGTGGATCAACAGAGGACATAAAGATTTAGGATCGTAGCATTACTGAGTTAAGATGACCTTTTTTTCCCTTTGCGAAACCCAGCGGTAGGCACTGAATGACGGTGTCTCAGTACCGAAGAAATTGATTGTGCAATAAATAGTTAATCTAAATTTGGAAGGGAATAATAGGGAGGAGGTAATGATGAACCTCAAAGGACAACATGGGAAGCAAGAGATAGCCTCCAAATAAATGGCATCATTTCAGCTTCTGCAGTTGGGCAAGGATAACATGGACGGCAGTAATTGGAAAAATGCAAGGTGTGTAGACACCTAGGCAGGCGCAATACTGTAGACAAGAAGGAAGGGGTTTCGTGGCCAGAATTGCAGGGGTTTGGATGGTATATGGTAAATAAATAGATAAGCAATGCATATAGATTCATGAACATGTTGTGGACCTCTGAAGATCATCAACCTGCATTGCCAGGTAACCGGAGACATCATTTTCATCACAGCCTTTAGAGCAGCAAAGATTATCACTTGGACAGCTGGAACACGCACCTAACACTCAAATTTGCAGATAAATGTTTGCATTACAGTAGGCTATTGTGTACCTGTAGTCCAAATTAGGAAACAGCACAAATAGCAGAATAGCAGACGTATCGTCTTTAAGGTGCCTAAACAGAGTAGGAAGTACCGTATTTACAGTATTGACTCTTGGTAGGTCCAGCTTCAGTTCCTGTCTATGTACTTCAATGGCCTGAACATTATCAAAAGCATTGGTCATACGAAAAAGGACCATAGTAGAGGTTGATTAAGCTGTATAAACTGAACGTAGGTTGATTAAGCTGCATACACTGAACGTTGATTAAGCTGCATACACTGAATCCTATATTTTGGCTGCCTGGTAAACGCCCTACTGCAATTAGACTGCTGTACCGCGAGGGCACGGGACCGCGGTTGTGGCCTCCGCGATGGCCTCGTCCGGGGCAGCGACGTGCCGCGGCGCGAGCCGAGGAGGCAGCGGCGGCCGCGTGCGGCCAGGCCAGGAAGGCCTGCTACCGCGAGGACCAAGAGTCCTGCCGGCGCTGGGAGAGGGAGACTCGCAGGGAGAAAGAGAGAGAGAGGTGACCAAACCGACGAGCGAACGGTTGGGCGGGTCACGCGCGGCCGCGGCCGCGGCCGCCGGCGGGGCTGGCTCGCACCGCCGGGGCTTGCCGGCGCGGGTGCGCTGCAGCACGCCCTGCTGGGAAGCGCCCACCGGCGGTGCGCGTCCGTGCGGTTGCGCCGGGCTGGCCGTGCCCGCTGCGGAAGGCCGAGGTGGCTGTGGAGGGGGAGACAGACGCAAGAGGGGTCGAAGACGTGGCCACCAAAAACAAAGAAGCTCTATAGATAGATGCCCTGTGTTGTACTCTCTCCATCTTAAAAGAGTGAACATATCAACGTTTATCAAATTTTGAGAAGCTAACTAATCCAAATTTATAATAAAAAATATATAAAAGTAATATGCCCTGTGTTGTACTCTCTCCATCTTAAAAGAGTGAACATATCAACATTTATCAAATTTTGAGAAGCTAACTAATCCAAGTTTATAATAAAAAATATATAAAAGTAATATGCCCTGTGTTGTACTCTCTCCATCTTAAAAGAGTGAACATATCAACATTTATCAAATTTTGAGAAGCTAACTAATCCAAGTTTATAATAAAAAAATATATAAAAGTAATAATATTTTTTTGCGGGGAAAAGTAATAATATTTATAAGATTGAGTAAGTGTTATTTGATTAATCAAATTATATATTCATAATAAATCTATTTTAAGTTACAAATGTTAATATTTTTTATAAATCTAATTAAATGAATTTAATTAACTGCTAAAAAATGAGATACATATATTTTTTTGGAACAGAGGGACCAACGCCCAAAGCCTGGCAGCTCGCGCTCTGCTCTTTTTAAGCTTCCTTTGAAACGTAGAAATCTTTTGTATTTTTTACAAAAATAAATTGATTTCTGTGAATTTTGACTGACCATTGATCATAGAACTAGCAAATGGGCAAGATCGGAAAATGGGCCTGCACGTGGCCTTACAGCAAAATTATAGAACTGGACCTGGATTTTGGCAGTGACCAGTGGCGGAGCTCGAGACAAATTAAAGGGGGTTGAATTTAAAAAAAAACCCAGTGAACAGTAATTAACATAAGAAATGAACTGGCAATGCATATAATATCATTAATATATACCTTCGTACTTATATTATGATGTAGATAGCAGCAATATGATGTAGGCTCTTCTATCATTTTCTGTTTGTTATCTACCGCCAAACTTATCCCTCTCCATGCATAACTTCACAAAAGCAGAATTTTATAGAGCAAAAAGAAAAAACAATACAATATATAGTGGCAAATCATAGAGGGAAGGGGGGGCAGGTGCCCAGCTTCGCCTCCATGAAGCTCCGCCAGTGGCAGTGACTGAAGTGGACCAAGAAACCAAGAAGTGCCTCCAGAGGCCCAATAAGTACAGTTGAATCGATTACTCAGGCAGTCACAATTTGCTCAAAAAAAAAACCCCTCAGCCAGTCACGATGCTGCACTCCTGTATCTTTTTTGATACTTTGCACTCCTGTATCTGTATCTGCAGTCCAGTACGTGTGCAAACTAGTAAGTTTGACGGACTCAACGTTTTTGCAGCAACGGCGGCGGTCAAAGAAAGGCAAGGCGTGACAGTGGCAGCTGAAGTGCAAGTGTGTGGTGGCCTGGTGGGTGAGAGGACGATAACAAGGCCTCAAGCCATCAACTAGCCGAGGATTCCAGCTCAACCTTCACGGTTCTCACAGAATTGCACTCACTGACCCAAAGATCAACAAGGCGAGGTGCGCTCCGGACGAACACATGTACGCCTTTTCCCTGAATTTTACACTCGCCTTCAATCCGTTGTGATTAATAATCCGAACATCTCTCTTAGCTTCTCTCCTAGTTGAAATTCTTCTCGTGCTCGTGGTTGTCGATGTTCATTGGTAAAGCAATTATGCTCTAATATGCCTTGCAGATATGATAAGGGTAGTGTTATCCAAGCAAATGGCGAAACTGGGCATGCATATACTGTTACCATTGCTGCTGCTGTGTTTGGGAGTTGGCAACACTTGTTGCTCGTCAATCCATGGCAACAGAACGGATCTGCTCTCACTCCTAGACTTCAAGAACGGCATCACCAACGATCCGTATGGAGCCTTGAGCAACTGGACCAGCAACACCCACTTGTGCCAGTGGAACGGCATCAAGTGCAGCTCCTCGCGACCATTGCGTGTCACTGTGCTCAACCTCACCGGCCAAAGCTTGTCCGGCCAAATCAGTCCATCTATCGGTAACCTGACCTTCCTTGATACGCTTGATCTATCCCATAATAGCTTCTATGGGCCCATGCCTCTTCTTAACAGGCTTCAACACATGAACATCCTTTTTCTTGGAAGCAATCTTTTGCAGGGTGTTATTCCTGATGAGCTTACAAACTGTTCCAACTTAGTCCAGCTAGATCTCTCTGAAAACAATCTCACAGGTGCGATTCCTCCTAAAATTGGTTTCCTTACCAAGCTAAAAGGTATCCTCCTTTACAATAATTATCTCACTGGGGTCATACCTCCAGCCTTGGGCAAAATCACCACATTAGAAGCAGTTGATCTTTCAGAAAACCAACTCAACGGGAGCATTCCCGATGAGGTTTGGCAAATGCTAAACATAAAACAGTTGTACCTTTATGAAAATAACTTATCAGGTGGAATCCCCCGGACTCTATCTAACTTATCTTCTCTTGTGGTGTTATCCTTGGCGTCTAATATGCTAGGCGGTACATTGCCATCAAACCTAGGCTATGCCCTCCCTAATCTCCAAACACTTTATTTGGGAAACAACACGTTTGAGGGTCATATTCCAACTTCCCTAGGCAATATTTCAGGTCTACAATATGTGGATCTACCGTTTAATTATTTCAGTGGACAAATCCCACGCTCCTTTGGAAACCTTTCACAATTGATACACCTAAACGTTGGCACCAACTTGCTTGAAGCTAGGGATAGTGAAGGTTGGGAATTCCTCGATGCCCTGGCAAACTGTATTTCTCTACAAACGCTTTCACTGGCTGAAAATCAGCTACACGGAGCTATACCAAAGTCGGTTGGTAATCTGTCCGCCAGTCTTCAATATCTACTGATTGGTGCTAACAACCTATCAGGAATAGTTCCCCCAAGTATTGGGAAACTTAGTGGCTTAGTTCAACTATCAGTAGACCAAAACTATCTTGCTGGTACAGTTGAAGGATGGATCGGGAATATGACAAATCTAGAACATTTAAATCTTGAATCGAATAGCTTCACAGGAACAATTCCACCTTCCATTGGGCACTTGACACGTTTAATATCTTTCTCTCTTGCTAAAAATCAATTCACAGGTTTTATACCACCTAGCTTGGGAGATGTCAAACCAATGTTAATTTTGAACCTAAGCTACAACAATTTCGAAGGGAGCATACCTGTTGAGTTTGGTAACTTTAGACAACTCACCATGATGGATCTTTCATCCAACAGATTTAGTGGGGAAATTCCTGAAACAATGGGCCAGTTTCAACAGATATATACCATTCAAATGGACCAAAATGTTCTTACAGGAAACATTCCGATTACCTTCAGCAATCTAAAGAGCTTGAGCATACTCAATCTTTCCCATAATAGTTTGTCAGGCCCCATCCCAGATTGTCTAAACGATCTAGAGTCTCTCACTAAACTAGACTTATCTTTCAACAATTTCCAAGGAGAAATACCAAGAAATGGTGTATTCTATAATGCGACGATTGTTTCACTCAATGGTAATCCAGGACTGTGTGGAGGCGCCATGAATTTTCACGAGCCTTCATGCCATGTCGTTTATCCAAGAAAAGCAAGAATAATAAACTATATGGTCAAAATATTGATCCCAATATTTGGCTTCGTGTCACTTATTATATTGATTTACACCATAATCCATGGCAAAAAGACATCAAGAAGACCATACTTATTGTTGCTTTCTTTTGGCAAGAAATTCCCTAGAGTTTCTTACAAGGATCTAGCTCAAGCTACAGGGAACTTCTCAGAGTCCAACCTTATTGGAAGAGGAAGTTATAGTTTAGTATACAGAGGGACGTTAACTCCAGCTAAAATCCAAGTTGCTATTAAGGTTTTTGACCTTGGGACAAGATTTGCGGACAAAAGTTTTGTTAGCGAATGTGAGGCTTTGAGAACCATTCGGCACCGGAACCTCCTTCCTATACTAAGTGCATGTTCAACTATCGATAATAACGGTAACGATTTCAAAGCCTTAATTTATGAGTTCATGCCCAATGAGAATTTGGATACATGGTTGCATCAGAAACGTGGCGGTGTAGCTCTGAAGATTTTGGACTTAGCTCACAGAATAAGCATAAGTGTTGACATAGCTGATGCATTGGCTTATTTACACCATGATTGTGGAAGGCCTATTGTCCACTCTGATTTGAAACCAACTAATATCCTTCTTGATGATGACATGAATGCTCATTTGGGAGACTTCGGGATTGCAAGTCTCGTTGTTGGTTCTAGGTCAACAGCAGTCGGACAATCAAGTTATAGTAGTTCACTTGCTATGACAGGAACTATAGGGTATATCGCTCCAGGTACAGATAACAAATGTTGCCATACCCTCTTATATATGTTTGTATAAAGCAATCTTAATTGTTTTTTCCTTATGTTTTTGTAGAGTATGCTCAAACTGTTTATGCATCAACATGTGGGGATGTTTATAGTTTTGGAATAGTACTTCTAGAGATGATTATAGGCAGAAGGCCAACTGATTCTATCTTTGGGGATGAACTCAGCATTGTTAGCTATGCAGAGAGGAACTTTCCAGATCAGGTGCTACATATCATTGATGCTCATCTCCATGAAGAATGCAAGGGCTATAATAAATCAATAGTGGCAACCGAAAACGAGGCCTATCGATGTGTGCTATCCCTCACGCAAGTTGCCCTTGCTTGCACGCTTCCACTACCAAGAGAAAGAATGAGCATGAGAGAGGTAGCCATTAACTTGCATGCAATCAGAAAGTCATATGTCGCAGCGATTAAATGAGACAATCCATTTGCGTCTGTGGATTTTGTGTAATTAGCTCAGACAGTCTTTGAATGTAATTAGCATAACGATGGCAAATCAGGCATGAGTAGTGTGCTGAAATTGATGAACTACCCTGCTACAAAATTATATGTGCTGCTGTAGAGACAAGTTGTGTGTACTCCAAGGCTACCAGTTCATATCAAGATTTGATTTTTGAACGTTTGAAAAATTGGTTTGGCTAAGCATCAATTAGTCATTTTCGTCAAGTGTCACAAATCGCTTTGATGAATACGGGGTAGTATCTTGATTAACCACGCTCGACTCTGTTCATGTTGATCGGGTCAGGAACCTTGTCTCAAAAAATAGAAAGAAAACAGCGCACCGAAACATCAAATATCGACTTGCAACCGTCTCGCTAAGAGCCAAAGGATCAACTTACAGTGATCTCTATTCTCGAGTATTGATTCTTGATAAGAGAGTCTAGTGACAGTGGCCTCATCTATCTAGCTCTAGCGGACAAAAATTTTATGAAAACCGTATGCAGCGTGGAGCCGTGCATACATGCGTCGTTACTTGACGCGTGTCTCTGCTCCGCACCTGGACGTCGTGGGCTGGGCTCGGCTCGGCTGTATGACTATCTCCGACAACAATATACAAAATACAAGACCCATTCGATCTTTGAGTAGCGCTACATGCAAAGGGTTCAATACATGTTCGATATCTTCTCCGACAACATGATCCAAAAGAGAATTCGTTCTGCAAATGGGTTTTCAGAAGAGAGGAGGCTCGTATTTGGGTTGTGCCTCTTAGGCAACCTAAAATAGGTCTCCCGTATAGGTACTCTGTTGGAGACTGATTTTAGATCTCTTGCTACCCATTTTAGGTTTAGATGCTCATATGAGTCACCTGTTGCACTACGCCAATAAGGCACAACAGGGGCGGCTCATTAGGCACTGTAAGGGCGGCTGGGTGAAGCGCTCTTTCTAAACCGTATTTATAGTGGATTTCACTGTAAGGACGGTTTAAAACCAGCCGCCCTTATAGTGCCCCCACTGTAAGGGCGGCTGGTGTTTCGAGCCGCCCTTACAGTGGGGGCACTGTAAGGGCGGCTGAATCTAGAACCGCCCCTACAGTGAATTTTCAGCAAAAACAATAAAAATTGCAATAATCAAATTTGACCACATCATAGCATACATATATAAACATATATATAATCAAATTCATAACACAGCATATATAATATCAAATCTAATCACATCCCAGCACAAACATCAAATTCAAGTTCCATCATCAAATTTACAAATTCAAAAGTTCCAAATCCATCAAATCCACAAAGTCCATTACATCCACAAGTCCATTCAAAAGTTAAGGTTCCACGAGTCCATCATTGAACCCGGCAAGTCCATTACATCCACAAGTCAATCCAAAAGTTAAGTTCGACAAGTCCATCAAATTATAATCAACGGCCTAGACGCAACCTGTCAAGCTCACGGAGGTGTTGGTACAAAGGGTTCCTACCCAAGCCAGAGGTGACGTCATGGAATGCCCCTTTATAGTACACAACCTGGTCCATTATGAAGTTGCATACGTCATCGACGATCCCTATGAGTTCATCATCCTTGTAGACATCCCTTGTCACGTGTTGCTCTTCTTTCCACTACAAGAGAATAAGTTTAGGTCTAGTATTGCAAAACAAAAGCTAAATTTAGGTCTAGTGTATACAAGAGATTGCAGAGCTAAGTTTTTATACTATGTTTATACAAGAGATTGCAAAGCTATGTTTTTATACTAAGTTTACACAAGAGATTGCAAATCTATGTTTTTATACTACGACCTAAGAAATTCAAACTTACCAAATCTATGTGTCTCCTGTAGGCACCTGTGTTACTCATGAAAGCACATACGTAATATCCATAATGTAGACTCCCGATCCTTTGCTTGGGGAACTGTGTGTTTTAATTTGCATATGGAAATGTTAAGTAATACAAGTGAAAACCAAGTAATTTAGTGCCAAACTAAGTTGCACTTACCAAACATAGAGTTTTGACACACAACTTGTGCTTCTTGTTGGATCATGCCTTCCTTTTTTTTCTCTGACATAGTGTTTGAATGCCCTGTTCGGATGATTATAGCAAATGCAACTTGTTAGTATGCAAAAGTCAACATTAAAGTGAAACATAGAAGGTAATAAGGATTATTGATATGCATACGTGTAGAGAATCGATATGAAGTCTTTATATGTGTGAGGGTCAAAATCTGCAGAATCACAGACCCATGTCGTGCTCCTATCGACCTCGAGGCATATGAGTATCCAGTGGTTGCTGCATGAATTTAATCATAGAATAAACGGATAAGTTGCTTTGCGTCAAACAATGATATACCAAACAATGTTTAAGTATAGAGTCAAACTTACTCAAAGTTGTATGGTATCCATATCTTAGTGTTGTGTTGGAGATTCTTAAAAGATGTGGCAAGGTATGCCGCAACCTGAAGGGACTCTTCCCTTATTATCCTTGCCCGGATCTGCTCTTTCTCCTCAACTGTCTTTCCAGCAGCTAGCTTTGGGTGGTCCAGTTTCCATATACTCGGGTAATTAAATTTTGTTTGTGCTATAGGTTGAGGGTCTACATACCCGACTCTCGTGTTGGGCATTTGTTTCACAAGGTGTGCCTGCATTCTACAAATCGTGACGTGAGTTAGTTACAGCAAAATCCAACTAAGTTACATTCATATCATATCAAGAGGGCAAGGACTTATAGGCACCACGTGCGAATGAGATTTATTTCCATTGATTTGAGGTGAAAGCATGACTGCATGTCATCGAAGCCAAAGGCAATAATCCCCTCTGGGCTTCCAAATGTGCCTTCAGGTAGTACTACTTGTATCAAATCTAGCTTTGTACGGATAACATGTAAGTACCAATCATGGAACCTTCTCATTCCATATGGCATTTTCTCCATGACTTGGTTTGGTAGGAATTTTTTTGCCTCTTACATAGTTGCTCGGGCAATCTTTTGACCACTCGATGTCCTCAACATCTGGATACTTCTGTACCGGTTTGTAATGTGTGGGGTCATGGGGCAACCTATAAGCAAATTGATTGTTACCTTGGTTCTCAGGCCTGAACTGGTCATGGGCATACCACTTGTATATACCCGAGTAGGGCATTTCCACAAAAGATTTTGACCCTGTCGACTTTACCATGTCGGGCCTTATCATGACGGGAATCTTTTTTCGAGCTTCACAATCACGAACTTCTATTTCATGACCTTCATTTGTCGGTTGCGCTTGTTGAGAAGACTGTGGCATCTCATCATTGCCTTGCTCGGCACGAGCTGGAGAAGGTTGTGGCTTGGGAGGCACATGCAGCGTCTTGTCATGCTCTGGCTCGGCACCAGCTGTAGAAGGATGTGGACTGTGAGGCTCATGCGACGTGTCGTCATGCCCTGGCTCCCCATGAGCTGGAGGAGGATGTGGACTGTGAGGTTCATGCGGCGTGCCGTCATGCCCTGGCTCGCCACGAGATGGAGAAGGAGGCAGTGGATTGTGAGGCACATGAGACGTCTCGTCATGACGTTGCTCAGCACAAGCTGGAGAAGGTTGTGCCGTGTCATGGATAGGATTCGGGGAACAATGTGGCGTCTCATGCATGTGGTCCTCACGAGACGATGAATATACCTCTACTTCCCCAACAACTCTCTCCAGATGTACATCACTTGAAACTGGTGATGCAACATTCAACACAATGTCCTTCTTGTACCAGAGGATGAACTGTTTCATGACTAGTCCAAGCTCACGTATCCCCTCGCTAGTTGGGTGTTCTATCTTATGCGTCGAGAACTCGGGCTTCACGGTGTGCACTTCGACCTTACTGTAGTCATGCGGGACCTCTTTATCCTGCCAGATGCCACCTGGAGGATGTGCCACACCCGTTGCCACCTCAACCATCGTGTTTCCCCTACCGACGGGAATGAACAGGGTGCAAGGAGTTGGCTCCCGTATGCGATCGACTGAGGTGAGGGTTACATTGGAACCTTGGCTACTGGGAACATGCAGAGGGCTATCAATTAGAGCCAATTCTCCAGGCGGCTCCATTTGTGTCCGCGGCTCAGTAGACACTCCTTGCCCCCGTAGTTCCTTGGCAACTAGAGTCTTCACTAGGAGCTCAAACTCAGACTTCTGGTGTCTACCATGTTTCTTGTAGGTCTGCACATCCTCCGAGAATCCTTTCTCCTAGGTCGTCAGTTTCCCTATCCCCCTGACACGGCCTATGTGCTCGGGATTTTCCAAGCCAAGGCTGAGCTCGTCCCTCTCTCTAGGAGTGAATAAGCCCTTCTCCCTGTCTTCAGAATATTTCAGTATCCTTGACACTACCTGTTCGGTCTCCGACTTGGCAAATTTTATACTGCTGCCTGATTCTTCCGTATTCCTTGCAAAGACCCAATGCTTGATGTGTGGCCTCAATTTCGTCACTTTTGTATTCCCAGCAGCTACGGCATGTTCTTCCATCTTCCTAAACTTCTCTTCTGCTTTATCGTAGCCACCAGGGCCTAGACGAGGGTAGTGTATGTTCTTCTTCGCCTGCAAGCTGTTCTTTTCACTTAAGGCCAAAGCTTTCGGCGAAGTCTTCTCGGCCACGAGCAACGCCCACATAGCAGGAGTTATGTGTCCAAACTTATGGTAGGGAGTTAACCCCTTTTTGATGAAGTCATTGTTGAGCTCATTCCTCCAACGTCAGAAGGATTCTCCCATCTGCCTCATAGCATGTCGTTTTACCAATGCTAGCTTCTCTATCGGAATCTTGAAATTGAAATTGACCATCAGTTTATTGGTCCATAGCTCCTCCTTTAAGTTCTCTGGATAAGCATGCCAATTAGGGATTGATGGGTTACACTTGTCTCTAACGAGGGCCCCGATCGCATTGCAGAATTTGGCTCTGAAGAGGAATGGCTCAAGGATCTGCCCGTCTTCCCCGACCTCGTCAATCACATAAACCGTTTGTGCATTTGGGTATAGGTTTGGCTTTCTAATCCCTTGTTTCATCTTCTCTTGGGTAGTCGAGGCCGAGGTTGTGCCTTCAGGTGGTGGAGCAGAGGCCACAATGGTAGTCTCTGTGCCTGTTGCCTCTGCCCTCCTTTGCCCTACTCCATCATGTCTGGCGAAACATGTCGGACACCGACGTTGTCTTTTCGGAGGTTTACGAGGGACCTGTATAAACAACAGGTCAAAGTGTTAGCAGAGGTAACACAGCCATAGCGTTAGCATAATTTAGGATTTGCTAAGGGACTTTCATATCTCTACCTCCTCGTTTGGGTTAAAGTCCTTGTCCAACTCATCCTCTGTTAGCTTCCGTCTGGGTTCACTTGGGTGTGGATCCTCGGGACTTTCATATCCCGAGGTTGAGTCATCGTCCTCGCCAGATTCATCAATCTCTCCTTCTCTTCCCGCTTCTCCCCCTTGCTGCTCGCCATACTCCTCCTGAGTAAGCATAAATGCTACATCGTTGTCCAACTCTTCATTGAACTGTTCTTGAGAAAGCTGATCCTGTATTTCTTGCCCCCCAGGGCTAGGGTGCTCTTCATGTTCGTTGGATCGGGCTACATTGCTTGTCGTCCGCGTCATTTCGAGATTTGTTCTAACAGATGCAAGAAATAAAGTGTGCTTTAGTAGTACTAGTAGTAGTAGTAGAGGTAGGATAGGACAGGAGCAGACAAGAATATAAAAACCCTCATCATTCGCTCAAATTCAAATGGCACCAAAAATTGGACAGCAGCAGCAATAGTAGTTGTAGTAGCATAGTAGTAGATCAAAATGACAGTAGTAAAGTAGTAAGAGTAGTAGTACAATAGTGTAGAGTAGAGAAGCAGTATAGTAGAGTAGTAGTAGAGTAGTAGAGTACAATAATAGAGTAGAGAGAGTACAATAGTAGAGTAGAGAGAGTACAGTAGTGTAGGAGAGAGGATAAGAGAGGACAGGGGAGATGAGAGATAGAAGAAGAGGAGAGGACAGATAGTAGTAGTAGTAGTGGAGTAGTATGAGAGTAGAGTAGTGGACAGTGTAGTAGTAGTAGTGTAGAGTGGAGCAGCAGTATAGTAGAGTAGTAGTAGAGTAGTAGAGTACATTAGTAGAGTAGAGAGAGTACAGTAGTAGTATAGTAGTAGAGTACAGTAGTAGTAGTGGTAGTAGTAGTGTGGGAGAGAGGATAAGAGAGGACAGGGGAGATGAGAGATAGAAGGAGAAGAGAGGAAAGGAGAGGAGAGGACAGGTAGTAGTAGTAGTGGAGTAGTATGAGAGTAGAGTAGTGGACAGTAGTAGTTCAGCATAAGTTTAGAGTACAGAGTTATGAAAAAATGAGCTAATAATCAACATCATTGCAAAGTGCCTTAGGTCTCAATATGAACTGTGAAAAAGCATGAGCTAATAATCAACATCATTGCAAAGTGCCTTAAATCTCAAGTAATATTACAAGTTGTCATCAAAGCTACTGTGGGGGTGCACTGATTAGTACCAAGCAAAAATTGCAGTCAACAATTTTACCAAAGCGTGGCTGCCGCACCTAAGGGTGCTCCTCCTGTGCCTACAAGTGTGTAAAAATCGAAATAGCCATCATCATGGACCTAAGGCACTTAGCTCTGTACGTAAAAATTGAGATATCCATCATCATATCCAAGAAACACAATAACATCATTGTCCTAAGGCACTTTGCTCAGTGTTAAAATATCAAAATATCCATAATCATGAGTATTTCATCATCGGCAACAAAACAAAGAAGTGCATAGGAGACAATTATCATCCCAATTCATCTCAATTTAGTGTACTCAGACCTAAATCAAAGATTCCAATAAAGGCAGCATGGCATGTGCTCAGATTTGGGTTTATGCATCATAGGTAGTGGCATTAGCATGTACTCAGATTTGGGTTAAGGCATCATAGGCAGTGGCGAGGTGAAGCTCATCATGAACAAAAATTCATCCCAATAACTTCATGAACATCATCTAGAGACACTGCAAGCACAAGACGGGGATGGAGAAGGGGGAGGGGAAGCTCAAACCCTAGTGTGGTGAGGACCGTGGTGCGGGGAGGAGGGAGGGGCGGGCGGCGGCGGTGGTGGTGCGTAGGGATCTGGCTGCAGCACAACCGTCGATGAAGGAGAGAACGCTGGTGGTGGGGATGATAGCCCGAGCGCACGAGCGGGTTGGGGGCGCCGCCGGGAGGTCGCCACAGCACGTGCGGGCGTCGAGTTTGGTGACCCTCACCATGGCGGCCCTGCGTGGTGTCCTTCACGGTCCGCCGACGTCCTCCGTCGGCTCAAACCCTAACCACGGCGCGCGGCACGCGCGGGAGACGGGGCGGTGGCGGCAGGGTCAGGAGAGGGAGGAGGTGGTAGCGGAGGGGTCAGTGAGGGGTGGAGGCGGCGCAGGAGGGGCCAGAGAGGGGAGGAGGCGGCTCCGGAGGTGGAGGAGGCCGCGCCGGAGGGAAGGAGAGGCGGCGCCAAATTTTGGTAGCCTGACGACGCCAAATGTTGATTTCGCCCAATGACTTAGCCGCTCGGGCACCCCCCCTCCTTATATTTGGCCCCTGGCTCAGTAAGGGCGGTTGAGTTTATCAGCCGCCCTTACAGTTGTTTTTTTTTAAAAAATCACATCTATTTAGATAAAAATAGGTTTATATAATTTAAAATTCCAAAAATATTTATATAAATTTTTTTAATCATTCCAAATATTTATGTGATTTTTTATACATACAAATGCATAGTTTCTTCTTTAAAAGAATAAAAACTTTTAATTTTGAAACTTTGAAAATAAATTTAGGAGACAAAATGACCTTAAATGTAGATGTCAAATGCAGAAATGACTTATGTATCAAATGTAGATCTTTATGACTTGTACGATCTTGGTATTCAAAAGTTTTTCATTTGAGGCCATTTAGTGCCTCATTTGACCAAGTTTGACCAAGTCAAATCTTGGATTTTAAGAAATGTGACTAGTGTTTACTAACACTTTGTCAAATGCAAAAATGACTTATGTATCAAATGTAGATCTTGATGAGTTGTACAATCTTGGTATTCAAAATTTTTTCATTTGAGGTCATTTGGTGGCTCAATTGACCAAGTTAAATCTTGGATTTAAAAAATGACACTTTGACTGCAGTTTTTGAAGCCCTAAAATGTTTCAGCTAGAAAAGTCATGAATACCAAGTTTGCTAAACTCATCAAGATCTACACAAGTTGTTTTGGTGAACTTTTTATTTGACAAATTTTGAACAGTTCAAATTTTGAATTTTCAAATTTTGGCAGCTGAAAACTAGTTTTCGAAACCCTAGATGGCCTCAACTCGAAATGTCATGAATACCAAGATTGGTCCACTCATCAACATATACATTTGATACATAGGCCATTTTTGTATTTGACAAAGCGTTCGCAAAGTGTAGTTCTAAATCCACAAGTCTCACATATAGTTTCATAAAGTTTGTGTGAGATTCAAGATTTTGTGACTAGTGTTTACTAACACTTTCTCAAACGAAAAAATGACCTATGTATCAAATGTAGATCTTGATGACTTGTACAATCTTGGTATTCAAAAGTTTTTCATTTGGGGCCATTTAGTGCCTCATTTGACCAAGTTTGATCAAGTGTAGTTCTAAATCCATAAGTCTCACATATAGTGGCTCATTTGACCAAGTTTGACGCACATACATAAATTTAGTCTCACACACTTACATAAATGTAGTCTCACATACATAAATGTAGTCTCACATACATACATAAATGTAGTCTCACGAACATTACACACACTTAAACTAATTATTAGTCCCCGCCTCCGCCGTAACAGTTTTCCACTTCACACCTTTTTGTTCCCATGGCAATATGTCTTTGGGTAGGTTTTTTCCATGACACCAATCTTCTTAATAAAGTCTGTGAATAGCGGCATCTGATCGCACTTATTGTAGGCTTCAACATCGTCGACGCCATCAACTCTGATAATGTGTTGTTTCCGAGGGATAACCACATGCTTAGGTTTCTTCTTTGGGGGGACGATATTGAGCGGGTCGGTCATATAGAAAACATGTGTAACACGTGAAGCGAGCACCCAAGGATCATCGTGGTAGCCTATGTTCTGGAGGTCCACAACCCTCGATCTAATGTCATTGAATTCATATTGCTTGATCCAACGACATCGAAATAGGGCCACATTTAGTTCCTCACTTCCATAGTCAAGTTCCCATATCTCTTCAATTATGCCAAAGTAGTCGGCCTTTCGCCCATCTTTGTCGATAGCCACTACTCGAACACCGCTGTTTTGGTTGACAGATTTACTATCCTTTGTGTAGGTATAGTATGTGTACCCATTGATCTCATAAGCATTCCAAGATGTCACCTGTCTCGATGGCCCCGCTGCCAACTTACTGATGATAATAGAATCTATGGTTTCTCTAGGTGGTATGTTCAGGTCCTTCAACCATGAAGTTAGGCGTTGCTTGTGCTGTTTCATGACCCAATCATCTGTACGACCATTTCTCTCTGACATAATGATATCCATGTGTTCATCAATGTATGGTTCCATCAGTTTTGTGCTCTGCAAGACAGCGTAGTGTGCCCAACACACTTCTGTGTATTCACTGTCGATGAACATTTTTCTACCATTTGTGCCCTTCCCAGCCAGCCTACCCTTGTAGCGAGAAACGGGAATACCAATCCCTCTCTGTACTTTTAGGTACTCTTGACAGCACTCGATGACTTCTTCATTACTGTAGCCTTCTATCATGGAGCCCTCTGGGTATGCACGATTATGCACGTATCAGCTTAGAACCGACATGAACCGCTCGTAGGACCACATTTCATGCAAGTAGCAAGGGCCCAACGCCTGTATCTGATGAACCATGTGAATCATGAGATGTACCATTGTGTCGAAGAAAGCGGGAGGTAAACACATCTCTAGTTGGGTCTGGGTCTCCACCACGAAATCATGTAGGTCACTCAACTCTTTCTTGCTAATCTTCTTCTATGAGATCTTTGACCAGAAGTAGCACATGCGGGTGATAGCCATCTTCAAGAACTCTGGCTTGATAGCCCTGATTGCGATTGGTAGGAACACCGTCAGCATCATATGACAATCGTGAGCCTTGCAGTGTGGAAATGATATGTCCTTCATCGACACTAGCTTCTTTGGGTTTGCCAAAAACCCAGTTGGGACTTTGATCCCCTTCACAGAAGTACACGATTTCCTCTCTGGTAGGTCTAGGTTGAAGCTAGCCGCGGGCAGAGTGTATTTTCCAGTCTTCTCAAGTATCGCGTGAAGCTCTGGCATCACGTTCAGCTGCTCCATGTCCCTCCATGCTTTTAGACCATCCTTTGACTTACCTGTGTCCATCAAGGTAGTGATGAGACTCTCAAAGACATTCTTCTGCACGTGCATAGCATCAATGGCATGGGGGACCTCCAATTGTGGCCAATACTCAAGATACTGAAAGAAGATTGACTGTTTCTTAAAAGGTACGCCTTCGATAGGAGGTGTGCTTCTATCTCTGGTTGTTCCATCCATTTTCTTCTTTCCATAGATGACGTGTATGTTTTTCACCATTTGGTACACATATTGTCCATCATGACGTCTCTCCGGAGGTCGGTCTTCATCCTCTGGGATGTTGCCAAAGTACTTTAAGTATAGTTTGATGCGGTACTTGTGACCTTCCTTTAAGAAGCGACGATTTCTGATGTAAACAACCTTCTTGGATCCATCTAGGTACACCCATTTAGTATCATCCAGACAGACTAAGCATCCTGTCTTGCCTTTGAACTGTCCAGACAAGGCATACAGTGCGGGGTGATCGTTGATAGTCACAAATATTATTGCTCTTAATGTGAAGGCCTCATTTCGGAATGCATCGTACATCAGCTCCCTGTTGACGGTCCTTAAGTACCAAATATAGTTATCAAATAAATAAAGAAAAGGATCCAAATGCAACCAACACCTAGACTTAGGGTTTTATCTGACAGAATTCCACGAGTTTTGGTGTTTGTCTGTTTCTGCAGGGGGTTATCAGAAAATACGGAGGAAAGGCCCACACGTCGGGTTTACATAGAGATAATAACGTGTTCACCGATTTTCTATCATCTAGAAGACTCCAGAAGCCACGAGATCGAACGAGAGGCCGAACGGGCCCGGAGGCAGGGCGCCCGCCCTGCCCCCTAGGGCGGCCGCCCTGGCCTGAGAGCCAATCAGGCTCCGTCTCGCGGATTATGCTCCACCGACCTAAGGGATCAAGGAAAACCGTGCGATTAATGTCGGTTTGATCCGACGGCCCACGTTCACTTGAGGGGGCTATATAAGCAGGACCCCTGGCCCCTGGAGGAGGCACTCCCTCATTCTCAATTCCTCAAACCCTAATCTCAGGAGGAGAGTCTCTGATCAAGCCCTAGAGCCACCACATCAACTAGATCTCTAGTATAGCATAGCTACATAGGATTAGAACTAGAAGGAGTCAATCTTCGATTGGTTTTCGGATCTATCAAGAGGATTCTTGGTAATTCCTTTACTGTTCTTCATTGTTCATCTTTGTTCTTCAATATTATGAATACAACTTTGTTCTATTTCAATATATTGATTATGACTATGCTCTACTTGTTTATGTTTGCGATTATATTGTTCTTAGTTTATCGTAGTTATACGCTTGGCTTAGTTAGATTGGAATTATATATATGTTTAGGATCGTATAGCGTTTATCCATCGGATCCATGGGTAAATGATAAATATTGTGTAGGCGTGGTGCTTAGACCATATTTATCTGCAATTGCACCTTATATGCCGGATCGTGGGGTGGTCCGCGATGGTGACAGCTTCGTTGGTTCTTATATAGTCCCCCTCCCGTGTGTAAGGCAGGCAGAGCAACATTATTACGGGGGAGTGATTGCTATGTTTCTCATCTTCCTTGATAATATCACTATGCATGGGCGTAGTCCTTTTTCGCAATGATTGCCAAGTGTACTTGCACTAACTATGAAATGCTAGACTTTATAGTTAAGAATAACTTAGGAAATATCCTTGTAGTTCGTCCTAATACCATGCTAATGACTTGCTAGAATATCTGTTGAGGTGCTTATCATTATTATATGTGGCTAGCTGATCAGATTAATTATCTTTGTCACCATTCATACTTTATCTATATTTTATGTGACACTTACCCCTGTATGCAAGAGATAGATGAATGCTCTCACTTATACATGCAATGATTGATACTCATTCCTATATTCCATTCCATAATCAACATTGATGTTAGTAATCCCTTCCCAGTGGTAAAAATATAAATAACGATACCTGGAATACTTCCCGGTTAAAATGCTACATCGGTATTAATCTGTGCGCTTGCAGATCTTATTTATTATTTATTTAGAAGAGCAGTTGCATATTTCAATACCGCGTCTCTCATGTCATGCTGGGGATGACAACTTGGCTTAAGTGGCATGAGGGATAGGTTCGACATTTTTGGCGCCGTTATCAGAATTAGAAAACTAAGTCTACTTTTGGTAATGACGTTAAGAATGCCCAACAAGCATTTTTGGCGCCGTTGCCGGGGAAGGTTGATTTACTAACAAGGAATGAATACGGAATTTGAGTCATCATTCGCATCATTAAGTGATTGAGATCATCAATTCTCCCATACAGATTTACCCCTGTATTTTTCCATTCTTATTGTTTTGCAGGGTGATGTATGAATAGAGGACATCTTTTAGAAAATTTTGTTGACAACCCCGAAGCATTAATCAGAGAGGCAAGAGCCAAGCTCAAGAAGTCAACACTTCGACGCAACACTTCATCCAATCCAGAAGATCGCCGAAGTTTCATCCGGAATTTGTCAACAGAGTTCGCAGCCATGGCGAACAAGACGATCCGCGAGTTCTCAGCTCCCACTACGGACAACATCCGCACTGGACCTGCCGCGGCCATCGACAAGAACTTTGAGCTCAAGCCAGGGCTCATCAACATGGTACAAGCCAACCAGTTTTGTGGGAAGCCGCACGAAGATGCAAGTGCTCATCTCCAATACTTCCTAGAGATTTGCAGCACATTCACTTTATTAGATGTTCCCAGAGACGCCATACTACTTCGCCTTTTCCCATTCTCACTATTGGGGAGAGCGAAGCAGTGGTTCTACGTGACAAAGGATAAGAACACTACGTGGGCACTCTGCTCTACGAACTTTCTGGCTAAGTTCTTTCCCATGGGCAAGACCAATGCTCTCCGTGGGAAGATTACAAGTTTTCAGCAACAACTTGATGAATCCGTTCCAGAAGCATAGGAGCGCTTTCAAGATTACATCCTAGAATGTCCCCATCATGGAATGGAAAGCTGGCTACTTATGCAGACTTTCTATCATGGGCTCATCACTAGTGCTCGTGAGACCATGGATGCTGCAGCTGGAGGCGCATTTCTATCACTCACCATACCACAAGCTACAGCTCTTGTGGAGAAGATGGCGTCCAACCAAGGTTGGAACGAAGAGAGGACTCAAACACGCAAGAAGGGTGGAGGTATGCACCAGCTCAAGGAGGTAGACATGCTGTCTGCAAAGTTAGACCTACTCATGAAAAAGCTCGATGACAAAGCTAGAGACAAAAGAGAAGTCATGAACGTCTACGACTCTCACATGACTTGTGAGGAATGTGGAGATACTGGACACTCAGGCAATCACTGCCCTGAGATGCTTGAGGATGCAAGGTACATCAACAACAACAACAACTACAACCATCCTCAACAAAATCAAGGTTGGAATCAACAGAGGCCTAACTACTCAGGTAACTACTCAGGTAATTATCAAGGTAATAACTCTTACAACTAACAATAATAATTTTCCACCCCTGAGAGAGTTAGTGTCTAATCAAGGAAAGCTAATGGATAACTTGTCTAAGAAATTGGCATCCAATGATAAAATACTAGAAAACATAAATAATAGAATGGATAATTTCTCTACTGCCATCAAAAACCAAATTAGCTTTAATAAAATGATTGAATCTCAGTTAAATCAAATAGCTGCTGTTGTTCCTGCTACTAACCCCGGTATACCATCACAACCGGAAGGATTAGAATCTACAAATCTTGTAGACATGTTTGATGCAGGTAACTATTGGAGTAATCCCGCTGTCGGAGTACATAATGACCTTCTGCCAGTCAAGAGAGGCGATCCAGGACGCCCCGTCATCCCGATCTCCATCGGCATGGTGGACTTCCCAGAAGCACTCTGCGACTTTGGCTCCAGCGTCAACATTATGCCCAGGGTACTCTATGAAAAATTCTTTACATATCCTTTATCAGAAATAACTATGTGTTTGCATCTTGCAGATCGGACACTAAGCTTTCCTAAAGGAATATTAAAGAACATGTGTGTCCGAGTTGGTACCTCGTACGCTCTAGCTGACTTCGTGGTGATAGAGACCGGGTCCGATGAGAGGTCACCAGTTATTCTGGGAAGGCCATTCCTGAACACCTCGGGAGCTGTCATCTACGCCAGCGCTGCAAAGATCAACTTCAACATCAAGGGAAGGAAGGAGATGTTTTCCTTCAAGAACAAGATTACACAAATCCCAGAGCAACCCCAACATGAACCAAGGAAGAGGACCAACAAGAGGAACAAGCAGAACAAGAACAACCAAGGATGGACCGAATCAGCTAAGATGGTCACTGCAGTTCAAGGAGGTCAAGACCGACGACCCAAGTCACCGTTCCTGAACAAGAAGGACGACCCAGGTATGCCAAGCATTGAGTGCTCAATCAATGGATACTCCTTTCAGAAGGCGCTCTGCGACATTAGATCAGGCGTCAACATAATGGCCACAGTCACCTATCAGCTCTTGTACGGGACCATGCCCTTAAAACCAACACACACTCAGCTCCAGATGGCAGATCAGACATCCCGAAAGGTCGAAGGTATAGTAACCGATGTCCCTGTTAAAATTAACGATCATTTTGTCCATACAGACTTTCAGGTCATTGATATGGGAGACGACGAGTACGAGCCACCCATCATCCTAGGAAGACCGTTCCTAGGCACCGTCAAAGCAATCATCTACATTGGAACCGGAGAAGTCCATATGCATTTCCTCTCTGAGAAGGTACGCCGCTACTTTAATGACCCTAACTATATAGTTGAAGATTCTAAGCAGGTCAGGACAAGAAGAAGGCGACGTAACCGTAACCAAAGGAGGCAAATCATCTAGGACGTATGGGCAGACTATGAAGGAGAGGTCATAAGGCCCGAGGATACACAACAGGAGACCGAAGCACCAAGTCGGGTATGGAAAGCGAAGACAGTTACACAAGAAGAGGAGGCGCTGCCGGAACCACTGTCTACGCCACCCAAATCCCAGGACAACTAAGAAGAAAAGAAGTCCTGTTCGAAGGACTTAAAAACATCGAACGCCGTGCCAAGAGGTAACCTTGGTAGTTATCATTTTCCCTTTAATTATTGCTCAGTTAATCATGTTCATTCTGTCTAAAAAAATGTTGAAAACAGTAAGCCCCATGTGAGTATGCGAGTGGCATAAAACCCATAAGTACATTCACTGTGGTGGCATAAAAAAATATAATAATAATAATATATTTTTTCTGTTCTATAAAAATGAAAATAAAGAGTGACATTTATCAAGGAAGCTCAAACATGATAAAGGCTAGATATTTATGCTAACGCTTAATCAAGTTCCACAAAGCTTTGTTGTCTATTTGAGCTCCACAGAATTCAGGAAGACTAGCAGATGGAGGACATCCTAATCATTGTCAGGGTGCTGCCGACATTCAAATACACCTCTGCACCTGCTAGCTACATCAGAAGAAATTACGTCAAGATCCAGCTTGGGGGAGAGCACCCCCATTTATCCCGATAAGTATTTTTATCCACATTTATACCTATGCTTTATTAAAATAAAAAGATGCATAATCATGAAAACCCAAATAAATATTTTGTGTTTATATATATTTGCTTAGTTTAATAAATAAATAAAGTAGCTATGCTAAACTGAATCTTGAAAATAAAACTCTAGCATGGATATGATGAATAGTTGCTCTGCCTAATTTTCAAATTTGTTCTCTCTCTAGTTTAGACATAACTGTTATAATTTAAAATTGGCTCTAAACCTGAACTAGTGGGAAGAGAACTTGATCTGAAGTCTAAGTTGTTAGCGGATATGATATGGGAAGGTTGAGCTGCTGTTTATCTGTTCCTAGAGATGCTAGAATTCTGGAGAATTTTATCTTTAAAAATCTTTAAAATGTTGCATGATGAGTTCCTGTATGATGAGAGTTTAAATTCCTACCACAGCCATATATACATGCTTGTTAGATTAAGAGCCGCACTTTTACTACTTACTGCTTATGGGCATTGAGTGTGGTCAAGCTGTGTAGACCCTTAGGAACTTGTCATGTGGTTAAAATCAAGATTCACTTGCACATTCACTCATACATGCTGCTTCTACTCCGGAAGTACGCATCCACATATATCCACTCATTTCCATCTCCAGATTCACCCAAAATTATTCTACTCCTGACCCGGGAGAGAATAGCCAAAAACATTATCCCATTCCTGTTATTCCCTGTGAAGTTAATGCTCAAGTCATTTCTACTACCACTTGCTATATTTTCAAAAGAGGGAGATTGCTCTAAAAAAACGAGGAAATAAAAAGGAGCAAGTGCTCGGAACCTCGAAGAAAGAAAAAGTGAGACGAGAGGTAAAAATGGACAAGTGTCCGACAGTAGAATTAGGGGTACAATACCCACCTGAGAAAAAAATAGAGCATCTCATTCCCCTCAAAAGTTTTAAAAAGTAAGAAAGGTATGTATTCCCTCAAAAAGAGCATTAGACTTTTGTTATCACCATACACCACTCATTCACCATACATGCACATCTTAATTTGACTTATTGACTTGTTTCTCTGGATCCATGGTTTGACTATGCAATAAATGTTCTATGAGTATGTATACTGTATCTCCCACCTATGAGCTCCAGATATCAAAGTCTTATTAGAGTAGGGTGAGAGAGAAGGCAATGTCACTACGCCTTATACCATAAATACCACATACTTTGAGAGAGAAGGCATATACCATTACTGCCTTGGTAAGGATCCAGAAATACCACAAAAGAGAGACCTGAGAAAGTCATACAAGGAATCTCTGAGTTTTATTTGAAAAATTTGCAAAAACTCCAGAGCTATAGCTGATCAAGAATAAGAGACATGGCGTTTGACTAGACCGTTCTATCTTTTAACCACTCAAGATGCAGATGACGGTTGCAAGCCCCATGGTGAAAGGTAAAATGAGTAAGTTTTAAGTCTTGACAGTTTACTCTAACTCAGGGATGAGACCTTATTTGAAAGCATATGTACCGTCAACGTTCAAAGGCGTTGCAGCAACTTCTGATCCATAATGAGTCTATCCTTGCTCAGGGACGAGCAAGAGGTAAGCTTGGGGGAGTTTGTTGACGGTCCTTAAGTACCAAATATAGTTATCAAATAAATAAAGAAAAGGATCCAAATGCAACCAACACCTAGACTTAGGGTTTTATCTGATAGAATTCCACGAGTTTTGGTGTTTGTCTGTTTCTGCAGGGGGTTATCAGAAAATACGGAGGAAAGGCCCACATGTCGGGTTTACATAGAGATAATAACGTGTTCACTGATTTTCTATCATCTAGAAGACTCCAGAAGCCACGAGATCGAACGGGAGGCCGAACGGGCCCGGAGGTAGGGCGCCCGCCCTGCCCCCTAGGGCGGCCGCCCTGGCCTGAGAGCCAATCAGGCTCCGTCTCGCGGATTATGCTCCACCGACCTAAGGGATCAAGGAAAACCGTGCGATTAATGTCGGTTTGATCCGACGGCCCACGTTCACTTGAGGGGGCTATATAAGCAGGACCCCTGGCCCCTGGAGGAGGCACTCCCTCATTCTTAATTCCTCAAACCCTAATCTCAGGAGGAGAGTCTCTGATCAAGCCCTAGAGCCACCACATCAACTAGATCTTTAGTATAGTATAGCTACATAGGATTAGAACTAGAAGGAGTCAATCTTCGATTGGTTTCCGGATCTGTCAAGAGGATTCTTGGTAATTCCTTTACTGTTCTTCATTGTTCATCTTTGTTCTTCAATATTATGAATACAACTTTGTTCTATTTCAATATATTGATTATGACTATGCTCTACTTGTTTATGTTTGCGATTATATTGTTCTTAGTTTATCATAGTTATACGCTTGGCTTAGTTAGATTGGAATTATATACATGTTTAGGATCGTATAGCGTTTATCCATCGGATCCATGGGTAAATGATAAATATTGTGTAGGCGTGGTGCTTAGACCATATTTATCTGCGATTGCACCTTATATGCCGGATCGTGGGGTGGTCCGCGATGGTGACAGCTTCATTGGTTCTTATATAGTCCCCCTCCCGTGTGTAAGGCAGGCAGAGCAACATTATTACGGGGGAGTGATTGCTATGTTTCTCATCTTCCTTGATAATATCACTATGCATGGGCGTAGTCCTTTTTCGCAATGATTGCCAAGTGTACTTGCACTAACTATGATATGCTAGACTTTATAGTTAAGAATAACTTAGGAAATATCCTTGTAGTTCGTCCTAATACCATACTAATGACTTGCTAGAATATCTGTTGAGGTGCTTATCATTATTATATGTGGCTAGCTGATCAGATTAATTATCTTTGTCACCATTCATACTTTATCTATATTTTATGTGACACTTACCCCTGTATGCAAGAGATAGATGAATGCTCTCACTTATACATGCAATGATTGATACTCATTCCTATATTCCATTCCATAATCAACATTGATGTTAGTAATCCCTTCCCAGTGGTAAAAATATAAATAACGATACCTGGAATACTTCCCGGTTAAAATGCTACATCGGTATTAATCTGTGCGCTTGCAGATCTTATTTATTATTTATTTAGAAGAGCAGTTGCATATTTCAATACCGCGTCTCTCATGTCATGCTGGGGATGACAACTTGGCTTAAGTGGTATGAGGGATAGGTTCGGCATTTTTGGCGCCGTTATCAGAATTAGAAAACTAAGTCTACTTTTGGTAATGACGTTAAGAATGCCCAACACTCCCCAGACCTCCATAGTCTCTCAAATTCTTCCATCACAGGCTCGAGGAACACGTTCATATCAAAGCCTGGTTGTTGAGGGCCAGAAACAAGAACGGTGAGGAAAAGGTACTTTCTCTTCTGACATAAATACGTCGGGATGTTGTACATGGTCAAGATCACTAGCCAAGTGTTGTGGTCACTCATCCTCTCATTGAAGGGATTCATTCCATCGGTGCTCAAGGCGAACCGTACATTCTTGGGGTCAGAGCTAAACAGTGGGTTGTTCTTATCGAAGTCCTGCCACTGACTACCATCGACCAGGTGTGCAATCACATCGTCATCGACCTTGCGCTCATTGTCCCACCATGTCATGAGCGCGGCTTCCTTAGGGTTCAGGAAGATACGCCTCAAGCGGTCGGTCACTGGCAGGTACCACATCACCAAGGCAGGAATTTTTCTCTTCTTTGCATCATTGCCTAATTGGGTGTCCTCTGGAGGTTGAGATTCTTGTACCGCCTTTTTAGAACCCTTCTTATTCCTCTTGTTCCCGGTGGAGGCTTCTCCGCCACTGTAAAGGTCATTGTCCTTGTACCGACTGGCCCCACACCGAGGACATTTGTCCAGACCTCCGAACGTTTCACCACGAAAAAGGATACAATGGTTGGGGCATGCATGGATCTTTTCAACACCCATTGTTAATGGACTTATAACCTTCTTCGCTTGGTATGTGTTGGATGGAACTAAGTTTGGCAGTGGCAGCACTGATGACAGAAGACGCAACAGATCATCGAAACTGCAGTCCGACCAACCGTACTTAGCCTTCAGGATGAGTAGCTCAAGCACAAAACGGAGCAGTGTCCAGTGTGTTGGACAGCCCTTCTCAACACCATACATAGTCTCCTTCGACGCTGTTTTCACCCTCTCTAGATTTTCTAGACCCTTCTTCTGTTGTAGTATTTCTGGTCCAAGGGCACGAAGCATTTCCTCTAAGTTGTCAAACTTTTCTGCATCCCCTCATGTGCTCCACCATCATTATTGTTGACACCACCAACATCACCATCATTGTTGTCGACACCACCGGCATCATCACCAAGTGCTTGTTCATTGGCTGACTCCTATCGTTGCATTTGTGCTTCAAGCGCGGCTGAGCATTGGGACAAGTATTGTAGGGCTTCGGCATCTTCTTCTTCATGATCATCGTTGTTGTCAACAACCATGACTTTACCATGATGAGTCCATACCATGTAGTCCGGAACAAATCCTCGCCTAATCAGATGCGATCTGATGATTTCCACATCATAAAATGCAATGTGGTTCTTGCAATCTTTGCAGGGACAAATAACTGAACCGTTAGTCCCTGGCAACGTCTTTGCATGCTTCACTGCGACTATAATAAAATTGTCCACCTCATCACGATAGGCTTGCGAGTGCCTATACGAACCATACATCCAAGAAATCCTGTCCTCCATCTTTAAAAAAATAAGGAAATAAAGTAATTACTTGAGAATAATTATAAAAAAATATAATTAGCCGCATACATAAATATTTACAAAAGTAATATATATATTAGCAACATAGATGAAATAACTAGGGTGCAATCTACACTAAATCTACTCTAAATACAATTATTAGCAAGAATTGATAACAACAATTATTAGCAACAATTATTAGATACCATTATTAGCAACAATTATTATTAGCAACAATTATTAGCAACAATTATTAGTTTACCAACAACTTTTCATGCCAACCCCATTCAAATTTCATGAAACAAAAACTACAAAATAAAAAAAGAAAAGGAAACCCTAGATATAAAGAGCAAGCTTTTCTCTCCATACATGAAACTCTAATTAATCTCCACTAAAATCAAGCTAGATCAACTAATTGAGGGTGCAAGGCTCATGTCTCCACCTAATCTACACTAATAGCTTCAAAGCTAAGCTCCAATTTGGTCCACACCAAGCTCAAGCTCCATGAAAGAGAGAAAAAACAAAACTTTAAATTGCTCACTAACCGACCAATAAAACTTGGATTAAAGGATTTGAATAGCATTTTCTTACCTTAAACAAGCTCCCCACCAAAGAATTTGAGATCAAAACCTCCCCCTTAGTAGAGTAATTTTTGGGAGGTGCCTAAGGCCTCCCAAACCTTTTTTGCGAGTGAAAGAGAGTGGCTCAGGGAGGAAGAAAGGAGGGCAGCCACTTATACCTACATGCCACTGTAAGGGCGGCTACTGTAAGGGCGGCTGAATAACTAGCCGCCCTTACAGTGACCCCCCGCTGTAAGGGTGGTTGGGATTGCCAGCCGTGCTTACAGTGACTACTGTAAGGACGGCCGGTAAGCTAGGTCCGTCCGAACCACTGTAAGAGCGGCTCGAAAAGCCAGCCGCCCCTACAGTAAAGGGGGCGTTCCCATTATGCTTTTTTTCACGTAGTGGTGGAGACAGTCTCAGCACGGCTCCGCTAAGAACTGAAGCACGGCTCCGCTACGTCACCAGCAGCTAAATTAGTGATCTAGATTTCTTTTCATCGACACGCGTCCTCTATCCGAGAGAGGTTTTCACATAGACTCGCTGCATACGGTTTACATGCAATTTTTTTCCGCTCTAGCTACAGGGCTGCACGGCTGCACCCTCATCTGTACATTACCTAGCATTTCTGGCCATTCACTTTCGGTATCAACGAACCACGAGCCTAGGCGCACACCGCACCGAAAACGAAAGGAAATGATCGAATCTAAACTCGATCTACTAGCAACCTATGAGCTAATTTCTTAGCTCGTTTCTGAATGGGCCGTCATGAGGCCGAATCGGCGTGCATCCATTTGAGCTAATTACTTAGCCCATTTTGAAAGAAAATGGGCTGAAACAACGGTGGGCCAAGGTGCCGGTAAGGTGAGACTGCTTACTAGCGAACCAATCAGACAACCTCCATGACTTTTTTAATTATTTTATTTATTTAAACTTTCTACTTTTTTAAAAAATTATAAAGTTATTATCACAACTTTTATGTATAATATTTTACAGGAAAAAACTTATCCCCAAGATTTTTTATCATAACTTTTTCAATATACTTCTTTTTTTGTAATTTTATAGATAACTTATCATGACAACCGTTCTATATGACCTTTGCAACATAATTTTTGTTCATAATGGTCAATAGACAAAATTATCATAATAATTTTCAACATAAATTTTGTAGCTATACTTTTATATGACAATTTTTACAAATAACATAACTTATACATATAACCTTTTATTGTTCAACATCTTTCAAAAACTTTATACACAACTTATCAAGCAAAAGTTTCTTTTACATAATTTGTTCTTGCTAAACTTCTTAACTTTAAAAAATTTATTGTATATAGAAGAATAATGGGTAGGCTAATATAAAAAATAAAAAGGAAAGGAAAAAATACCAAGAAAATGAGACGACTCTGTCATATTCGCATACCACAACCACTAAATTATTATAGAAAAGTTGGATTGCAAAGGTTGTATAGAAAGTTGTTGTCTATGAAATTTTGTCAGAAAATATAGTAAAAAATTATGACTAAAAGCCTATGAAATTTTGGCAGAAAATATAGTAAAAAATTATGACTAAAAGTTATGATGGTAAGTTATTTTCCACAAAATATTAGACACAAAAGTCATGGGATTGTCTTCGTTCCCTGGTTGGTTCACTAATTTAGATTTTGGGGAGCCATGTGCCTAGATATTTCTACAACCGGACCAACAGTGGTCATAGCAAAATTTTGAGAAGCAAACATTCGTGCACGATATTTTCTGGATTTATTCCAGGATTTAACGGTGTTGTACTTTCAGTGGTAGGCGATGTTCCCGTCGACAGCAAGGCATTTAAGATGACTTCATCGATCTCGAGATGTGCCGGCATAGTTTTTCAGATGTGCTTATAATAGGGGTAGGGCTTGCGTATATGTGTTCATAAGGGTAAATGTGTATCGAGCTTCTACGTCTGTACTCGTGTAATCCCCCCCCCCCCCACCCCAAATTTTATTTTGACCGAAGACCGTTAAGCTGTAAAAAAACCAATAAACCAGGAGCACGATCTACACGTGAATTGATGTGGAACGACACAGATCAAACTTCAACGAGTGTCCCAGTCTGGCTGCAATGCAAGTACATAACTGGACGAACCGTAGAGCTGTCGCATTTGAGGCTGGACATGCCGACGTTAAGCTCAAGCAGCGATGGCATGCGCGTGTGGAAAATCTGCAGTAACTGGTGAGATTCTCAGGACCCAGGGTCTTCGTCGAAACAGCGCCTAAGCTAAGATCGGTAAGGCGTGATAATGAATGATGCAGAGGACGTTTGTGGATGTAACTGTGCCGTGAACCCCTTGATCCTCAGCCACGAAAGCATCCAAACTCACTTCGCACTGTTACACATAAGACACACATTCAGGGCTGTTTAGATGCAAAAAATTTGGTAAAATGGACACTGTAGTGTTTTCGTTGTTATTTGGCAATTAGTGTCCAATCATAGTCTAATTAGGCTTAAAAGATTCGTCTCGTGGATTTCGTCTAAACTGTGTAAATAGTTTTATTTTTTATTTATATTTAATGCTTCAAGCATACGTCCCAAGATTCGATGTGACGGAGAATGTGAAAAATTTTGCAAAATTCTTGGGGAACTAAACTGGGCCTCATCCAGCTTGACCAGTAACTGTGCCTTGAACGTGTGTTTAATCCCCTTGAGCAGTTGAGCATCCAATTCACTTCACATTTATAGATGTACATATTCGTTAAAATAAAATGACCTCATTTGGTCACAATAATTTAGATAAAAATTTTGAGGGTTAGTTTGTTTTTATGTATTTTTCGTGATGGGGATGATAGGTAGTTTTTTTATAAAAAAATATATTTAATGGCTATTATTTACCATGATGGTGATTAGAGTTTACCAAATTAAAGGTAAAAAATAAAATTATTGTAGTAAAAATTTCTAAAATTTATTTTTTATCGCATCCCGTGCCAATTAATGCGTAGGCTTCGTTAGAACATATAATTAATAGTAAAATACTCCATCTGTCTCTGAATAAATGGATTCCTAGCATAAAAAATTATCTATAGATAAATTAACCTCTAGAAGACTAAATGGTCCACAGAGCCATTTATTTTCCTCGGACTCCCCTCTCCCTCCACCAATCCATGGTTAGAATTTCTGTAGTTAGGCGGGTATAGTAAATGCTATAATTATTGACCAGTGTACAACTGCTCCAATTAATAAATGGTCCACAGAATTTATTGCGGCATCAAAATATCTTCCCTTGATTTTCCAAATCTCCAAATCCCATGTTCAGTATAGATCACTCGGTTGATCTTCTAGGAAATAGAAAAGGTCTCTCCAATATTTACAAAACCTTTCCGGGCTTAATTAAAATCCCTTCATGGCTTATACTCCATGTACGCTTTAATTGCATGGGCTCAGCCCAACAAAGGCCGCAGCCGTGCCGAACGTCCCCGTGTGTCGCCTTGCTCGTGTTCCACAGATGCACGTCATCTTTCTTCCGCAATTTCCGTCGACAACGCATCACCCAGCGGAAAAAATTGTGTAGGGACCGTCCACACCCGGCGCCGTACGGATGTCCACTCAAAATACGACGCGTGGACAAGTTGAGTCCGCCTCCGTGCGCTGGCTCGCGAGTCGCGAGTCTCCCTCCCAGGTCCCCGCGCTAGCTTCGAGCCGGCTAAAGCTTTGGCTCGCAACTCACAGGCTCGTACGAAAATGGCTAGCTCCCATGTCCGCACGTCGGCTTAGTAGACGGGAAAAGCGCCGTAATCTGTTATCTGGCGGCGGGAGATATCGAGAGCGATCTTCGCCGCCGCTCCAGTCACACGGCAACCACGCAGCCATCAAGCGCCATGGAGGTTAACCCTGCCCTCAGTGATGCTGCTCCAGACGCTGACGCCGACGCCGACGCCGACGCGGCCAAAGCGAATTCCTCCGACGACACCATTTGTGATGCAGTGCAGGTATGTATAGATTGCTATAGGCGTTTGTGCTAGTGTTTTTTTAATGGTCTATTCATTAGAACGTGTGAACACGTGCTTTCTGCAGGGTAACGTCAATCCAATCGCCATGCCCATGTTGCCATACATAGGACCTTGATGCTGGTGGCAGTGGTGGTACTAGTGCCGATGGATATGCTTCTGCCATAATGAAAGACATTGCAAATTCTATGCTTGCGCAATCTTCTGCCATATCTGCACCTTACACATAAGGAGGCTATACAGATCTTTTACTCGGAGTTCAGCAAGATGCCGCAATGTCCTCGTCAGCTAGAAAGTTAAATTTCGATGAAAACACATAATTTTGGTGTCTTGATTAAGATGTCACTTTGCAGTAACCTTTTATTATGTGCACCGCTATATATCAGACTCCTTTTGTCAGTACAGTTGACAGTGTGAATTTTTAGAACTAAGGTCCTAAATTTACCTACTTGTGCTCTCTTGCCAACTGTGATGCCTAGAATGACAGAAATTTAAAAAATGTGATACCTGAACTTCTTAAGGGACATTTTTTTTTCAAACAAACAATGGGTCTCATATGTATTTACCATGCCAGTAGTGCAATTACCATGTCATATGTATTTGAAATGGCTCAAAATGTCATATGTATTTCAGATCAATGTGCATATTACATCTTGAAGTATATGTATCACTAACTCTTACAAAGCAAGCTCAAAGGAAAAAATGCTGCACAGTTTGTTTTTTCAAAGCAGCTTCACATCCATACATTGCACACTAATCAGACTAGTCACACTTCAGGTTTCCTTGCAATCTGGGACTAGACGATGCAAGACAAGCTCGTAGACTTCCTTGCATCTGATGGTAGACAGTCATGTCTCTTCCTTCACTCCCTTCAGAAACCTGCAGTCCAGCAGGGTACACATATCATGTTTCAATACAACTAGGCATAACTCAGTTTATTGCACGGATCCAAGGCATGAAACCATATTCACCAGCAAAGGATAATTTAATAATCCATCCAATACAATCTAATGGCCATACAATCTGTTGAGTTTGGGAAAAGCGCTTACCATATTTGCTAGGGCTGGGCGCAGAGGAGGTCGCCGGAGCTGATGGTACATCTGGAATCGAGGTGGAGGAGCTGGGCGCAGAGAGGAGGTCTCCGACGTTGGCGGTGCATCTGGAGTTGAGGCGGATGAGCTCGTCGGCGGTGGTGACGCGTCTAGAGTTAGGCAGAAAAACTCAGCGTAGATCGTCGGCGGTAGTGACGCATCTGGAGTTAGGCCGGAGGAGCTCTGCGCAGAGGAGGTCGGCGGCGGCGGAGCGTCTGGAATCGAGCGGAGAAAAAAATCCAGCGCCGCCGGTTGCAGATGAGTCCTGAGGGTTTGGGGCTGATTAGTCGGCTGAGCCAATTAGCCAGGCGCGTACGACCACAATTGCTAGCTAGCCAAGCCAATTAGCCGAGGGAGTCAGAGAGTCAGCCGGTCGATTAGAAGTCCACGGCGTCGTCATCTCTGTGGACGTCCGCACGGGAACGCATACGACCCATCAGTATGCGATTTTTTTCCTCACCAGCACGAGTAGGAATCAACCGCTGCTCTGCCATGGCTGCCGGAAAATATCCTCCACAGCCAGAGCACGTGAAGCACACCAGGACACCAGAACGTGAGCAGAGACCACCGCCTCATCTCTCGACATGTCCTGTCGAGCTTGCCAAGCGCCAGGTCAAGCTCGGAGTGTGCGTATGCCCGGCCATGGCCAGCTCACACGCTGTGCTGCTGCCGACTCCAGAAAGGCCAACTTGAGCAGTTGAGCCTCACGTGCGCACATGTAGACGTTGACTGCCGCTGCTGTGCTGCAGTTCATGTCGGCAAAAATCTCTGGCTGCCCAAAATATCTACACAGCCACCGCCTTACTTGCACTTGCACCTATAAAAGGCCGGCGAGGCCACCATGGCTCGACACCTCCGTCGAGCAGGGACACAAGAGGCTGGAGAACGAGCTCTGCTTCCCTTCGGCTGCTTGCTCCAGCAACGTCGACGAGCCGAGCTTGGGCTTGCTCACCGCGAAGCCCTTGCCCTCGCCGTACCGGACCCGACCCTCGCCTGCGAAGCTCCAAGATCAAGCCCGAGCTAGCACACGCACGGCACGGACCCACCGAAGGCAAGCGCCGCAGAACGCCGGAGTCACGTTTGCCGAAGTTGCCCTCGCACGGACCCGTCGAATGCAAGCGCTGCAGAACGCCGGAGCCACGTTTGCCGAAGCTGCCCTCGCCCAGCCAGCTGGACTGCCATCCGCACTACACGCTCGTCGCTATCGCTGTCAAGATCGGACCACAGGGGCGGAGTGGCGAATCTAGGATTTTAGTTTAGGGTACGTCGTGCAAAAATTTTCATATATAATTTAGTAAATCTATTTTAGTAATTCGGTAATTTTGCAACATGATTCGGTAAATTCAAGAATTAAGTTAAAATCACTAAATACATTATAAATAGTTCAAATATAGGCATAAATGAGTACCAAAGACTTAAAATGCTATTTTTATAACTGTTTTATTCGACGTTTTCAAAGAGACATGAATGTATATCATCTTCATCAACTTCAAAGAAAGGTTTGAATAGACCTTTAATAACATATGCTCGTCGAATTGCATCTTGATCATTAACAGGATAACTTAGGATGCGTTGTCTTTCACTTGAATCGTGTCGAAGGCGATTGATGTCATAAACCGGCGGCAGTGATGACAACTGTGGTTGTGGCATCGGATTTATGGTTTCCTCAATTACTCTCTCTCAAGAGTCTGCTCTTCCACCACAGGTTCAACTAGACCCGGGAACGATAGAAGTAGAAGCAGCCGCCATTACTGCCTTCATGCTTTTGAAAAAGAGATACAATATTCGAATTTCTCTTCATAACTGCACAAATATTAAAAAACATAATAATAAATAATTAAACAATTTATTATTTGTGATGTTAGCAAATATGAGATTAGATCAGGGGAAGTGAGAAAGTGTGGCGTAGTTGTACTCACCGTGTCTCTGTGTCTTTGCGGTCAGGCGTCAGGCCGTTAGGGTGTCCAGCGGCGCCGGCGCTGTGGTCATGGCTCTCGCTCCGTCCGTCTGTCGCCTCTGATCGAGATTAGATTAGGGAAAAGTTACGCCTAACTGCCTTGCGTTGCGTGGCGTGGATGCGTGATGCATTCGTGAGCTCTTTGCTGCGTGGGCCGCGTGGGGTGCCTCAAGTGGGCCTTTCGTGTGGCGTGATCCATTCCAGGTAAGTTTTTTTTTCTTTTTACAAATACAAATGCAATACGTATGTATAATAGTATAGTCATCGGTACCGCAGGGTATGCCAGTGCATACCTGGCATACCCTGTGCCTCCGCCAGGGGCGCCGTGCTTTCCGCGCCCGACCGGCCGGTTTCGCATCGGAGCCGAGCGCCGTCAGCCCAAGGACGCCACCACTGCCGATCGCTGCTCGCCGAAAATCGACGCCGATGCGAGGGGCGCTCGCGCTCTGAGCCAACACAGCGCCGGGACTCCACGCCATGCCGCAGCCACGCCACCAGAGTTGCTTCCGGACCTTGCCGCCGGCCACTGCGCTAGAGTTGGGCATCGCCGGAGCCACCGTCACTCCGCTCCGCTCCCTCTCTGTTCCGCTCGGCTCTGCTCTGTTTCCTCCCTTTGGTCTCTCTCGACGCTAGAAACGGAACCGGAACATACCGTCCGCGCCACAGAGAGCGAACCGAACGAACATCGTCGTCTCAGGCTGGCCACGTCATGAGAGCCAATAACCACGTGACACATCATCCAAGTGGGATCCGGCTACATGTGACTTAAGCCCTCTCTCAGTGTCAGTGAACTTGGTTCACGTAAACCACCCACAGCAGCAATGTAAGTTTACAGCACTGTACACGAACAGGTTTACAGAAACAGCACCATACAAGCCCACGTCCTAGTGCATGCCAGCAACTGTGCCATGTAGAAAATAGTACCCGCACCCAGGAGATACACACGGGAAGCTGAGTAAGCCCTTTTTTCCTTTCCAGAAAAATCCTAGAAAATTTCTAAAAATACTAGAGCCACTCCAAAGCCTATCCAGATCTTTCCCACGCCTTCTCCACCATCTAAAATTCCAGAAATAATTTAACTCCGAATCCCGTAATTCTTCCACCAAAAATCTTCTAAAATTAAACCCTACACACCCATATCCTTTGTCATAATTTTTTGTGCCCATTTAAATTCTAGTTTGTTTCTCTTCCATTTCTTTTATTTATATTAACGCTAACCCATAGTTGCACCCACCCATTATGTATGTATGTATGTATGTATGTATGTATGTATGTATGTATGTATGTATGTATGTATGTATGTATGTATGTATGTAACCACCTAAGCCCCTCTCATGTATATGAATACATGTACATGAACTCACTTAATTAACCTCGCCTAACCCCGGCGGATGTGTAAGGGTCAGTCAAGTCATTTATGATGACTTGGTCAAGCTTTCTCTTTCAGGTTCACATAATAGTAAAATATAATAATGTGGTCTGGTTTTTGCCAGATAACCCTACCATCCAAACCAACCCGTAGGAGCCACACCTTGTTGGGTGGATTTCCTTCTATTCAACCTTACTTCAAATTGACATAATAATGATAGTCCTAGAAGTAAACCCATCAACCAGATAGCCAGCCTATCTAGGACCGTTTTCTCTCTTTGATTGATTATGCTTGTTTGTTCTACTTGTTTGGTGTCTTCCGTGCTTGTCAACGCTGAACAACGTAGGATAGAAAATGTGGAGAGAACATGATGGAATCTAGAATTACAATTACACGAAGATAGAGAAATGAGAAGCACAGGAATCAGAATGGGGGAATAATGATATTATCGTCAGCGAGCGGAGGCAAGTCCTAACACCCACCTACCATCTCCCTCCATATATTTTGCCACATATATGAACCACTCCCTTATCCACCATCACCACGTCTTGCCACCTCCACCACAAAACCTACCATTTTCCGTTTCTACCTATTATCTAATAAGCTTAATTTACATTATATATTCGTACCACCCACTTTCATGTATTGGTGAGCTCCTTGTGATATATTATGAGCATCTGTGATATGTTACGAGCTTTTGTACATTGAAGAAATGGTATGAGCTTTTTGGGATTATTATGAGATTTTAGTGGTATGGATGAGCTTAAGAACATGAACCATGCGATTAATTAACATAACCTGTTGGACTAAAACTTATTTCCAACGGGAGCGAGTGATGATATTTCACGTGGTGTAGACTATCCTTTTGGATAGGATCGCCTAGTGAGGGTTTCTGTTGGGAGATACTCGCTTCGGTCATATAAGGACCGGTTCATTTGCCATCTTGCCTAGCCAGATTTTTGTACAGCTACATGTCTATATGGGTAGACTTGATCTCACACCCCGTTAGGTAGAAGAACAACCACTACTAGAAGGCCAGAGTGGCAACAGACTATCAGGAGAGGACATGGTGAAGGGTCGAGATGGCAAAATAGAGGGGGTGAATAGTCCTTTCTAAAAACTTAATCACATCGGCTAACCGAAATAAGTGCGGAACTAAAACTATCGGTCTAGCCAAGACTACACCCCTCTATCTAAGTTCTCTAGCACATTGCAAAGATACTAATTAAGCAACTAAGGTGCCAAGCTTAGCAAGAGCTCACCTAATCAATTCTAGTAGCAAGGTCATACAAACCTACGCAACTAGTATTTTGCCAACTGGGGGAGCTCCTACAAAATTCTCGTAAGCAAAAGCACAAAGCCCCTAAGCTCACTAGCAATGCTCGATAACAAGGCAATCAATGCCAAATTAGAAAGCGCAAATTACTTAGCTACACAAACTAAGCAATATGACTAACAAGGTTACACAAACCAAATTAGCCACGCAAGGGGAGCTTACTTCTATGCTACACAAGCAAGAAGGTAATTAGCAAGCTACACAAGCTAACTAATTACAAGAGCAACTACACAAGCACAATGTATAAGAAAGTAAATACAAGCTTGTATTGCATGAAGGCAAACCACCGAGAAGATGATGAAGACAATGTTGACACGGTGATTTTCTCCTGAGGTTCACTTGGTTGCCACCAAGCTACATTCCCGTTGTGTCGACCAACACCTCATGGTTCGGTGGCTAATCGGTATTCCAAAACCGAGCCCTCCCAAAGGGTGCCGCAAGAACCTACCGCAAGTGTGGTAGCTTAATGACATGCTCAACTAGAGTTACTCTTCGCGGCTCCCACGGGGGCGAGCACAATGCCCCTCACAAGCTCTTCTCCGGAGCACCGCACAAGCTTCTTGCGGGCTTCGACGAAGACCACCACCAAACCATCTAGGAGGTGGCAACCTCCAAGAGTAACAAGTCCACTGCCTTGCAAGACGACCACCTAGTGCCACTCGATGCAACCTCATGATGCAATCGCACTAGAATCACTCACTCACTCACTCGATCGGATGATCACTATCAATCACAAAGTGAGTTAGAGGGCTCCCAAGCACACCTACACAATGTCACCAAGGCTTAAGGGTGCTCAGCTCTCCTCTGCAGCTGGCCCATGGCCGACCAAGGCATCTATTTATAACCCCACGGTCATATAGAGCCGTTGCTCCTTCACTGGGCAAAACTCGACACCACCGGACGCGCTAGCACGTACCACCGCACGCAGGAGCCAGCGTCTGGTGCACCATCTCCGTCCACATGTCCTCCTTCGTTCAACGAAGACCGCGCGATTTCCAACGGCTAGTCAGCGCGCCAATGGTCAAATGAATGACTGGACGCAGCACAATGCCACACCAGACGCACCTTGCCTCAGCGTCCGGTGCGCAACAAAGAGCTCCCAGAGCGCTCGAACGACCACCGGACGCGTCAGGTGCACCATCACCGGACACAGGCCAGCGTCCGGTCCTCCCTGACCTCACTACGCACCGCCACATCAGCGTGACCAGACGATCAACAGTGATCGCCTAGCGTTCGGTGCACTGTGTCCGGTGCGCACCAGAAAGCGACTGGACGCGTCGGTGCACCTCAGCTAGCCGCGTGCGCCACTGCTCTACTGACCGGACGTATAGGTGCCCTCGAGGCCAGCGTCCGATCACTTCCAGTGACCTGTTTCGCCTCTGTTTCTTCGCCAAATCCTGCCTCGTAAGCTTGGCAGGAGGGAGAGGGAGTCTCCACTTTTCTCTTCCTCTCAAAACCCTTGCAAATGTGTCAACACCACCAAGTGTACACCACCATGTGCATGTGTGTTAGCATTTTCACAATCATTTTAAAGGAGTTAACTACTCAACTTGCCACGCCACTCAATCCTAGCAATGATGCAAAGTTAGATCACTCAAGTGGCACTAGATGTCCGTTATGCAAACAAGTTTACCCCTCTTAATAGTACGGTCATCTATCCTAAACCCGGCCATCAACTTCTCTACACACCTATGACCGGTGAAATGGAAATGCTCTAGGTTATACCTTTGCCTTGCACGTTCCATTCCTCCATCTCCAATATCGATGCAACGCATGCACCAACCAATCACCAAATGATATGATCCACTTCATATCATCACGTGACCGTATTGGTTCATCGATATTGACCTCACTCGCTCTTCACCGTTGCCTCGGTCCATCGGTGCTAAGTCTTGCTCAAGCTTCACCGTCATACGCGGTCCCTTGCTTCAAAGCCTTCGACTTGCCCTTCACACTTGCAACTGGTCCGTTGAGCCGAGCCTCATCTTGATATTCTCTACCTTGGTCACATGACTCCATGTCATGTCTCATATGCAATGAGCTCCTCCATTGTCATATGTGTGAGCCTTTTACCAAGTTCAAGCCATCTTCACCGTCATGGCATATGTTGCTCACACACATGTATTTGTGGACTAATCACCTATGCATCTCACATAAACATAATTAGTCCACCTAAGGTTGTCACTAAATTACCAAAACCAAATAAGGACCTTTCACACGGTTGCTAGGTGATCTTCTGTGGTCTGGTCGGCATGGATGCTAAGTGATCTTCCATGTAAAATTATCTGCCATGTGCGAGCACATCTATATATATCTATCTATTGGATGTTGTGTGATCATCCAAGTTGTTTTGAGTTTTTGACCCCTGGGTAAGCTGTGGTAGTATTGTATGGATGCCTAAGGTTATTCCATCCGGGTACGAGATCTCGTTAGGCCTATCTGAACCATGACGATGGTGTCGGACTGTGTCTATCATGTGGAAAAATATGTACAACCTCTGTAGTGTATCAAATCTATTCGAATAGCCACGTCCTTAGAATGGGCAACCGCTGGGATGAGGTCTCAAATGACGAGACTCTTTTTATGTGTAATGAAACTATGATAATCCGGTAAGTTGTAATCAATTAAGTTGGTAAGTTACAATTGATATACCTCGGGAACTGGCAAGAAGGGTTAATACTCTCCTAGGGCCCAAACTCCCATTTTATATAACTCTACTCCTAATATATACACCTCCACCTCCACCACTATAAACCACCTCCACATACAACCTCCGCTATTCACCTAACCACCTCCCTAAAGTTAGGACTTACTGAGTACTTTATGTACTCAATTTCCTCTATTCTATGTTTTTAGGAACTAAGCTGCAGGAGCACATACGAGGATGAAGCCATCGAGGCTATGCCAGGAGGGGACGATAGGAGTACGTACGAGGACGGAGTTGTAAGATTACGCAAAGGAGCTAGTTGAGGACCACTAGGATACTGATATAAAATTGAGCTTGGGAATAAGGTTTACGTTCGCACTCTAAATTTCCTGTAGGAATGGAACCATGACTTTATAGGACCGTTGTATTGGAACTCTGATATATATTTTAAGGCCAATGGCCCAAGCTATATAATATGAACTTTGTAATGTGTTTCCCCATTATCAATAAAAGTATGGTTTTTGATATCAATCTTGTTTGATCTGTACGTATCAGCTACTGATCCAGAGACTTATACGTGGTGCACAGTGGACCTTAAATTAGGGGCCCAACAATTAGGAACATATACTTGCAACATATTATATAGCCGTTGCAATATATACAACACCAAATCTACTTTTGCAACATCCATATGAAACATACATTGGAAACGTATAAAACATACGGAGCTCGACGCCGACACCGACGCGGAGGTCGCTGGTGCGAATGCACACACAAATTAGTTTCCATTTTAATATGCATGCATGCGCACATGCACACACAACTAGCGACATGCATCCTTAAAAAATAAGGACATACAACACTTTACACTTTACATTTTAATATGCATGTATGTGGAGGGAAGGATTTCATGGGAGGACTAGAAAAAGGCAAAGCTTCACACGATTCAGACTGCGTGCGTGGCTGCATGGAGACCAGGAAAGATGCTGGAACTGCAGGTAGGATGCAACGTAGATTGGGACATGTGTGTTAGAGGCAGGTACAATAATTGGCTTATAGCCAAGCAAATCACTAGTACACAAATCTTATAGGAGGCGGGCGTTTTGGCTTAATAGAGGTGGGCAAAGGCGTCCACCTCCAATCAAAGGCCTCGGTTAATCGAGGCAGAATGGAGAACGGAGGCGGGCACCCTAATATTTTAATGGAGGCGGCCAGTTGTTACTTGCCTGCCTCTGTTAATTATTTTCCCTTTAAATAAAAAAAAGATCTCTGGTATTCCAATTTGAATTTCAATTTCAATTATATTTCCACATATCACACACATATAAAGAAGACTCGTATAAACTGATATTACGCACCACAAACATAGAACACATTGTTAATTAACTATATAACACATTGTCATTAACTGCTATTGTGCCATCCATTGTCAGCCATGCATCCAACGTCATCCAAAAACATCATTCAAGTTTCGAAGTTAGAAGATCACAAAGATGACCAACTTCAAATGTTTACATGTCGAACCAAGATCTACAATGCCAAAGTGCCGCTATCTACCTAGCTAGGGTAGTGAAAAGATATCTAGCGCCGCTATCTACCTAGCTAGGATAGTGAAAAGATATCTGGCATTATGTAGTCAGTGAGGTTTATCCCCCCTTGCTCTAGTTTCTGATATTCTTGTACTTTTATTTCAAAGCTAGGTCGCTTTCTGTGTGGAAGAATGGCGGCCGCCCTTCATGCGCGGCCTCAATGACAAACTTACAGATGTCAGCGACTGTTTGCCTGAAATCTTGGTCGACCTACTCCTTTTCCCGCCAACCTTGTGCTTTCTTGAGCTACCGCCAGCTTTGACTATATTGTGTGCACTGCCTTAGGTACTCGCAAACATAGAAGCCACACATAACTGAGCCTTCCGGTTGTTTGTAGCACTGCAAGATAAATAGCAGTACACAATCATCAGAGCAGTAAGTAGTAGTAGTAGTAAGTAGTATAGTAATACTAAGTAGTAGTAGCAAGTAGAAGTAGTAAGTAGTAGCAAGTAGAAGTAGTAAGTAGTAGCAAGTACAAGTAGTAAGTAGAAGTAGCAATTACAAGTAGTAAGTAGTACTAAGTAGTAGTAGCAAGTAGAAGTAGTAGTAAGTAGTAGTAGGAAGTAGTAGTAAGTAGTAGTAGGAAGTAGTAGTAAGTATTAGTAGCAAGTAGAGGTAGTAGTAAGTAGTAGTAGGAAATAGTAGTAAGTAGTAGTACGAAGTAGTAGTAGCAAGTAGAAGTAGTAGTAAGTAGTAGTAAGTAGTAGTAGCAAGTAGAAGTAGTAGTAAGTAGTAGTAGGAAGTAGTAGTAAGTAGTAGTAAGTACTAGTAGGAAGTAGTAGTAAGTAGTAGGAAGTAGTAGTAAGTATATAGTAGCAACTAGTAAGTAGTAGTAGCAGTGTAGTAGCCCTAAGTAGTATACTTACCGGGAATTGACGCCTGATTTTCAGTTTATGGCCATACTTCTTCTTAGATCTCCTATCATAGCACTCAGGATTGTCCACGTACTTCTTATACGCACTGTACGAAAAGTCCTAGTGTCAGCGGCAATTAATTGGAACACGTATGTTAACTGTAAATGAGTAAGTACCAACTACCATCACTTACTATCTCAAACATCCCTCAAATTCCTTGTAGCCTGCTTTGTTCGTATCCCGAAGAGAGTAGACAGTAGTAGTAGAGAGTAGTAGTACACAGTAGTATAGGACACTGGGCAGTGTAAATATCAAAAAAATGGCATATGCTCAGTTCAAACAAAATAGAGGCATCATAGGCATTTGCATATGCTCAGTTCAAACAAAATACAGGCATCATCGGCAACTACCGTAAGCACAAAAGCATCATAGGCAACAGATACCATAATCATGGAAATAATAAAGCACTTGACCTACTAGCTGCTTGTGAAGCAAAAGAAAATATCAAGATGCATATAACATACCAAAGATGCATAACTAGGGTAACATAAAGGAAAAGCACATTTTTATTCTGGTATGTCACATTGTTACTTTAGCCTACTCAATTCCTTGGATATCAATTTTTGGATGCCATAACTAGGATATCAGTTCCCATCAAGTGCCAAGTGATAAGCAAGGAACACTATGCAAAATTTTCAGCTGCTACCAGCCTGCCACATGCCCCTTCTGCCTAAAAGTTTTAGGCTTTAAGCACAACTGGTTGAGATCAAGCAGAACATCTCTACTACTCTAATACACATTTAAGGGCTGTAAGTGTATGAAAACTAGTAATTTTATAGTATGAATCGAAGAAAGAAAATAGTTGCAATCAATCGAGAAAAGAAAATAATTGTGACAATGCTAGCACTATAAGCAATGAGATAGAGAAACAACTTGAATTCAACAATAGGGGTTCCTTAGAGAAAATAGGCCAATGCTATTAGTAGTGAAGGTACCTGGATCAATGACATGAGTACTGAAAAACATGCCCAGATAAATAAAGTATATACTGCACACTACTAGTAACAATTCAGACTCAATGATAACATAAGTTAAGGCTAATACACAAACTGTTTAACAAAATCGCATAGTCAGTACAGAAACAAGATAGCAACAAAGCAAATTGCAAGTAGGAGAAAGGTATCTCATGAATTTATTTTGCACTCAGCAGTTCATGTTTAGTATAAAGAATACAATGTTTTTGACATATGTTAAGTCTCTACGGAAAACAACAGAACTGTCCAAAGTGCTAGTACCTTTTTTTGGTATCCTAATAATTACCATGTTCTGCCCAAAATATTTAAACACTAAGATATACCATAACAGATGAAAAGATGAAAGAATGCAAGAAGCCATTCCATCACTAAATTGCAAATAGATGAAAGAACTAAGTTCTCCATCAGAATTTCCTAAACAAATAGTTAAGAACTCAAGATCAAAATGCTGACACAAATTTAGTGTATAGAAGTTGTGACTGTTAGTGTGGCATCATAGAAGAAGGGACAGTTCCCACTCCACATTATAGCTAGTGTACTCTTATCATCTTATGACTGAAAACCTATGAAGGTGATTGAGCTGTTGAAAGCTAAAATGGAAATGAAATGCTACTGAATGCATATTGAGTAAAGGTATCTAAACAAATCCAAAAATTTTCCCTAGTTTGGGTCACATATCCATGGAGCACAAGGGATGTACTTGCGCCAGGGACAAAGACGGATGAGGGAAGAAGGCGGTGGACAGAGGTAGGGAAGAAGGCGAACCACCGCTTGGGTTCCGACGAACGGCGGTGGAGCACCATGGACCACCAGCTAGGGTTCTGACACAGGCGGGGGGGGAGACGGTGCAGGAGCGAACTGAGTGTGGACGGAGGCAGCACGGTCGACGGAGACGGCGAATGGCACGACGGACGAAGACAGAGGCGCAGCCCGTCGCTAGGGTTCCGGCGGAGGTGGCGGAGAGCGCCGTGGACCATCGCTAGGGTTTCGGTGGAGGTGGGGAAGAGGAGGGGTGCAGCTGGGCAAGACGGCGCGGAGGTGTAGGCGGTGGCGTGGCAGGGAGAGGATGCTAGCGCGTGCGCGATTCGAAATTTCGGCAGCCCTTCGGGGACGAAATCGAACGCGCGGCGAGAATGAAGGGTGGGGCTGTGGCGCGGGTTGGTTATATAGGCACCGCATAACCAAGGCGAGCAAATTAGGTGGCCCGCCTCGGTTAATATTAATGGAGTGCCCGCCTCCATTAATATTAACCGAGGCGGGCCACCTAATTTGCCCGCCTCGGTTATGTTTTTCCCACATTATTGAAAAACTTCCTCTGTTTTATTGTTTTTCACTATTTTTTATTACATAATACATTTCAAGAGTGGTAAACATAATAGTAGAAGTAAGAACTAGTACAATACCGCAAGTTAGTAACATAGTAGGTGTAGTAAAGGTAGTAGTGGTGGGTGTAGTAGAGTGTGGGAGTACTATAGGAGTAGTAGTAGTGGTTGGAGTAGCGTGTAGTAGGAGTAGTGTAGTAGTAGTAGTAGTAGTAGTAGTAGTAGTGTAGTAGTGGTAGTGGTGTAGTGTTGTAGTAGTAGTGTAGTAGTGTAGGAGTAGTAGTGTAGTTAGGAGTAGTACTAGTGTAGTAGTACTAGTGTGGTGTTGTATGTAACACCCCGGGTGTTATAGTGCTAATTAATCTGCCATGTCATCATAATGCATCGCAAAGCATCCATGATTAGGTCAACCTTGTTATGCATCAACTAAAACGAGTTTACTTCTCTAGATTGGATGTGCTTCTCCGTGGTGTGATTCGAACCCGAAAACCCTAATTTCGAATGCCACCGCAAATACTTGGTCCGTGCCCTGCATAATTTGAGGTGTGTGACTGTGTTACACACTAGTGTCAAATGTAGGGTATGAGCTTAAGTACAACACATAAAATGAAGCTCCAAGTTTGAGTTTGAGTTGGAGTCCAAAAACTTGTCACGAGTTTTCCGATTTGAATTTAAATTCAAATTTGGGAAAAATGTAAAAGAATTTCAAAAGCTAAATTGGTCAACCAAGAGTGGCATTTGGTCAACCATATCATGTTGGTCCAAATGATGCCCTTGGATGATGGTTTGATCACTAAGTAAACACTAATCAAAGTAGCAACAAATTCCAATTGAAAATTCCTCCGAAAACCCTAAATTTCAAAACCTTGTTTTACCCCTTTTGAAATAATTCAAAATCTAAGCAAAATTTGGGAAAAAGTTCAAAACCAAGTTTGTAGAACTTTTCAAGGGCTACAACTTTGGTGTTTTGAGTTTTCAAAGTTTTAGTGTAAAATGTGGAGCAATTTTGAAAATAAACAAATTTCAGATTTAACTCATTTTTGTCCCCTAACTAAGATTTCAAAATGGAGGCAGAATTTGAAAATGTTCTGAACAGTAAAGTTGTAGGTCTTGTCAAGATGTACAACTTTGGTGTTTGGAGATTTTGAAGTTTCAATATGAAATCCAAAGTAATTTCTAAATTACCAAACCCCAAAATGTGTCCCCTTTTGAATTTAAACTCGAATTCCAAAATCCAGTTAAAATTTGAAAAAGTGTTCAATACAAAACTTGTAGAGCTTGAAATTCTGAAGATTTCATATATTGGAAGTTTTTCAAGTTTCCACATGAATTTGAGAGTAATTTGAGAAAATAGTTTCAAAATTCAAATTTTGGGGAGGGGCAGCTACAGTGGCTGGCCAATCACCGCCGACCACCGCGCGGTATGGGCGCCGGCGAGATGCCGGACGGCTTCGGCCAGCTTCCAGGCGCGCCCAGGATCGCCAGCGCGATGACAAGCGTCTTCCAACGCTGTAGCCGCAACCGTTGTCTATATATATGTCGAGGTCGTCGTGTTTTTCTTTTTCTTCTCCGTTTTCGCCACCGCCGCCACCGCAGCTCCGCCGCTCGCCGCTGCCGCTGCCGCTGCCAAGCCGTCTCCGGCCACGCAAACCGCACCAATAGCGCCGCCTCATCCTCGCGCACCTCGTGAACCACTCAAGCTAGCTTGACTTCGCCTGGATCGCAGCAGCCACCGCTTCCCGTGCTCACCTCCGGCGACCGACCGCCACCGTTACCCTCACGTGGCCAGCCACTTCCCGTGCTTCCCCGCTTCAACCGAGCACGGTTTCGTGTTCGTGGTATGCCACTGATGATTCCCGTCCCCTCAATTTAGTCTCTGCCGCTTTGTGTGCGCCAGCGTGCTGCTCCCGTGTCCACCGTGCTGCCATCGTCGTCGCTCGCGGGTCGCTAGAGCTCGAACCATGGTGCTACCTAGCAAAATGGAGTCGTGGGAAGGTGTAGATGGTGATGGTAGGGTCAATTTGTCGACCGAAGCTCTGGTCACCGGCCGGCCACCGCGCGAGGGTGAGTGAGCGCGCGGGAGTGAGCGGGAGGACAAGAGGTTGGCGATGACAAGTGGGGCAGGGCTGTCAGTGAGAGAGAGGGCGCGGGCGAGCGAACGCGGAGCGGGCCGCGCTGCTGGGCCGCGGGCGTGGAGCTGGGCCGAGCGCGAGCGCGCGGGCGCGCACGAGCGGGCCGCTCGGTTGGGCCGGACCGAAGTGAGAGAAGGGATCGGCCCGGTTCGGTTTATGTTTTTCTTTTTCAAAATTTTGAATAGTGATACTATTTGTTTATTTCACTAAAAATTGTGTAGAGTTCCAAAATTCCTGAAAATTTTTGGGTAAGCTTCTCAATGTGTAAACTATCTAGGAAAAATGTTAAATCCTGAATTTGCTTACTTTGTGCAGTAGATTTAATTAGTTCCAATAAAGATTAAATGCAACTTCCATGAATTTTAATAATTTATTTATTAATCCAAAAATTATGAAATTTATTGTGACACTGTTGTAGGTCATTCTTAATCTATAGAAAAAGTTTGAGCTTGTTTAGATAAAGTTTGATCAACTGTTAATTATGCCCTAATTAGTTAAATAATAAATAAATGTTAATTTGATAACTTTAAGTGTTGTGTGCCCTTTTGATTGAGTGATGTCCTTAGGTCACTAATCATTGGTGATCTTTGGCACCTTAATTTTATGTTTGAGCTCGTTAGTAATTTACTTAGTAATAAAAGCTGGTATCGCTGGAGTTGTCGCTACTAGTTAGTAGGTTTACTGTTTTACGACTGTACCGCGAAGGAAAGTTGTACTCCAGTCGTAACTTGTGGCATTTCATCAACAAGCATCATGTTTATCATCGAGCATCATGTTAAAGCATGTTATGTACTCGTGTAGTTTCCGCTTTCGAAGAAGTCGAAGTCACTGAGCAAGCTTCCGGAGAAGAGCTATCGTCGGTGGGTTCCAGACCAGAAGTCGAAGTCTGTGAGTCTGAGTCTTTTGTCTCGTCAGAGCAAGGCAAGCCCCGGTGCATTTAAACCCTACCTTGAGTTTTACAAATATTTTATTATTTATACTATGGTTTATTGCATTAAGTAATTAGGAGTTGAGTGATAACCTAATTGCTGCATTGTCATCCTTGATTATTGCGATATCAACCTTGATACCTGTTTTACGGAAAATACGTAGTATGCTTCGCTATGCTTAGAAGTTAAGCTTTTAAATGAAATGTTTACATAGCCATGACGACATACTTAATGAATATTGAAAGATGAGAATGAACTTGAAAGATCGGGCGGGTGGTTTGGCCATTGCTAACATGCATTGGGAAAGGAGTCTCAATGTAGTGTTTCCGCCTTGTCAGTTAAGGACCGTCCGTTGTAAGCCGGCCTGTGTTTCGAGACTTTGCAACTAGCCTCATGCCTTGGGTAAGCCCAAAATGTTAGTGATTCCATTACGAGAACGTCTAACCTCGCACTGGGAGTGGAGAGATGGCGGGAGTAGCGTGTACCCTCGGGGCTAGAATCGGGCCGGGTTCGAGGAGTACTGTACTCTCGGGTGGCGATGGACACGTTCTGGTTTTGGGAGATCTAAACGAGGATTGATATATGCAACATTCGGTTCTACATATGTCGTGATGTTAGAGATCCACAGCTGGGTATAATCGGTTTGAATCGTCGTTGCTCCTCGGTTATGGAGACTTGATCACCTGACTTACATCGTAGTTAAGAACTGGAATGGAAAGAAAGAAGGAGAAGTGTTTTGATGATAATTACTTTGATCTAGATTAGGATCACCTAGAATTGGTTAATGAACCATCAATGGTAAAAGTAAAATATTGAAGATAAGAACTTACCTTAGTAAGCTTTTCTGCAAAAGAAAATTTGATTCTGGAATACCCGTACCTTGATTCCCTAAATCTAGCATGCTCTTGGAGTCTTTGTCTTAGTCGGGTAAGTCTTGTTGAGTACTCTCGTACTCAGGGTTTGTTGAACCCCTTGTTGCAGGTGCGGTTCATGAACAAGTCTGCTTCGAGCCTTGTTGCATGACCGTTGTGGCTGAAGAAAGTGACGACGAGTAGACTGTGTGGCCTTTAGGTAAGACATCTCGCTTGTGTGATGTAATAAAGTTACTACCGATACTTCTCTACTACTGGTTTGTAATAATGTTACATAAAGTTTGAAGTTTGAAAACTGGTTTGTAAATTTAAGTTATTGTAAGACTTCCGCTACTTTACTCTGTTGAATATTTTGAATAAACTGTTGTAATATTGCAATGCTCCTGTGATTGGATCCTGTTCGGAGGAAAGCAGGCCTTTTTAAGTTATGGTGAACATAAGTACGGCTATCAGATGTCATTATGACAATGACGGGTACTTGTGGGCCATCATAATTAGCCGTATTTTTATTTGTAAACGTGCAAGTATTATTTAATCAAATTAAACTGTAATTTTGCAAAAGAAAAGTGCGTCTGATAGCATCTACTCGAACTATATATGACGTGGATTCAGCTAGACAAATTATAATTTAAAATCACATTGATGACAACAATTAAACCATATAAATATTTATATATATAAAATATCAGAGTTTAACACATATTTTGCTTTTAATTAGAAACTAGTTGCATGTATATTAATCAAATTAATATTTAACTTAATAAAGTCATAAATATTTGATATGAAGAACGTTAGTACTATCTCACCTAGCGCGTCGCTACGAAGCTAATGCTATGACAACGACTTGGAACAGAGGTAATATGGATATACGCGAACGTGAGAGCGGACAACTGAGAGCAAAAGGATCAGACGAAAAAGCTCACCAGCGATTGTCGACGGCAGAAATTAACAAAGCTCGATGGCGACGAAATTGATATCGACTGATCTTAGAGAAGGTGGACAGCATACAGGTCGCACCTCCCACGGCAACGACGGCTTTGTAAAGTACTGATCATGCAGCATTGTGGGGATGCTCCAATAATGGTTGTGGCTTCCGCGGCCATAAAAGCGCATCGGCGGCCAGCGAAAACATGCACGTCGACTCCGTGGCAACGGAACATGGGAAACTTGGTGACAAGACATATGCTGGTGAAGAATTTCTATAGTTAGTAAAGATGTGTTTGACGGGAGGATTCACGGGGCATGATTCATAGCTGATCGAATAAACTAGAGGTGAAAGGAACTTTGCAGAATTACCATGGCATGTCTGGCGTGGCTTCATTCATGCATGGCCGACTGCTGCTTGATGTCCAGAAAACATGCATCGATTCAGATATGATGAAAATAAGATAATAACAGTGATGGGCATATATAACTACATAGACAGGTCTACGACGACGTATATGAAAGATGCAATTTATGGATTGAGCAATAAATAGGGAACGATGATTTTATGATGCATGACTGACATACACATGACATCAGCATAAGGTTTAATCAATAGAATAATGTGACGAGGGGCTAATCTGGCCGCTGACCTTCAGTTAATCATGGTGCACGTTTGCATGCTGCACGAGATAGCTCGGTTTGCAGGTAAGCGAGTCATGGCTTGTGGCCGCCGGCAGCATCAGACACAGAAGACATTGATGGAGAGCGGAGTCGGAATTGGAGAAAATGACGGCGACCTTGGGAGGTGCCGCAAAACTAAAAACCTGGCAGCGACAGCAGCATCCAAGTGTAAAAGGCTGAGCGAGTTGGAGTCGAAAACACGGACAGCCTTGTGGAGTGTGGACAGAACAGATCGAGACGTGATGCGAGATCTATGAAACTACAGCAGCTGCACATACAGGAGCTCGGGGTCACATATGCCATACAAACAAGATAGAGATAGAGAAGGTTCGTGCATGGCTGAACCAATGGACATGGAGGTTCGAGATGCATTTTACCAGAGAAGATGACCAGAAATTTCCAAAGATCGACGACAGCTTCTTGGACAACACGAGACGGGCGACGATCTGACGAAGTTCGTAGTGGTGGCGGTAGCCTCCTGTAGAACACGGCGCAGATGCAGGGGATGGATGTATGAACAAATCACGGCGGCAGCGGCCGAACTCCACGCGCACTCCGGCGGCGATGAGCTCCAGTGTTGAGAAGGCAATGACAAGGAGCAATCGTGTAGAACAACTCCATGTCAGCTTGGCCAAGGTCTCTCAAAGACGACTTTTCCTTCGGTTTTGCTGATTTTGGCGAGATCATGTGGAGGCTGATAGCGACGAGCGGAGAGGCAGCTTGGATCAGGATCAATCGACTTGTTTCCAGGGGGTTTGGAAAAGGATACAGGCTCGGTTTGCTATTTATAGATAGGTACGACAAGTAACAATGATGGATATTGAGTCGTAGAGTCCTTGAATGTGTTCGGCACGTACACCTCCAGGAGATTGCCCATGCACACATTCAGAGGAAAAGGAATTTCACTAAAAAGAAATTAGGAGGAAGAGAAACGCAAGGAATCAAAATGGAAACAAACAAAATATATATATATATATATATATATATATATATATATATATATAGAACTACTACCCTATAGCTGGCTACAGAATAATTTATTCTGTAGCCACTTGGAGTTACGATAATTGCTATACTAATTTACAAGATTATAGTAACTCCTTACTATGTGATTTACTATAACATTATAGTAAATATCTCTATGTGTTATAGTAATTCAACTATCGTAAATATATACTGATATTATCGTAAATTAGTATATAAAATTATCGTAAATAGAGGTGGCTACAAAATAACTTATTTTGTAGCTAACTATAGAGTATATTCTCCCTATATATATATATATATATATATATATATATATATATATATATATATAGGGAGGCAGAGGATTAGATGGCCTGATTGATGATGAACTCAGATAAATTGGAGCAGAAGAAAAAGATCTTGGGATACTTCATATAAAAAGATTGCGATCAAGAAAACAGGGATTTAATTATAAAAAAATAAGGACAAACTTGAGAAAGATAAACGACCTACTAAACGCGTCTTGAAAATTTTACTCGCTCATAACACCAAGTTAAGCAACAAGCAAACATCACATCATGAAAATCATGTCAAATTAATATGGAAAAGTTTTAAACCACAGTTTTCTACATTTAAATTAGCAACAACTTAACTTATCTAATAAATTTATTCAAATATTGAAATTATTTATTTTATTTAGCGTTTTTCATGCACAACCCAAAATAGGAAAATTAGGGTGTGACAACGAAGGCGGGCGCGTTAAGTTGTCTGACTCCGTTAATCGAATAATGGAGGCAGACGGGTAAAGATGCCCGCCTCCATTAAGAAGCCTTAATGGAGACGGGCAAGTTAGGGCGCCCGCCTCCATTAAGCATTAACGGAGGCGGGCCTTTGGGTGCCGGCCGGGCGCTGACTGGCAGCCAATAATGGAGGCGGGCCAAAAAAGTGCCCGCCTCCAATTTATAAAACCCTGTGTCACCTAAGTTCATTTGTGTACTAGTGAATGTTGATGTGAAGAAGAGAAGGGAAGAGAAAGAGGAGAGCTTGGCTCTCATACAAGCAACAAGCTGGGCACGGATGCATATGCAATAGTGGGTCTATGCACTAAGTGAATGTGAGGAAGATTAGGAAAGAGAAGGTAGGACATAGGTAAAACTAACAATAAAAAAGTTTCTCGTAGATAAATAAGAGACTACTATTGTATAGCTTGGCTCTTGCAATTTAGCTAATAGCCAAACACTTGCTGTATTATTGGCCTTGCTCTTAGGACGAGAAAGAAGCCCCTGAATCTTGAAATAACTAACCTTTCAAAATATTTGTTGTTGGTTTCTGGCCCACTAATATTTGGTTCCAAACTCCAACTTAAGTTTCTTGGTTCTTCCTAATTCTTAGCCATTAGATCTAGTTGAATAGAGGGGTCTCATTATTTTTAAGTACCCTCAAATTTCTCTATTTTCTCTGTCATGCTAATCTGTCCTAAGCTTTGCTAGAAATCTATTTATTTAAGGACAGAGGGAGTAGTAAGATAAAAAAAGTCGTATATTGCTTTATATTTATCTCGTGCTCAAATGACCTTTTTTTATATAGAAAAGGGACCGCACATTTCAACACTCATAAGATCTGGTTGCTGATATTTCTCCATTTGCGCCGAATACCACTTTGCAAAGACCGTGTTAGGAACGGCATTACAAAACACTCTTCTGTCCCGATCGAATATAAACTAGTTGACTTGACCCGTACCCTGTAAAAAATAACCCATAACGAATCATGCCCACACAATACATTCAGGAAGATTAAGCATCAGAAGGAACCAAATCCAGTTTGGAAAGGAAAATCCAGCAACCTTAGAACATTCCACGAACTATTTTTTGTCAGGCCTGGTTTAGTTCCCCAAGTTGGGGTGTGCAAAATTACTATTTGGCACTGTAGCAATTTTGTTTTTATTTGGTAATAATTATCTAAACATTGATTAATTAGACTCAAAATATTCGTCTCGCAAAGTACAACCAAACTATACAATTAGTTTTTTATTTTATCTACATTTAGTATTCCATGCATGTGCCGATATTTTAATATAACAGAGAATCTTTTTTTACATAGTGAAATTTGAGATGAATTTGGATACCTAAACAAGCAAGGCCTGAGTGCTGGAACCGCACGAGGCAGGTCGCACGTCTACACGGAATATCTCTGTCCGTTCCCAGCAGAAAAGTAGTATTCGTTGGGGCCATGTTTAGCTGTCCGAATTCAGCGGCGTCAAAATTACTGTTTAGCATTTCGTTTTTATTTCGTAATAATTATTTAACTATTAACTAATTATGTTTAAAATATTTGTCTCGCAAAGTACAACTAAACTGTACAATTAGTTTTTGATTTTATCTCCATTTAATATTTTATACATGTACTACAAATTTGATGTGTTACATAGTGCCAAATTCAGGAGTTTGGGATGAGTAAGGTCTGGATTTGAGGCAGGAAACGCCTCGACAATCTTTGTCCCATTCAGACTGCGACTGCAGCGACGGGTGAGAGCGAGATGGAAGGTGAAAAGTAGTACTAGTAGTCGAGATTGACGGACGTCACGGACCCACGAGTCTTTCCGGCGATGGCGGTAAAGCTAAATATAAGGCGTCACAGTGCACCCAACCAAACTTCACAGTTCAAACACACACTAGCAAGTGAAACAAGGCAGATCATCAGAAGCACTGCCGGCAGAGCGGAGGTACCCCCTCTCTCTCTATCTCATCAGTGCTTGCTATAATTGCTGTGTACGAGAATTAGATATAGGATTGTAAGCTTGTCCATAACTCTAATCATCGCATGAACACAACGCAGTTGTTGCTCTAGTAACACGCCGCAAGGTTTATACTTCTTCTTTTTTTTGCAGGTGTCAATTATGTTAAGTGCCTAATGGGGCAGCCCAAACAGCCGGAGAAGCTCGCCATGCTTATAGCTCTGCCGTTGCTCCTACTGTGTTATGAAGCAGGCAATATCCATTGCTCAACGGTTCAAGAGAACAGCGAAGATTTTCAGGCATTGGTCGAATTCAAGCATGGCATCACCGATACAAAAGGAGCCTTGAAGAACTGGAACCCCGACACCCACTTCTGTCGATGGTATGGTGTGAACTGCAGTTCCGCGCCACCATATCGCGTTATGTATCTCAACCTCACCGGCCAAAAGTTAGGTGGTCAAATCTCTTCGTCTCTTGGAAATCTAACCTTCCTTGATACACTTGATCTATCCAATAATGGCTTCGATAGCTCCATTCCTGACGCACTCACAAACTGTTCCAACCTAGCCTATTTGGATCTCTCTGGAAACCACCTCACTGGTGTTATTCCTCCTAGGATAGGTTTTCTTACCAATCTAGCAATTATCTACCTTGACAGTAATTATCTCGCTGGGAGCATCACACCATCCCTTGGAAACATCACAAAGTTACGAATAGTTAGTTTTTCAAAAAATCAACTCAATGGAAGAATTACTTATGAGGTTATGCAAATGCCAAACGTAAAGGAGTTGTACCTAAACCAAAATAACCTATCAGGTGAAATTCCTGAGGGTTGGCAAATGCCAAACATAGAGTTCTTAGACCTAAGCCAAAATATACTATCAGGTAGAATGCCACAAGATTTTTTTTTTTGAACCGGGGAGCTTTTTCTCCTCATTCCCGTGCACTGTGCACGGAAATACCGCGGTCACCGGAGTTCGAACCCGGAGTGGCGGGCCTTTGGCTCCATGCGCTAGCCACCGGCAGCTGCCGCTCGCTGCTTATGCTAGGCAACGCATTACCATCTAACATTGGTGATGCTCTACCTAATCTCACGATTCTACTGTTGGCAGGCAACAATTTCGAGGGTCCCATTCCAGCTTCCCTAGGAAAACCTACAGATCTAGGAACAATAGATCTATCAAACAATCGTCTCACTAGCCAAATCTCAAACTCTTTGGGAAACCTCACAGTGTTGTCTTATCTTAACCTTGAAGAAAACATGCTTCAAGCAACAGACAATGAAGGTTGGGAATTCCTCCATGCCCTGGGAAATTGTAGTTCTTTAACAGAGTTTTCATTATCTCACAATAACCTCCAGGGGACCATACCAAATTCTATTGCAAACCTATCCACCAGTCTTACACGGTTGTTAATCTGGCTTATAATCCGTCTTATTCGGCTTGTTTTTTCAGCCGGAACATTATTTTTCTCTTACAAAAAATCAGCAAACAGTGTTTTTTCAGCCGGCTTATAATTCCAGCCGAACGGCCCCATAATGTCTGAAAACAACCTATCAGGAATAGTTCCCCCGGGTATTGGAAAATTTAGTGCCTTGATTCAACTATCACTAGGTTACAACAATCTTACCAGTAATATTGAAGAATGGGATGGAAATATGACAAAACTAGAACGTTTGAATCTCCAATCAAACAGCTTCATCGGGACAATTCCACCTTCCATTGGCCGTCTTACAAGGTTGACAGATTTTTATCTTGCTAAAAATCAATTCATTGGATTTGTACCACCTAGCCTGGGAAACCTCAAACCAATGTTAACGTTGAACCTAAGCTATAACAATTTCCAAGGGAGCATACCTGTAGAGTTTGGTAACTTCAAACAACTCACCACGCTAGATCTTTCATTCAACAGATTTAGTGGTGAAATTCCTGAAACTATGGGCCAATTTGAACAGATATATACCATTCGGTTGGATGAAAATATTCTTACAGGAAATATTCCGATTACTTTAAGTAATCTAAAGAGCTTGAGCATACTCAATCTTTCCCACAACAATTTGTCAGGTCCCATTCCAGTTTATCTAAATGATCTGAAGTCTAACAAAACTAGACCTATCTTACAACAATTTCCAAGGAGAAATACCAGAAAATGGTGTGTTCGATAATGCTACAATTGTTTCACTTGATGGCAACCTAGGACTGTGTGGAGGAGCCACAAATTTGCATATGCCTTCATGCCATGTTGTTCATAGAAGAGAAGAAGAAATCATAAACTATATGGTCAAAATACTAGTACCAGTATTTGGCTCCATCTCACTCACACTGTTCATTTATATTATAATCCACAAGAAGAAGACGCCAAGAAGTCAACACGTAATTTTTCTTTCTTTTGGCAAGAAATTCCCTAGAGTTTCTTACAAGGATCTAGAGCAAGCTACAGGGAGCTTTTCAAAGTCCAACCTAATTGGAAGAGTAAGCTATGGTTCTGTATACAAAGGGAAGTTAACTCAAGCTAAAATAGAAGTTGCTATTAAGGTTTTTGACCTTGAGATCAGATTTGCAGACAAAAGTTTTGTTTCAGAATGTGACACTACCGGAAATGCAGCCTTTGCCGAGGGCTTCCGGCTTTGCCGAGGGCTAAATATCGAGCACTCGGCAAAGGCCCTTTTTGCCGAGGGTTGGCCCAAGGAGCCCTCGGCAAAGATAGGCCCTCGGCAAAGAGGCCTCTGCCGAGGGCCTGGCCCTCGGCAAAGAAACGGAAGAAACGGCCCTCGGCAAAAAAAAAATCTTTGTCAAGGGCCTCCCTATTGGCCCTAGGCAAAGAGTCTTTGCCGAGGGCCTACCTTATGGCCCTCGGCAAAGAGATTTTTCAAAATATATTTTGAGACACTAAATTAACTCAAACAAAAAAATTTTCTACTATAAAATTGTCTAACTTTTTAAGATCTACAAAGTATATATTGGTCATTTCTTCATTTAACAAATCAATAGTAATGTTGTTCACAAAATCTACATCTCTCTAATAAGTTTCATGAAACTGCTAGAGAGGATATATAAGGATTGTGAAATATGTTAGAACCACCACATCGGTTGAACAAATGACCAAACAACCAAAATAAAGTTTGTAGATCTTGAGAAGTTATAAAATGTTGTAGTTGAAAACTTTTTCATTTGAGTTAATTTAGTGCTTCAAAATGTATTTTGAAAAATCTCTTTGCCGATGGGCCATAATGTAGGCCCTCGGCAGCCGAGGGCCTACATTATGGCTCTCGGCAAAGATATTTTTCAAAAAGTCTCAGATGGAAAAACACTCTAAACGGAAGTTGTAGATCTTGAAAAGTTATAAAACTTTATAGTTGACAACTTTTTCATTTGAAAGCATCTAATTGAGGATATTTATATTTAAAGTTTGAAATTTCAAATTTCAAAATTTTAAAAAAAGTCTTGGATGGAAAAACACTCTAAACGAAAGTTGTAGATCTCAAAAAGTTATGAAACTTTGTAGTTGACAACTTTTTCATTTGAAAGCATCTAATTGCCGATAATTGCGTCTTAAGTTTGAAATTTGAAATTTGAAATTTTGAAAAAAGCTTCGAGTGGAGAAACACTATAAACGAAAGTTGTAGATCTCGAGAAGTTATGAAACTTTGTAGTTGACAACTTTTTTATTTAAATTCGTTTAGTGCCTCAAAATATATTTTGAAAAATCTCTTTGCTGAGAGCCATAATGTAGGCTCTCGTGGCAAAGATATTTTTCAAAAAGTCTCGGATGGAAAAACACTCTAAATGAAAGTTGTAGATCTTGAAAAGTTATAAAACTTTATAGTTGACAACTTTTTCATTTGAAAGCATCTAATTGAGGATATTTATATTTAAAGTTTGAAATTTAAAATTTTAAAAAAAGTCTTGGATGGAAAAACACTCTAAACGAAAGTTGTAGATCTCGAAAAGTTATGAAACTTTGTAGTTGACAACTTTTTCATTTGAAAGCATCTAATTGCCGATAATTGCGTCTTAAGTTTGAAATTTGAAATTTGAAATTTTGAAAAAAAAAACCTCGGATGGAGAAACACTCTAAACGAAAGTTGTAGATCTCGAAAAGTTACAAAACTTTGTAGTTGACAACTTTTTTATTTGAATTCGTTTAGTGCCTCAAACAATCAATTTACACTCGGTTTGTTATAAAATATGGGGAATCGAAATGAAATATAAACACAAGTGATAAAGGGTTGGAGTGGTTAGAGGAGGTAGGTGAGAGAGGGTGTGAGAGGTCACGAGTTCGAATCCCACCGACCACGACTTTACAAATAGGGTCAAAAATAATGTGTAAAATGCTACAAAAAATCCCGCGGGTGGGAGTGATGGCTCGTCGGCGCCTCCAAAAAATAAAATTATTTTGCTATTTTTTCGGGTTTTTTTCGATTTATATTTTGCCGAGGGTTTTTCTTTGCCGAGGGTTTTTTTACCCTCGGCAAAGGCTTTGCCGTGTGTCCGATAAAGGGCCCTCGGCAAAGACCCCTTCGCCGTCTCAAAATTTCCCGAGGGCTCAAAGCCTTTGCCGAGGGTTTTTGGCCCTCGGCAAAGCATGCGAGTCCAGTAGTGTGAGGCTCTTTGAGATCCATTTGGCATCGGAATCTTGTTCCTGTACTAACTGCATGTTCAACAATAGGCAATAGTGGTAATGATTTCAAATCCCTAATTTATGAGTTCATGCCCAATGGAAATTTGGATACATGGTTGCATCAAAGACATGGTGGTGCAGCTCCAAAATTTTTAAGCTTAGCTCAAAGAATAAGCATATGTGTTGACATAGCTGATGCATTGGCCTATTTGCACCATGATTGTGGAACGCCTATTGTCCACTGTGATATGAAACCCACGAATATCCTTCTCGATGATGACATGAATGCTTATTTGGGAGACTTTGGCATTGCAAATCTCCTTGTTGATTCCAGATCAATAGCAGTTGGACACTCAGGTTGTAGTACTTCACTTACTGTGACGGGAACTATAGGGTATATTGCTCCAGGTATAAATCAAGAATGACGACATCTTCTCCTATATGTATATAAAGCAATATGTTATGCACAAAATAATTGATTTTTCTCTATATTTTGTAGAGTATGCTCAAAGTGTCCATGCATCAACCTGTGGCGATGTTTATAGTTTTGGAATAGTACTTTTGGAGATGATTACAGGCAAAATACCAACTGATTCTATGTTTGAAGGTGAGCTCAGCATTGCCAACTTTGTAGAGAGAAAATTTCCAGATCAGGTGCTAAAAATATCATTGATGCTCATCTCCAGGAAGAATGCAAGGGCTCTAATAAAGTAATAGTGGCAACAGAAAACAAGGCCTATCGATGTGTGTTATCCCTTGTTCAAGTTGCCCTTGCTTGCACGCTTCGATTACCAAGAGAAAGAATGAGCATGAGAGAAGTAGCCATTAACTTGCATGCAATCAGAGAGTCATATGTCACAACAACTAAATGAGATCAAGCCATGCTAGCTTCTATGGATCTTCTGTAATTAGCTTAGGTTATATTTGAATGTAACTAGCGTAAAGATGGCAAATCAGGCATGAGTAGCATGCTCACATTGATGAACTACCCTACTAGAAATAAAGCTATATGTGTTGGACAGATAACGTACTTGTGGTAGTACAAGGCTACCAGTTCATACCAACATTTGATTTTTGAACATTTGAATTTCAAAATACAGTTTGTTGTCGCTATGAAAACATTTGGATCGAAGCACTGGCTGTTCATGACAGTTAGAGTCAGAGGCAACACGGACCATCCATGCCTTTCGTATTATTCATTAACTTTATTTACTCCATAGAAAAATAGGCAAATTTTGTTGTGTGACACTGGAGAAACGTGGGATTAACCAGTTCACACCGCTAACGTCTAAATTTGCTAGATATCATTACAAATTCGTGGTTTTTTGCCAAAAGACATTGCACTAATTATTTTATTCATTTCTCAGTTTTATTTATTTCTCAGTTTTGGAGAGAGAGGTGGGAGAAATGTCTTCTTTGCCCTCGTCTTCAATCTCTGGTTGTACACTTATTTTTGACGTACCACGCCGCCGTCGCCTTCTCATCGTCATCCTCAATGCTGGTCCTCGCAGGAGTCGCTCCACCGCCGCCGTGCATGATGCTGTCGTGGCCCTAGTGGCTGGTGCCGGATCCGATCACGACCGGGCGTGGCAAGCGTCTGGCGTCGCGCACGGCCGAGGGCATGACTGGACGGTGCATGCGACAGGCAGGGCGAGCGGTGGCTGCTGCTCCGCTCGGCCTTGGCCGGCAGCCAGGGTGGATGGACGCTGCAGTGCAGGCGACGGCGCGCTTGCTCTTCCATGCGTGAAACGAGAAGGGTACGGGGCCTGGGTGAACGGGCTAGACCGGTCAGCGGCGGCACGCAACCACGTGGTGGTGCGCATGACTAAGAGCAAGGTCAATAATAAAGCCAAGTGTTTGGTTATAAGTCAAGTTACAAGAGTTAAACCATACAATAGTATCTCCTATTTGTCTATAAAAAAGTTTTTTAGTGGTACCATGTCTTACTTTCTCTTTCCTACTCCTCACATATACTATTGTTTAGGCCCATAAATATCTATGCTTCCGTGGCTAGCTTGGTGCTAGAATAAGAGCCCAGCTCCCTTCTCTCTCCTCACTTCTCTCCTCCACATTAGCAAAAATGCTGAGCTATAAGTCCATTACTGTACTCGCTCTAAGGGCTAGGACAGGGGGCTGGGTGGCTCGGTCGGCACCGGCAAAGGTGCGACGGGGCTAGGTGCCACTGGCACCAGGCCGTGGCCACAGCTCACGGCAGGCGGGGAAACTCGCTCGGCGGCGCCATGCGAGCAGAGACACGAGAAGGGCGCCCCAAGGGGAGCCGGTGCAGGGCACCCTGGTGGCACGGCGCAGGGCCTGGGGCCGGGGATGCGAGGGCCCGAGGGAGGCGGCGTGAGATGGCCACGAGAGGAGGAAGGAAAGCCGGCCAATGGAGGAGAGAGAAGGTCGAGCTAGAGGTGGACGATGATTGCAGGAGCAATGTGGTCTATAAACACGCCTGTCTTTCAAACCATAAAAATGATTATTTTAATACGTGCGGTGTTAAGCGGTAAACAATCATGAATTTACACTACAGGAAACGGGAGATTTGCCGAGGGCCCAGATTTGCTGAGAGCTAAGCCCTCGGCAAATCTTTCCTTTGCCGAGAGCCAACATGGACACTCGGCAAAGAGGCTTTGCCGACGGCTAAACTCTCGGCAAAGGAAAGCTTTGCCGAGGGTTTAGCTCTCGGCAAAGACAGGCTCTCGGCAAAGAAGCCGCGCCGTGAACGACTCCCGTTGTCGTCACCTTTGCCGAGAGCCGTGCCGTTAGGCTCTCGGCAAAGAGGAGGCCTTTGCCGAGCGCCTTGGCAAGCACTCGGCAAATGTCACGTGGGCTAAAGCTGGGCCCAGGCCAGCAACCTTTGCCGAGCGCTGGCCACTCTGGCTCTCGGCAAAGAGCACCTTTGCCGAGGGCCAGGAGAGGCCCTCGGCAAAGAGGAAATGTTTTTTTAGTTTTGGACCCAAACTTTTTCTGTAACCCTTGCATATTGTATACAAGCACATGTTCAAATTTGGGAGCTTTTTATAATATTTTGCTATATTTTATCAATTAATTTATTTTCTTTGTATTTTTCTCGAAAAAGTAAATTTGAACTGTAGGAGCATGAAATAATAAAATATAGCCATTCAAAAAATGATATTCATGTTCGAGAGTGCATTTTGAGGTTGTATCCATAAACTCACCCAAAAGTTTGAATGTCTTGTATACAAAACATGACCATACATGTGTCGTAGAAGTGATTTTTAATTATATAAATTCCAAATGAAGTCCAAAAATCACGAAACTTGGCGACGTGTCGTGTTATCACATGTGGAGGGTGTGGTAAAAAATTCATAAGGTTTCGAGCAAGTTGCGACACCGGATGTCCAAAACCCAGACATCTCCACATGTGATCACATTTGATCACATGTGGAGATGTCTGTGTTTTGGACATCCGGTGTCGCAACTTGCTCGAAACCTTATGAATTTTTTACCACACCCTCCACATGCGATAACACGACACGTCGCCAAGTTTCGTGATTTTTGGACTTCATTTGGAATTTATATAATTAAAAATCACTTTTCCCTCACATTCCTCGACATGTTACGTCAGCGAGAGGGTTGAGATTTCATGTGTGGTTGTGGATACGGCCTCAACGTACACCAAATATCTTGACTATCATTTTTTGAATCACTAAGTTCTAATATTCCATGTACCTGCAGTTCAAATTTGAATTATATAAAAAAATTTAAAGAAACAAGATTAATTAGTTAAATATAGCAATAAAAGTCAAATTAATGCCAAATTTTGAAATGTATTTTGAAATTGGGTCACAAGGACACAAAAAAAAAACTCAGCTCTAAAATAAAAAAGAATAAAGAAGTCAACACTTCTTTGCCGAGAGCCGGACTAACCGGCCCTCGGCAAAGGGTCTTTGCCGAGAGCCGGACTAACCGGCCCTCGGCAAAGGGTCTTTGCCGAGCGCCTGTCTCTGTGCTCTCGGCAAAGGGTATTTTCTATATAAAAAAAAACCCCGCTCTGCCCCCGCCCCCGCCCAGACGCATCAAACCGCCGCCGCTCGTGCCCCACCGACGCCGCCCCCGCCCCCGCCCCTCCCCTGCCCCGCGCGCGCCGCCACCGACCACGTCTCTCCGGCGCTGGCCGACACCGCCCCCACCCCCGCCCCTGGCCCGCTCCTCCCCTGACACCTCCCCCGCCGCCGGCCTACAGTTCCCGCAACCCTAGGGCGGCCACCGGCCGGCCAGGAGCATCCAGGCCCGCCGCCCCTGGTCTCTCTCCCGTCCGGCGCACGTCCCTGCACCACCCCGTCGATATCCACCACCCCGGCGTGATTTTCGATTGAAGTCCGTCGATCTCCACCACCCCGGCCTGATTGTCGCCCCTGTTCTCTGGTTCGTGCTTCCGCTGCCCCTATGTGAACTTTATGATTCAAAGATAAAGTGTAATGTCCATTTCTCGGCACTTTGATTTCAGTTGCTCGTACTTTAATCTCGCCTTTCTCCTGATTCATGCATTGTTCTTGGCACTATAGTTCCTCATCTTTGGATATGATGTAAATAGACTTCAATAGTACGTGAGGCAAATAAAACGGTGCTGAACTTCTTGAAGAACAAAACAGTGTGCCATGATGCAGTGCCCAGAGTTTTTTCTTAGAAAAAAAAGGAATCTGCTTTCCTTGGTTATACAAAATGATGTGTTGCAATTAAAACTGACATATTTTAGACGTGAAGAAGAACAAGCATGTTTAAACCAAAAAGGAAAATGCAACAGCAGAAAAACCTTCGCTGCTGTCGCAGTTGGTTGCGCTGTTCAGTAGTGCTTTTAGGGTCATAACAGCCCAGCAAAAATTCCCAAACTTCTCCTTTGATTGTTGGGTGGACTCCCTGTTTGCACATCCAAAAATAAAGACAATACCGGAGGAACCAATGCACCAATCGTTTTCTCTGACCGTCATCATGCTCTTTGCTTGGTCTGCGTCAAATTATTTTAGATTTGTAACAGGTAAAATTCCAATCGTCAGCTGTGGCTGCGAGTTACCTGTAGTCTGATGTTTTAGGGCTTGTTTAGCTGTGGCTGCGAGTTAAATGGCTACCTTCTTCTGATTTACTTACAAAGAATTAGTTTCTACATGAAGTTTATTTAAGAGTGTCATATAGCTTTTAGCTTCAATTCCCACAGTGAATTTCTAAGGACAAGTGTGTACCAATGATCTTATAGATCGTCTGCCAATGATAAAATCGTCTAATGCAGTGTCGTTTACGATTTTTTTATGATGTGGGGGAGAGATGTCTAGTACAAATGATCAGATTGTCTGATGCAGTGTCTTATATAATTTTTAAGGATTTTTTATGAAGGGAGGTGTTAGCAACCGATGTGCTACTTCACCAACAACTCTAACAATGCGATACAATCGAGATGGAAATTGGGAATAAGTAGCAAGCAAGGGAATAGATGCTAGAGGGAGGCTCCCACTAGTGCCATATATGTGTATTTGTTGCAATGCGCCTTTGTTTAATTTAAAATTTGCTTGGATGTGTGGCCTTCGTGCCATATATGTGCTGTCGGCCATCGAGCCGGCTTTTTTGTAGGTTTTGGAAACCTCCCCGTGCAGGGGAGGTTCTGCCGAAATTTTGTACTTATAATGTTGTTTTTCTTGTTTTGCAGACCAGGACCTGTCGGAGGGGACTCGGAGCACCTTGGCACAGCGCCGCCTCGCCACTGCACCGTCTCGCCACTACGCCGGTAGCCTGTCTTCACCGCCACCTTAGGTATAATTAACCTCCATCTCTTATCGTTGTCATACGTAGGTCGTGTAACACAGTTAGGCGTCTCCCGTCCGAAAGAGATACGGCCGTTGGTATGCGTGTCTGTGCATATTCGTCGGCTGTATCTGTTTTTGATTATCCATGTTTTTTGGACAGCCCGTGGATGCGTAGATGGTTAGCTTCCATGTTTTGCTCCCGTCCGAGTCGAAGTTTTGGCAGCACCTCCCCGTTGTTCTCCGGATACACTCTCTCCTTGCGTGTATCGGGAGAACAGCGGGGAGGTGCTGCCGAAATTCTGACTCGGGCGGGAGCAGAACATGGAAGCTAACCCGTCTACGCATCCACGGGTGGGATTAGGGCATATCCTTCACCTATTAGATGGTAGGAACGCCATGTAGATGCAATCCACGGGTGGGATTAGGACCTGTCCTTCACCTATTAGATGGTAGGAATGCCATGTAGATGCAATTGTTGGTTTTATTACTCGCTTACACATGTATATGACAGAGGATGACTTACCGTGACTGGATGTACACGGGCTTTGCAAGTAAGAGTGATGAATGGATTAGGGGGGTGGAACATTTCGTGAATGAAGCATTTGACCCGGCTGTTGCTAAAGGGTCGAAACGGATGCCGTGTCCCTGCAGCGACTGTAAGAACTCAAAAAGAAAACTGCCCAGAGAGATGTGGAAAGATATTCACAAGAATGGATTCATGCCAAACTATACCCGCTGGACCTTGCATGGTGAGCGTGATCGTATGGCAGCAGAGGATGTGAGAGCACGCCTCGAGGATTTTGATGAAGATGCCGGGGTGGCCGACATGATGGTAGACATCAACGAGGCATGTGACAATGAAGGATCGGTGGAGGAGGATCCAGAGGAAACCGCAAAGGCGTTCTACTTGATGATGGATTCGGCACAGAAGCCCCTTCACGAGAATACAACAATGTCGCAACTCGATGGCATTGGACGCCTTTTAGCATTGAAGTCACAGTTGAGCCTGAGCCGAGATGGCTTCGATCTCGTGTTGAAAGTTTTGGGCACAATGCTTCCAGAGGGTCACACGCTGCCGAAGAACACTTATGAGTCACAGAAACTCCTTGGTGCACTTAAGATGCCGTATGAGTCGATCCATTCTTGTCCTAAAGGGTGCGTCCTATTTAGGGGAGACGACCTTAAGGAAGCAACGCACTGTCCAAAGTGCAAAGCCTCTAGGTATGTGCAAGCAGAGGGCAGTGATGGCAACAAGAAACAGTCTAAGATCCCCGAGAAGGTCCTATGGTATCTTCCTGTTCTACCAAGGCTCCAACGGATGTACATGACAGAGGAGTCCGCGAAACAGATGACATGGCACAAGAAAGGCAAGAGATACAGTGACAAGATGGTACATCCATCGGATGGTGAAGCATGGAAGTACTTCGATGAGCAGCATCCTAGCAAAGCGTCGGAGGCTCGGAATGTACGTGTAGCCTTTGCAACAGATGGGTTCAACCCATATGGAATGATGGCGGCCCCGTACACATGTTGGCCTGTGTTCGTGATCCCCCTCAATCTTCCCCCCGGCGTCATGTTCGATCCCAAGAATGTGTTATTGTCGCTGATAATACCTGGACACCCGGGCAGCAATATGGGTATTTTCATGCAGCCACTGTGGGATGAATTGCAACATGCTTGGGAAAAGGGGGTACGAACATATGACCGAGCTACAAAGCAGAACTTCACAATGCATGTGTGGTACCAGTATTCAATGCATGACTTCCTGGCATATGGCATATTTAGCGGGTGGTGTGTTCACGGGAAGTTCCCTTGCCCAGTATGCAAGGCCTCTGTGATGTTCACCTGGCTGAACAAGGGTGGCAAGTATTCTTCGTTCGACAAGCATCGTCAATTTCTAGATGATGACCATGAGTTTAGACGAGACATCAAGCACTTCATGAAAGGTGTTGAAGTCACCGACACCATTCCTCAGATTATGAGCAGTGCTCAGGTCCTTGCCGAGTTAGAGGCCCTCGAAATTGATGACAAAGTTGGTTTTAAGAAATATGGTGTGGAGCACATGTGGACTCATATATCGGGCTTGACTAGGCTCCCCTACTTCAAGGACCTTCTTCTTCCACACAACATCGATGTAATGCACACAGAAAAGAATGTCGCCGAGGCACTCTGGGCAACACTCATGGACATAAAGGAAAAGTCAAAGGACAACGTGAAGGCTAGACTGGACGTGGAACAGATGTGCGATAGACCAAAGCTAGTGATGAAGGCCCCTGCTCCTGGCAAGAATTGGAGAAGGGGCCCGGCCGATTACATCCTGAAAAGGGCCGATAGGAAGGAAGTACTGGAGTGGATCAAGGGGTTAAGGTTCCCCGATGGGTATGCGGCGAATCTGAGTAGGGGAGTGAACTTGAAGACTTTGAAAGTCCTAGGGATGAAGAGTCATGACTTTCACATATGGATTGAGCGGCTACTTCCTGCAATGACCCGTGGATACCTCCCCGATCCAGTGTGGCGTGTCCTGGCAGAGTTGAGCTATTTCTTCCGACAGCTTTGTGCTAGAGAGTTATCTCGGGCGGTGATTCTTGACCTGGAGCGTGTTGCACCTCTGTTGCTCTGCAAGTTGGAGATGATCTTTCCACCTGGCTTCTTTCTGCCGATGCAGCATCTGATTTTGCACCTACCGCGTGAGGCACGGCTGGGGGGTCCCGTGCAGGCCCGTTGGTGTTATCCAATCGAGAGGTGTCTAAAGATTCTTCGGAAAAAGTGTAGAAATAAAGCCAAAATTGAGGCTTCCGTGGCAGAGGCATTCATAGTGGAGGAGGTGTCGAACTTCACAACAACGTACTATACTGAGAACCTTCCCACCGGCGCACCCCCTCGTTACAACGCCGATGAGAGTTCATCGACCCTGAGTCTATTCAAAGGGCAACTCGGAAGAGGAAGCGTAGGTACCCACAAGCAGTTGCGAGATCGTGAGTGGCGCACTATCATGCTCTACGTGTTGTTGAACCTTGACGAAGTGGAGCCTTATCGAATGTAAGTTCTCAATGAGCTTGTTACATACGCTGTCAATATCCTCTGCATATCGTAAGAACAATGAGCTTGTCTCTTGTTTTTTTAGGAAGTTTGTGAAAGAACAATGGAAAGGGAGAAGGGCTCCCACCATCCAAGAAGAAGACAATCTTCTAAAAAATGCCGTGCCCGATTTTATTTCTTGGTTCCGTACAAAGGTACCATCCAACCTACCTCGCTCCATCCTACCTCGTTCCAACTAGGAGCGAGTAATGTAACGATCTACCTGGCCTCACCTTGCAGGCCCGCACGGATGCGGAAATGGATGGTGAATTAAAACAGGTTGCACGGGGCTTTGCTACAAGGGTCAAGTCATTCACCGTTTATGATGTGAATGGCTATCGCTTTCGCACGAGAAGCCACGAGGAGAGTCGGCCCAACCTAAAGACCACGTGCATAGGAGTTCGTACACCTGGCAACGATGACCGTGACTATTACGGCATAGTCGAAGAAATATACGAGCTCGACTTTGAGGGCCACCAAGCTCTTAGACCAGTGGTGTTCAAATGCCATTGGTTCGATCTTGAGGTCATCAGAAGAGCCGATGACATTGGGCAAGTCGAAATTCGAAAAGATTCCGTCTATAAAGGAGAAGATGTCTATATTGTGGCTCAACAGGCCACGCAAGTTTATTATCTCCCATGGGCGTGCCAAAAAGACAAGGATCTTGAGGGTTGGTACCTTGTGCACTTGGTATCGCCGCGTGGTAAAGCGCCTCTCCCAAACGATGATGACTACAACTATGACCAACAGGATAATAGCGGAGAGTTCTATCAACCTGAGGGGCTAGACGGGCGTTTGGAGATAGACATTCTTTCGCTGATGGGCATGGAAGGTGACAACGACGTCGATGAGGACGAGGGTGAAGTAGTGCAAGATGCTAAGGACTTAATAATGCTTGAGGAATGGAGGGCTCAACGCGATAGACATGTTGTTGAGGACGATGGAGTTGGTGTTGAAAATGGATATGTCGAGGACCTTAGAGAGCTCGACAATATTGACAGTGATGATGACTATAGTGACGATGAGCCAACCACTGCCGGTCGTGGAGATAATTTCTAATTCATGTAATACTGTATTTTTATTGTTATTACTTTGCAATTATGTTTCGTTCATTTTGCATATCTTTACAAATACTTCTTGTTTAATTGTACTAATTGGTTTAAGCTTTGTCATTGCAGGCATAGGACAAAATGCCGGGCGGAAGGCGACCGCGCCGAAAGGGGGTCGCCTCGACCTTCATGAGGCACGACGACACCGACGACATGGACCTTCAGCCTCAGCTGGAGTCGTCCACGAGCAGGGACCGTGGACGGGGCCAGGTCACGGCGTCTTCTAGCCCGATGGCCCAGCCCGAGGAGGAGCACTTCGAGGGCGACCACGTCGGGGACGAGGATGAGGAGCCAGTTGTCGAGGCGGCGAGTTCGTCTAGCTCGAGCAAACTCTACGCGCGGGGGATCACGCGCCGCCCTGACCGGGCGCCCGCGCCACACGCTCGGGCGTTGATCACACCTTGCGGTGATAGGTAAGTAAACATTCATGTTTTTATGATTAATTCATATGACATGTTGATAATCGAACTTCAGACTAACAATTTTTCGTAATGCGTCGTGCAGGAACTTTGTCAAAGTGGACGCGACGGAGTCACGCCATATCACTAGCATACAGGGCCTCCTGATTAAGAAGCACTACCCTGGCTTGGTCGTGCACAAGGGGAAAGAGGAGCCGCCCTTTTACTGGCCACACTTCTCTAGCGTCGAGGCAAACGGCACCACTCTTGCGCAGGTCATCAAGGCCGAGTTCTGGGTAAGTCTTCAGTACTATGCATGCATTGGATGTTTTTGAAATAATGAAATGAAACATATATGATGTTTGTATGTAGGAGTGGTTCATGTGCGAGGAGGGAAAAGAGGCCGAGGCGGCGAAAGTCCAGGACAAGGTCTGCAGAGAGCGGCTGAAGGACATGTACTCCGAGGCGCACATCCAGTGCGTCATCTCCTACCACCTTGAGGTGCTTGGCCAGAAGATGACAAAGAAACAGGCCAGAGAGATGATCATGTTGCCCGACACCGACATCACCAGGGAGCAATACATGCAGGTAAGTAGGAAACTGGCTCATTCTGTTTCCTTACTTGAAAAATAAGTATGAAACATTAATTCTCATTCATCTTCTGACATGTCAAATGCACATTGTCATGCAGTTTCCTGCTGATTGGTGCAAATCGCACATGGACTGCTGGGCCCAAATTGTGGACTCGTGGCAGAGGCCGGAGGCATACGTGGAGCGCAGAAAAAGACGGGAGAACCGCCTGGCCGCGATGAGAGGGGCGTCACACCACCAAGGGAGCGTGCCCCTCCCAGGGTACATGGACACATATGTACGTTTCTGTTTTTTGTTTGTTTATTTATTTTTGCTAACGCTTTGTTCTCATTACATTTAATCAACCTTGTGTTTTCCTCGCAGCGCAAGACCCACGGCAACGTGCCCATTAGCGAGTTTGTTGGGTATGCCCTGGCTAACAAGGGGCGAGCGTCGGATCCGAACAACGTCTACAACCCGCAGGACGGGCCCGACGCATACACCAACACTGCCGCCTACGAGAAGATGTCCACGTACGCCACTGCAGCTCGCACGCGCCATGGGGACGACTTCGACCTTACCACCGAGCCACTGGACACGGACCTGCTCATGAGGACGGGAGGAGGGAAGCAGCACGGCCGGTACATGATTGCCCACAGCGCAATCAACCCGGCCACCGTACCCACGCTCCGCGAGGTTCGGCAGGGGAGCAGCACGACCTCTGACGTCCCCATACGGCCTCGTCAGCCGAGCTCCGTGCAGCAGATGGCTGCGATGCAGACGTCGTTTCAGGTAACTACAGTTTTATCCGTCGTCCATTGGTTTTACATATGTACATCTTCTTTTGCATTGTTTAACCATCGCGGGTGTAATATTGCAGTCACAGCTGGAGGAGTTGCGGGCCAGGCAGGATGAGCTGCAGGAGGCCCATCGGCGAGAGCTGGCGGCCAGAGACAAGGCCCATCGGCGCCACATGGAGGCACAGCAGCAGCACATGTAGCGTCAGATCTCGGACCTAGTCAGCTACTTCCAGTCCATTCAGAGCTCTGGAGCGCCTCCGCTGCCTGCCTCGCTCTTCGCTCCACCCCCTGTTCCTGCCCCTGCAGGGAGTCCGGTGAGTGTATATATGTTTGTCTATTGCTTTGGCTTGTGCGGCCGTCCTGCAGGTACTAATGAGATCGCTTATATATTGTGCAGCATCAGTCGTGGGGTTCGAACCCGACCCCTTCACCAGGTAGCGGGTGGCAGATTAGTTCTTATGGCCACCCGAGTACGCACCACACGTGGCCTGGTGCCCATTCGCAGCACGGTCAACCTGGGTTGTCCGACAGCCCTCCTCCACGCCCCGGGTACTCGTACCCGTACCAGTCGGCGCCAGGGCAGGCCATGTGGGCGTCGTGGGCAGGTGGGAGCTCTCCACACCCTGGGGGGCACTCACCCTGGTCGGCGTGGCCAGATGGGGGCTCGGGACACGACGGAGGCCATGGCGACGACGGGTCGGACTCACAGCATTAGGGGTGAGGCGCTAGCGACTTCGAGCAGTGATATCCATGTAGACTTGTGGTTTATGTTATGAACTTGTGGTTTATGTTGGACTTTATGTTAGATTTGTCATATCTATGTGGATTCGTGATATCTGTGGAGTTCGATATGTTTCATGTGTGATATATATATGAAATTGTGATATAGACATGTGAAATTGTGATATATATATATATATCAATATATATGTGGCCGTGCATGTAAAAACAGGAAAACCACAAAAAAAACAAAAAAATTCTCAGCTTTGCCGAGAGCCATCTGGCTAGCACTCGGCAAAGATGCAAAGCTGTTTACAGGAATTCCAGCTTTGCCGAGAGCCTGCCTCTCTGGCTCTCGGCAAAGGAAGGCTTTGCCGAGAGCCATTCTGGACGGCTCTCGGCAAAGGAAGGCTTTGCCGACAGCCAGCCTGGACGGCTCTCGGCAAAGATAAATAAAAAGTCTCGATAAATATTTTTATTTAAAAAAATAAAAAGTCTTTGCCGAGAGCCGGAAAACCCGGCTCTTGGCAAAGACGACGTCAACTTTGACGTTCCTCGACGGCGTCGTGGCTTTGCCGAGGGCGCTTCTGGCCTTCGGCAAAGTCTTTGCCGAGAGCCTGCCCCGTGGCTCTCGGCAAAGAATTCTTTGCCGACAGCTTCTTTGCCGATAGCTCTTTGCCGAGAGCCACCTGGCAGGCTCTCGGCAAAGACTTTGCCGATGGCTTTTTGTCCTTTGCCGAGGGCTCCCGGCTCTCGGCAAAGAAGTCAGATACAGTAGTGTTATAATGTTATTATTGGGTATATTACAGGTTTGACGGTGTGTTTCAGCCAATTACATGATTGAACTATGTCCGTGAGCAAATTTTGCAAAAAAAAAGTCATCTCCAGATCGAGTATCTCTTTTTAATTGGACGTTTCTAGAGTTGTTGAGTCATTGTAGGCCTTCTGCTCGTCTCCAAATCTACATTGAGGAATCGTGTGCCCCGACCGCTTGCCGCGGCGCTTGACATCGACAAGATAACTCGGAACTCGGTAGTGCTCTGCTATTTCAAGTCCGTATATACGTACCTTAAGTCCTTAACCTGATTGACCGTTGCTCGTACGACAAGGACACGTGGAAGACCGGAAATGGACTTTAAGCCTTTAACATGGCCTTACAGCAAAATTATAGAAGTGCACTTGGATTTGGGTATCGTAGAAGGCCCAAGAAGCGCCCGTTGAAGGGATTACTCAGCCAAGTCTGTCTTTGGCTCTTTCCTGTACCTGCACTGCACACGTGTTCAAACTAGCAAGTTTGACGGACTAGAGGTCTTCGCAGGCGCGCAGCAGCGGCGGTCAAGCTAAGCTAAGGTGACAATGGCAGATGAAGTACGAGTGAGTGGACGTGAGAATGCTGTAAAACTGTTCTTAAACCCCGCGTGGCCTCAGCCAACAGCCCAGCCGAGCATCCAAACAAACTCAGTTCTCACATCATCAGTTCATCACCCGGCAGCACCAAGATAAAAAAGGGTACAAGGCATCGTGTGCTCCAGCCAATACAAGTACTGCAATCCTTCCTGAAATCCTGATTTAAGGTTAGTATTCCTGCTGAACATGTCTTCCCTTTCTCCTGTCTACAACTCTGTCGTGCTTGTCGTTTCATGCAAATGAATGAAGCTGCAAGCAGCTATGCACTTATGCTATGCCTTGCAGATGCCAAGTGTATCATACAAGGAACCGGTGAAAGTGGACATGCTGCATATACTGTTGTCGTTGCTGGTATTGTGTTATGGAACTACCAATAGCCATTGCTCGACAGTGAATGAGAGCAGCCAAGATCTTTCACTGCTCGATTTCAAGAAGGGTATCACTAGTGATCCACGTGGAGCCTTGAGCAATTGGACCATGAACTCCCACTTCTGTCGGTGGAATGGTGTCACCTGCACCAGGACGCGACCATATCGCCTCCGGTGGCTGAATCTCACCGGTCAAAGTTTGTCCGGCCAAATCAGCTCCTCTCTTGGCAACCTTACCTTTCTTAATTATCTTGACCTCTCCTACAATAACTTTGTTGGTCCCTTAACTCTTCTTGGTCGTCTCCAACATTTGCAGTACCTTTGGTTGAACACAAACAGTTTGTCTGGGATCATTCCTGATGCACTTACAAACTCCTCCAAGTTGACTTCCTTAGATTTATCTTCAAACGTACTAGTGGGTTCAATTTCTCCGAAATTGGGCCTACTGCCAAATCTTACCTATCTCAGTTTGAGTTCAAATCAACTCGAGGGAAGCATTCCTAGCGAGCTTGGCCAACTGGTGAAGTTAGAAAGCTTGCTCCTAGGTAACAATAGGCTCAGGTGAAATCCCACATCCCATATTTAGTATTTCTTCTCTAAAATATCTATATCTACATATGAATTTCCTAGGCAAGGAACTGCCACCAAACATAGGAGAAATTCTCCCCAATCTTATAGAGCTTACCTTGGAAAGCAAATGTTTGAAGGTCCTATCCCAGCTTCCCTAGGCAATGCTCCAGGGCTAGAAATGATAGATTTATCATCTAATAATTTCAAAGGGCTTATTCCCACTTCTTTTGGGAAGCTTTCAAATTTGACTTTCTTAAACCTTGAGGAAAATCAGCTTGTCACAAGGAGCGATCAAGATTGGCAATTTTAAATACATTAAGAAACTGTAAATCTCTAAAAATGCTTTCACTTGGTTAAAATAATCTGCAGGGATCTATGTAACACCCTAAATTTTTGAATACTTTTAAATAGGGAATTTGATTGAGTTAAGCATTTTTGTGTGCATGAAAACTTAGTGAAATAATATTTTTGTAAAATCAAATATAGGGTTAAATGAGTGTTTGTGCATACATGCCGTTGCATATTTTAATTGGGTGATTGGTTTTTATTTTAAAAAGAAAATTATTTCAAGAATCTTTTGGAAATGCATTTGAGATATTAGAAAAAGAAAAAAAGAAATAGGAATTATCTCTTCTGGGTTTTTGGCCCGAAGGCCCAGTTTTCTTGGCCTGCCAAAGCCTAGCGGGTCGGCTGCTTTCCCTCTGGGCCGCAAGCCGCGCAATTGGGCCGGCCCATCCATCCGACGCCGCGCCAGGCCGTGCGCCTCTCCTCTCTCGTTTCGCTGCCATCCGGGCCCGCGCGTCAGCTGCTCGATGTCGTCTCCTACCTCGTGCCCGAGCCGGACTCGAGCAAGAGTCCGAAGCCGCCGCGCCTTCCTCCCCTTTGCCTTGACCCGCACGCCTTCAGCAGCCATAAATAGCGCCCGCAGCCGCACCGTTCCTCCCCACGCCGCCGCGAACTTGAATCCCGCCCTCGAATAGAGATTCCGCCGCCGCGAGCAGCCCGCCACCGCTTGAGCTTGGGAAGCACCGCTTGGAGAAGCCGCGCGCCACCCGTGGCCGATTTCCGTTGCCAAAAGCTGTCTTGGTGAGTCCGCGATGCCTTCCTCTTTGGTTTTGTGCTTTTTCCGTCGTCAATGGTGCCCGGGATAGCGAGAACAGCGAATGCCAGCGAAAACCTCGCCGCCGGCCATGGCCTCCACCGCGCCGGTCACTGTAGCCGGCCGGATTCCTCTCTCTCTCTTCCCCAGTCAAATCTCGGCCGTTTAAATCTAATCCGACGGCTTATATCGCGAGATACCCCTTCGTTCGGTGTTTTTGCTAAAGAGACCCTGGGGTTTTTAAAGGTTTAACCCGCAGTCCAAGGCGTATTTGCTGGATTACGCTTTGTTGTTTTGAAAACGTAAATTTCGTCGGTTTAAATGAAAATACGCTTTCAGCTATTTACAGAATTGCCACTAGATCTATTTAGGTCATAAAATCTCCGTTTTAACTCCGATTTGATCCGTTCAAGTTGCGTTAGGTTCATAATTTCATACTCTACCTATTAGTACTGCTGTATAGTAGATTTTACACTTTTAAAATTCGAGGTTAGATTTAATCTATTACTTTAATAAAGTAAATCTTGTTTAAATCATAACTTTTCCGTTTTAGCTCCGATTTGCGTGAACTTCGCGTCTGTGTGATCCTAGAGCGATGTAGATTTGTTTTAAAAACTTTTCATCTTATTTTACTGCTGTTGGTGTACTGTTCTAATTGTAGCTTTGTTTGCTTTGCATGATTGCCCTTGGATGATTGTTGTTGATGTGCTAATCGAGAATAGATGGTGATCAGTTCGTTGGTGATTAAGAGAACTTTTACGAGTCAGATCAACAGGATCAGCTACATCAAGGCAAGTACAGCATGAGATTATCCTTGTTACCTACTCACTTTAATTCACTTAATTCATGCTGCATGTGTCTCTTTGTTAAGGATGCCTTAGTATTGATCTTGTTCCTTGAATCCTATGGTTATTGGCAATTGGGTAGTGGCTAGTGCTTACATAAACAATGATCTTGTAATTTGACTAATGACATATGCAATAACTCTAAAAGATGCTTTTTAGCAACAGGGAACAAGAGGGCTAGAGTTATCTCTAGATTCCTCTCCGTAAGGACTTATCTGTAAGCGAACATCCGGGACTTACAGTACAGCTGTGAGGGCTACATGGCTCTGGCTTTAGTCATATAAGAGGACCTTTTCTAGCTTGTTAGTGGTTACCTTTATGGCGCAAAAGGGGTTGTGTTCCGGGTTGGGTGTAGTGCGGCTCCTGTCCCTATGAGTATAGGCTGCGTGTCATTGTGCCATATGGAAGGGGGGCTCTACATTTGCAGGCCATAGAAACCTAGCGGCCCTAACTTGTTAGACGAACCTTGGAAAGACTTCATAGTGAAACTTGATTGTCCAATGGGGAGTCATGACCTCGGGCTTTTGGGGATCACGACTCACAGTGAAAGTGTACAACCTCTGCAGAGTGTAAAACTGGTATATCAGCCGTGCTCACGGACACGAGCGGCCTTGGACCCTTACGGAATAGAGATCACTATTAATTTTACTTGTTTTTGCTATTCATTATTCTCTTTACATGATCATGTGTTTATTATGGGATTATTACCTTTTTGTTGCTACTCAATTGCTTAAAACATGATCAACTAAAAGCTACATGCAGTTGAACCAGTGTCTAACCTACTTGAGCTACATGAACCCCATGTTACACTTGTTGAGTACTTTTGTGCTCACCCTTGCATTCCCCCACCACAGGATGGAATCCCGAAAGTGCGAATAGTGATTACTACTACTACTTTCCTGAAGATTACTAGACTTGTGGTCAACCAGTTGACGTGCCTGTGTTATGGAGCCAGCTACCACAATAATTATACTATGTTTCCGCTTGTTTATGTGAAGACTCTGTGAATCTATTCGTTATGTAATAAACATTTGTGATGATACTATTTATATTTGTCATCTTATGTGTGATTGATCTCTGGGCGCACATAAGGATATGCACTCCATTTGTTCCTTAAAAATGGGTGTGACAGATTGGTATCAGAGCTATGTTGACTATAGGACACAAGCCTAGTTAGCAATGGTCGTTTTAGTTCTCTTTTCTTCACTTGTTTCATGCTTATCACTTTACTCTTGATAATTGCTAAATTATTATGCTTCTTTCGCCTCGTTCTATTATGAAAATATTGCCTCTAATTTCAACTTACCCTTGGACCAAAATCTGTAGATGCCTCGTGCCCACAAGACTGCCCGTATCACCACTGGAGGGTACTATCCACCCCGTTCCTTGGAGGAACCAGAAGAGCTTCAGGAGGAACCAGAAGAGCTTCAGGAGGAACCCGAAGAGCTTCATGAGGAACCCGAAGAGCTTTAGGAGGAACTAGAAGACACTACACCAACCCCGCCATCAACACTAGAACAGGCGCCAGAACCAGTTTTGCCTCAAGAGGAAATTGAACCTAAGGAGGAGGTTATCTATTTGAGTGACGATGAGGATGTTGAGCTTGCTAATAATGGAGGACAGCCCCCTTCGCCTCCACAAGGTGGTTCTGCTAAAATTTGTGTGCCATCCCTTCCTATGGGCTGGATTACAAGGATCCATCACAAATCAAGCCATGACACTCCGTCACACCACCGACTGGGTGACATACTTAATGCCTACTTCACAGATTGGGATCCTGCAATTGAGTATATCTGCTGGGAGCATAAGCACCCTTTGGAAGCTACTTATTGGAAGTGTAGTGTGCGTATCTTCGTTAAGAACAATGAGTTGGGCACCTTTTTGCTGGACCGGTGTTTTTCCCATAGTGGACGTCGTGCCACTATAGAAGATGGCATAGAAGATGCAGCCTTTGAAGCATGCTTGGGACTTCGTCACCTTCGCTATGAGATTATGCAAGATGATCAATATCGCTATTTTCCCCGTGGAGACCCAGAGTATGGATGGGTAATGACGGACCCTGGGAATTTGGATTTAGTTCCTCGGGTCATGGTGGATTTTGGTCATGACATGATGGTGACAAATCGTCGGTTGGTAGCCCTGGTTAAAGCTTTGGGAAAAGACGTCAAGAGGTATCAAGAAGTGATAGATGGCTTAAGGATTGACCAAGGCATGGAACCGATCTATGATTATCATGAACATCAAGCCCGTCCTTAGGAGTTGGAATACCATTTATGTAATAATACGATAGTTCGAGTAGTGTCAAGTTAAGTTGAGTTTGTGGTGTCGTGTGAACTTTGTGTGGTTAGTTGAGTTATTATTGTGCTTATGTGTGAGTTGGTTTTTCCATGTAATGAGTGCTGGAGCTTTGTGGGCTTGTCTACAAAAGTTCCAAATTATATAATATTAAGTTTTAGTGTGATAAATAAATAATTTAGTTGGGTTAACTTTTCTCTCTGTTCTGTCTTTTCTGGAGCGATCTGTCTTTCCTTTTATGCTTAAAATTAACTGATCAGCGAAAAATTCTGAAATTTTTATGAGAGAATCTAGACTCACGTACCTTTCCAATGCCTCTGGAATCAACTTTTTATCTATTCTGGATCATGAGTTATAATCGTTACAAGATGAAGTTACTGTACAGTCTGGAAGTCAGAAACAGTTTCTGTTGTGTTCTATTTTTGGGTAACTTCGTGACAGAATCTGGAAGTATGAGTTAAATAAAAGTTGTAGATAATTTCATAAGCTTTCCAACCATATAAAGAACACCTCTACTGGATATCTGTAACTCGAGATAGGTTTGTTTTACCGAACAGCTGAAATTGGGATGTGTCCAGAAAATTTTCAGATTCTAATCTCTATCTCTAGAATTGTCTATTATGTGGTAATCTCTAAGATTTGATACTATATTGGATAACAGATGTCTGGAAGAAGACGAGGTAGAGGCCGTGGTCGTGGAGTTGGACCAACACCTACTATTCATGAGCTTTTGGCTATACAGACACAGCTAATGGAAGCTTTGGTGAACAATCAGCAAAATCAGCCAGTTGGAGGAGCGCCTGCGCGAGATAAGCGTGGGGAATTTTTGAAGGGTCATCCCCCGGTGTTTACACATGCCTCAGATCCATTGGAAGCTGATGATTGGCTTCGTGCAGTAGAGAAGCAGCTCAACATTGCTCAGTGTAATGATCAGCAGAAGGTGTTGTTTGCTTCGGGACAACTTCAAGGAGCAGCTCAAGACTGGTGGGATTCATATCAGTATGGCCGTCCTGCCAATGCCCCCGCCATTACTTGGCAGGAGTTTACAGAGAGTTTTAGGTCCTACCATATACCAGAGGGGGTGATAGCATTGAAGGCAGAAGAATTCCGCAATTTGACACAGGGATCTATGCCTGTGGCAGAGTATAGAGACAAGTTTGCTCAGTTGTCACGTTATGCGCTAAATGAGGTGGATAATGATGCTGATAAGCAGCGACTTTTCTTGAAGGGTCTACATGATGGTCTTCAACTGCAGCTAATGTCTAATGCTTACCCAGATTATCAAACTCTAGTGAATCGCGCTATTGTGGTGGATAATAAGCGCAAGGAGATGGATGCTAAAAGAAAGAGACTTCAGGGACAGATATCTGGAAATAACACTCGTCAACATACTGGTTATCAACAAGGTTTTCAGCAGAGGTATCTGCCCAACCAATGGAATCGTGGTCAACTTCCTCCACGTAATCAGTTTCTGCAACGTCCTTCTTATCAGTCGCAGAATGGCAATCAACGCTCTCAACAGTAGAATGGGAACCAGAATCAGCGACAGAGTACCCCTAACAACACTCCAATGAAGACTAGTGCTCCTAATACTCCAACCAAGTGCTTCCGTTGTGGAAAGGAGGGTCACTTGTCTTATAACTGTCCTGAGAAGGCCAACCAGCAAACTCCTCAGAAGCAGAACAGTAATCAGAAGCCACCATACTATGGGAAGGTGACTCATTTGTCGGAGGAGACTGCAATGTCGGAACCTGAAGTTATGCTCGGTACGTTCGATGTCCACTCCATCCCTGCCACTGTTCTTTTTGATTCTGGAGCTTCGCATTCATTCATATCTCAAATATTTGTTAAGACAAATAGCGTTCCTTTGTGTGCCATGAAAAACCCTATACTAGTCAATTCGCCTGGGGGTAGTATGCAAGCTTCCTATCGATGCCTCCCTATTAGCTTAAATTTAAGGGGGGTAGAGTTCAAAGTGAGTCCTATAGTGTTGAGAACAGCTGGGATTGATCTTATTCTGGGATTAGACTGGATGAAGCAAAATCAGGCAGTGATTCAGTGTAAGGAAAAGGCAGTAGCCCTGACAACACCGAAGGGAGATCGCATTAGTGTGGAGATTGTAGTGCAGAAGCCGCAGACAGCTACAGTAAATCGACTTGATGATAATGCTAATCAAGAGGATCCAGTTGTGGATGAATTCCCGGATGTGTTCCCCGACGACTTGCCAGGTATGCCACCCGACCGCGACATTGAGTTTATTATTGAATTATTGCCTGGAACTGCACCTATAGCTAAGCGTCCATATAGAATGGGGGTTAACGAATTAGAAGAACTTAAGAAACAAATAAAAGAATTGCAAGAGAAAGGTTTTATTCGTCCTAGCTCATCACCATGGGGAGCTCCTGTGATCTTTGTTGATAAGAAGGATGGTTCTCAACGGATGTGTGTTGATTATCGGTCACTCAACGAGGTAACTATCAAGAATAAGTATCCGCTGCCAAGGATTGATGACTTGTTTGATCAGTTGAGAGGTGCTTGTGTGTTCTCTAAGATTGACCTTCGCTCTGGCTATCATCAGTTGAAGATTCATGCCACGGATATACCTAAGACAGCATTCACCACCCGATATGGTTTGTATGAGTATACAGTAATGTCCTTTGGTTTGACTAATGCTCCTGCATACTTTATGTACTTGATGAATAAGGTATTTATGGAGTATCTTGATAAGTTTGTAGTAGTGTTCATCGATGATATCCTGGTATACTCTAAGACTAAGGAAGAACATGTGGAACATTTGAGGTTGGTCCTACAGAAGCTCAGAGAGCATAAGCTCTATGCTAAGCGTAGCAAATGCGAGTTTTGGTTAAAGGAAGTTGCTTTTCTGGGTCATGTGGTCTCTAATGGTGGAATATCAGTGGATCCTAGCAAGGTAAAAGATGTGTTGAATTGGAAACCACCAACGGATGTGGGAGAAATTCGTAGTTTCTTGGGATTGGCGGGATATTATAGAAGATTTATTGAAGGGTTTTCTAAGCTTGCCAAGCCAATGACGGCGCTGTTGGAAAAGAATGCTAAATTTGTGTGGTCTGATAAGTGTCAGGTTAATTTTGAGGAGCTGAAGAAACGATTGACAACAACCCCGGTGTTAGTTTTGCCAGATTTGAATAAGAGCTTTTCTATTTATTGTGATGCATCTCGTTTGGGTCTTGGTTGTGTGCTTATGCAGGAAGGCAAAGTAGTAGCATATGCATCTCGGCAGTTGAGGAAGCATGATTTAAATTATCCTACTCATGACTTGGAGTTAGCAGCGGTGGTGCATGCCTTGAAAATATGGAGGCATTATTTGATTGGACATAAAAGCGATATTTACACTGATCATAAGAGTTTGAAGTACATTTTCACTCAATCAGATCTGAACTTGAGACAACGTCGCTGGTTAGAGTTGATTAAGGATTATGATTTGGAGGTACACTATCATCCGGGTAAAGCTAATGTGGTTGCAGATGCCCTTAGCAGAAAGAGCTATGCTAACGAGGTGCAAGTAATGCCTATGTCAAATGAGTTATGTGCTGAGTTTGAGCATCTAAACTTGGGTATTGCTGTTAATGCAGTGGAATTAGTAGTAGAGCCTATGTTAGCGCAACAAATACGCGAGGGTCAGTTGACGGATGACAAGATAAAGGAGATAGTGGGGAATATACCGAAAGGTAAAGCACCTGGATTCCGGATGGATGACAAGGGAACCCTATGGTTTGGAGAACGATTATGTGTGCCTGAGGACAAAGCTATAAGAGGAGCAATCCTACGGGAGGCTCATGAGTCTGCTTACTCTATTCATCCTGGAAGTACTAAGATGTATATGGACTTACGAGAAAGGTATTGGTGGCATGGTTTGAAAAGAGATGTTGCAGAGTATGTTGCACTATGTGACACGTGTCAGAGGGTTAAAGCTGAACATCAGAGACCTGTAGGATTGTTGCAACCGATGCAGATACCTGAGTGGAAGTGGGAAGAGGTTGGTATGGACTCCATAGTGGGGTTACCACGCACTCAGAGGGGTTTTGATTCAATATGGGTTATAGTGGATCGTTTGACTAAAGTTGCTCATTTTATACCAGTTAAAACTACGTATTCCAGTGCAAAGTTGGCGGAGCTGTATTTGGAAAGAATAGTAAGTTTGCACGGAGTTCCAAAGAAGATAGTGTCTGATCGAGGTACCCAGTTTACATCGTATTACTGGCAGAAAGTACAAGAGTCATTAGGGACTAAGCTGAATTTTAGCACAGCGTATCATCCTCAGACGGATGGGCAAACAGAAAGGATTAATCAGATATTGGAGGATATGTTGAGAGCTTGTGCTTTGCAGTATGGTACAAGTTGGGACAAGAGTTTGCCGTATGCAGAGTTTTCCTATAATAACAGTTATCAGAAAAGTTTACAGATGGCACCCTTTGAAGCTTTGTATGGTAGGAAGTGTAGAACTCCATTGTTTTGGAATCAGACGGGAGAGAGTCAAGTATTTGGTCCTGATGTGCTTAGGAATGCTGAGGAACAAGTAAGAATGATTCGAAATAACTTGAAAGCAGCTCAGTCTCGGCAGAAAAGTTATGCCGATACTCGACGAAGAGAGTTGACTTTTGAAGTGGGAGATTATGTTTATCTGAAGGTGTCACCTATGAGAGGTGTGAAAAGGTTTAATCGGAAAGGAAAGTTAGCTCCAAGGTATGTCGGTCCTTTTAAGATCTTAGAGAGACGTGGCGAAGTGGCATATCAGTTGGAATTGCCTGAGAGTTTAGCAGGTGTACATGATGTGTTCCATGTGTCACAGTTAAAGAAATGTTTGCGTGTGCCAGAAGAACAGATACCATTGGAAGAACTCACTATTAAGGAAAATCTTACGTATGAGGAGTATCCCGTGAAAATTTTGGAGACAGCGGAAAGAGTTACCCGAAGCCGAGTTATAAAGATGTGTAAAGTTCAGTGGAGTCGGTATTCGGAAGCAGAGGCTACGTGGGAAAGAGAGGAAGATTTAAGAAAAGCATACCCACAGTTGTTTGAGTAAGCATCGTCCGAATCTCGGGACGATATTCTTTTAAGGGGGGTAGAATTGTAACACACTAAATTTTTGAATACTTTTAAATAGGGAATTTGATTGAGTTAAGCATTTTTGTGTGCATGAAAACTTAGTGAAATAATATTTTTGTAAAATCAAATATAGGGTTAAATGAGTGTTTGTGCATACATGCCGTTGCATATTTTAATTGGGTGATTGGTTTTTATTTTAAAAAGAAAATTATTTCAAGAATCTTTTGAAAATGCATTTGAGATATTAGAAAAAGAAAAAAAGAAATAGGAATTATCTCTTCTGGGTTTTTGGCCCGAAGGCCCAGTTTTCTTGGCCTGCCAAAGCCTAGCGGGTCGGCTGCTTTCCCTCTGGGCCGCAAGCCGCGCAATTGGGCCGGCCCATCCATCCGACGCCGCGCCAGGCCGTGCGCCTCTCCTCTCTCGTTTCGCTGCCATCCGGGCCCGCGCGTCAGCTGCTCGATGTCGTCTCCTACCTCGTGCCCGAGCCGGACTCGAGCAAGAGTCCGAAGCCGCCGCGCCTTCCTCCCCTTTGCCTTGACCCGCACGCCTTCAGCGGCCATAAATAGCGCCCGCAGCCGCACCGTTCCTCCCCATGCCGCCGCGAACTTGAATCCCGCCCTCGAATAGAGATTCCGCCGCCGCGAGCAGCCCGCCACCGCTTGAGCTTGGGAAGCACCGCTTGGAGAAGCCGCGCGCCACCCGTGGCCGATTTCCGTTGCCAAAAGCTGTCTTGGTGAGTCCGCGATGCCTTCCTCTTTCGTTTTGTGCTTTTTCCGTCGTCAATGGTGCCCAGGATAGCGAGAACAGCGAACGCCGGCGAAAACCTCGCCGCCGGCCATGGCCTCCACCGCGCCAGTCACTGTAGCCAGCCGGATTCCTCTCTCTTCCCCAGTCAAATCTCGCCCGTTTAAATCTAATCCGACGGCTTATATCGCGAGATACCCCTTCGTTCGGTGTTTTTGCTAAAGAGACCCTGGGGTTTTTAAAGGTTTAACCCACAGTCCAAGGCGTATTTGCTGGATTACGCTTTGTTGTTTTGAAAACGTAAATTTCGTCGGTTTAAATGAAAATACGCTTTCAGCTATTTACAGAATTGCCACTAGATCTATTTAGGTCATAAAATCTCCGTTTTAACTCCGATTTGATCCGTTCAAGTTGCGTTAGGTTCATAATTTCATACTCTACCTATTAGTACTGCTGTATAGTAGATTTTACACTTTTAAAATTTGAGGTTAGATTTAATCTATTACTTTAATAAAGTAAATCTTGTTTAAATCATAACTTTTCCGTTTTAGCTCCGATTTGCGTGAACTTCGCGTCTGTGTGATCCTAGAGCGATGTAGATTTGTTTTAAAAACTTTTCATCTTATTTTACTGCTGTTGGTGTACTGTTCTAATTGTAGCTTTGTTTGCTTTGCATGATTGCCCTTGGATGATTGTTGTTGATGTGCTAATCGAGAATAGACGGTGATCAGTTCGTTGGTGATCAAGAGAACTTTTATGAGTCGGATCAACAGGATCAGCTAGATCAAGGCAAGTATAGCATGGGATTATCCTTGTTACGTACTCACTTTAATTCACTTAATTCATGCTGCATGTGTCTCTTTGTTAAGGATGCCTTAGTATTGATCTTGTTCCTTGAATCCTATGGTTATTGGCAATTGGGTAGTGGCTAGTGCTTACATAAACAATGATCTTGTAATTTGACTAATGACATATGCAATAACTCTAAAAGATGCTTTTTAGCAACAGGGAACAAGAGGGCTAGAGTTATCTCTAGATTCCTCTCCGTAAGGACTTATCTGTAAGCGAACATCCGGGACTTACAGTACAGCTGTGAGGGCTACATGGCTCTGGCTTTAGTCATATAAGAGGACCTTTTCTAGCTTGTTAGTGGTTACCTTTATGGCGCAAAAGGGGTTGTGTTCCGGATTGGGTGTAGTGCGGCTCCTGTCCCTATGAGTATAGGCTGCGTGTCATTGTGCCATATGGAAGGGGGGCTCTACATTTGCAGGCCACAGAAACCTAGCGGCCCTAACTTGTTAGACGAACCTTGGAAAGACTTCATAGTGAAACTTGATTGTCCAATGGGGAGTCATGACCTCGGGCTTTTGGGGATCACGACTCACAGTGAAAGTGTACAACCTCTGCAGAGTGTAAAACTGGTATATCAGCCGTGCTCACGGACACGAGCGGCCTTGGACCCTTACGGAATAGAGATCACTATTAATTTTACTTGTTTTTGCTATTCATTATTCTCTTTACATGATCATGTGTTTATTATGGGATTATTACCTTTTTGTTGCTACTCAATTGCTTAAAACATGATCAACTAAAAGCTACATGCAGTTGAACCAGTGTCTAACCTACTTGAGCTACATGAACCCCATGTTACACTTGTTGAGTACTTTTGTGCTCACCCTTGCATTCCCCCACCACAGGATGGAATCCCGAAAGTGCGAATAGTGATTACTACTACTACTTTCCTGAAGATTACTAGACTTGTGGTCAACCAGTTGACGTGCCTGTGTTATGGAGCCAGCTACCACAATAATTATACTATGTTTCCGCTTGTTTATGTGAAGACTCTGTGAATCTATTCGTTATGTAATAAACATTTGTGATGATACTATTTATATTTGTCATCTTATGTGTGATTGATCTCTGGGCGCACATAAGGATATGCACTCCATTTGTTCCTTAAAAATGGGTGTGACAATCTATACCACAATCAATCGGTAACCTATCGGCTAGCCTTCAACATCTTTTGCTGACTGGTAATAGCTTATCTGGACAAGTTCCACAGGGCATAGGGAAATTTAGTTCCCTAATTAGGTTGGGGTTAGGTAAAAACTATTTTAGTGGTACAATTGGAGGATGGATTGAGAAACTAAAAAGCCTACAAGTTATACGCCTACAATCAAACAACTTCACAGGGCCAATCCCACCCTCCATCAACAATCTTAGGCCTTGTTTAGATACCATCCAAATTCTAAATTTTTACACTCTCTCTCCATCACATCGAATTTTAGACACATGCATGGAGCATTAAATATAGATAAAAAAATAACTAATTGCACAGTTTGGTTATAAATTACGAGACGAATCTTTTAAGCCTAATTAGTCTATGATTAGACACTAATTGCCAAATACAAACGAAAGTACTACAGTAGCCAAAGTTGAAAAATTTTGCAATTTAAACAAGGCCTTAGTCACTTGATACACCTCTCCTTATGTGAAAATAAATTTGAGGGGCCCATACCAACCACCTTGGGAAATCTTCCACACCTCTTACAGTTGGACCTTAGCTATAACAGCCTTCAAGGCTATATACCAAAAAACCTTGGAAACCTTGAACAGCTCATTCTGTTGGACCTTAGCCACAACAATCTAAAAGGTGGAATAGCTCTTGATATTAGCAAATTTGAACAGCTCACAGACCTACGTCTTTCATCAAACAAGCTTAGTGGAGAAATCCCAGTTACTTTTGGCGAGTGTCAGCAATTAGAAACCCTCGAAATGGAGCAAAATTACCTCATAGGAAACATTCCAACATCATTTAAGGGCCTGCAGAGCTTGAAAACACTAAATCTTTCTCACAATATCCTGTCTGGCACCATTCCAATCTTTTTGAAGGATCTATCATTTCTGGATAAGCTGGATCTTTCATACAATGATCTTCAAGGAGAAATACCAACCAATGGAGTATTTGCAAATGCAACAGCTATTTCTCTCATGGACAATTGGGGGCTTTGTGGAGGAGTGGTGGATCTCCATATGCCCGCGTGCCCTGCAGTTACTCAGAGAACAGAATGGAAACGCCATTTGATCATCATACCAACTCTAGTATTTGTCTTCATGGCACTTGGGATAATTTACATTATATTCCTTGGGAAGAAAACATCAAGAAGGCCATACTTATTGTTCCTTTCTTTTGGTAAAAAATTCCCTAGAGTTTCTTATAAAGGATATATAGCTCAAGTTACACAGAACTTTTCAGAGTCCAACTTAATTGGAAAAGGAAGCTACGGTTCAGTATACAGAGGGAAGTTAAATCAAGCAAAAATCCAAGTTGCCATTAAGGTTTTTGACCTTAATACAAGATTTGCAAATCGAAGTTTTGTTTCAGAATGTGAGGCTTTGAGAACTGTTCGGCATCGGAACCTTCTTCCTATACTAACTGCATGTTCAACGATAGACAATAATGGCAACGAGTTCAAAGCTCTAATTTATGAGTTCATGGCCAGCGGCAATTTGGATACATGGTTGCATCAGAAACGTGGTGGTGTAGGTCCAAAAATTTTAGGGTTAGCTCAAAGAATAAGCATATGTGTTGATGTAGCTGATGCATTGGCCTATTTACACCATGATTGTGGAAGGACTATTGTTCACTGTGATCTGAAACCAACTAACATCCTTCTTGATGATGACATGAATGCTCATTTGGGGGACTTTGGGATTGCAAGTCTTGTTGTTGATTCCACTGGACAGTCGGGTTGTAGTAGTTCACTTGCTGTGACGGGAACTATAGGGTATATAGCTCCAGGTATAAATCCAAAATGTTGTCATCTCATCACGTACTTGTATATAAATCTATCTGCTATGCACACAATAATTGTTTTTCTTCTATTTTTTTTAGAGTATGCTCAAACTGTTCATGCAACAACCTATGGGGATGTTTATAGTTTTGGAGTAGTACTTCTGGAGATGCTAATAGGAAAAGACCAACTGATCCTATGTTTAAAGGTGAACTCAGCATTATCAGCTTTGTGGAGAGAAATTTTCCAGATCAAGTGGTAGATATCATCGATGCTCATGTCCAAGAAGAATGCAAGGGATTTAATAAAGCAACAGTGGCAGCAGAATATGAGGCCTATCGATGTGTGCTATCCCTCTTGCAAGTTGCCCTTGCTTGCACGCTTCGATTACCAAGAGAAAGAATGAGCATGAGAGAAGTAGCCATTAACTTGCATGCAATCAAAAAATAATATATACTCTCATGCTCATGTGAAAGTAGCCATTTAACTCGGCCCAGAAAATAATATAATCGTGGGAGTATGTCACAATGATTAGATGAGACCAAGCCATACTTTTGTGGATCTTGTGTAATTATTTTAGATTTTCTTTGAAATTGACATAAAGATGGCAAATCAGGCATGAGTAGCGTGGTGAAACCGCAGAACTATCTTGCTAGTAAACATATGTGCTGGACAGACAAGTTGTATGTAGTACAAGGCTATCAGCCCATACCAAGATTTGTTTTTTGAACATTTCAAAAATCAATTTAGTTAAGCATAAATTAATTATTTTCATGAAGTGTTATGGATCGCTTCTTTGATGGATAATTTCTTGTTTGACCATGTTCATCTCTGCTCATGTTGATGATGAGACACCAAATCCGAAACATTACCTCAAATAAAAGGAAGAAAACCCACCCAGCCATGGGTGCAACGAATGTCCGTGGCCTGATCTCTACTCAGGCGACTTTGCCAAGTGACAATGGATTACAGCGGTCTCCTCTCTCGAGTATCGACTCTTTGACGAGACAGTCTAGTATCAGTGGGCTCATCCATCTAGCTTCGGGCGTACGGCTACACCTGTGCACTCGTGTGAACAGCCACGTTTAGAAATCGATTTGTAGAGGCAACTTTAATTTTGTTGCTAGCAGTTTCTACAAATCCCTACGTACGTATCATTGATGCTTGTCTTCAAAAAGAATGCAAAGGCTTTATTCAAGCAATGGTGGGCACAGAAAATGAGGCTCATCAATGCTTGATGTCTCTCGTGCAAGTTGCCATTTCTTGCAAACGTCTATTACCAAGAGAACGAATGGATATGAGAGAAGCATCTGCTTACTTACACTCTATCAGAAGGTCATATGTTGCAGCAATTAAGCACGAGCAGCTTTGCTAGGACTAATGTGCACGAGCAAGCCATGCTTTGCTAGGACTAATGTAGTTGTCTTGGGTTGTTTTTTAATGCATCAATAGGTATGAAGATAGTAAACTAGCCTTGTACATCGAAATTGATGAACAACACTGGCAGAAAATTGTGTACTGGGCAGGGAAGTTGTGAGCTAATACTAGTTCATACACACATTTGGTTTTAACTAACATTAGAATTCTGATTGTAGTAAAGCATCAATGATTTGACGAAGTGTCTTTCAACTGCATATACGAGCTTCTCTTGTGTGACTGGAGTACTCGGTGACAATTTTATACAAGGATCAGCAGAAATAATCGCCAGATCAGACTGAATATATGTAACCACACTGCTAATCTAACTGTAACTAGACTCAGCTTGGACAGCTTATCCAAACACCAAATTTCAATTGCCCCCAACCCCTACCACTCCACAAAGTACGAAAGAAACGAGATGCTTCCATACCTTTGGAAATTCGGATGCGGCAGCGTGCTGCCGTGATGGGTCTTGGTGTCTTCCACGCATTCAACAACGAACCGCCGTTGGCTGGGGCGGTTATGCAATCCGTGCTAGTCTCTACTATAAGGGACCAATCAAAATAAGGCTTGGTCTACCCAAAAATTTGTCTCTCACAGAGATGACGTTTCTTCCATCCACACCAGATTGTGCACCCAGAAAACACCCTACATGAAAACCAACGACTCAGATCTGTTCTGAGGAGGCTTCACCATGATCGTGGGGGCACGGACGAAACTAGGCTTCAACGCACCCATCTAGGCTTCAACGCACCCACCTCCGTCCGTCTTCCCAGACCATGGTTTTCTCTCCCGTGAGATTGTGGTTTCCTCCCTCAAAAAATCACCTTCCATCTAGAGCTCCCGTTTCCCCTCTGCGCTACAATCACCGCAATCACCGATCACCACCGCAATCGCCGTCGCCCGCAAATCAGCACCGGGTTTTTTTTTGTCCTCCACACGTCATCTTCCCTCCACACATCACGCCTCCTCTGCCGGCATCGACCCGAGTACTCCCCATATCAACTCTGAGCATCGCGTGCAGAATCTACTGAGCGATCATCTCAATTTCCTGCAGTGATTGATCGGATCAAATAATTTGAGTTGCAGGTGATCCTAGGAAACAGGCACCTGAAGGCGCTGGACGGTGGCTAGGAGAGGTTGCAGCTGTTCAAGGGCGATCTGTTGGACCGTGGCAACATCGCTGCCGCAGGTGCTGCCTGCGATGGATTCTTCCACGCCGCCAGCTCCGTCCCGGCGTCCTGGCCGACGAGCCCACGAACCCCGATGTAAGTGTAACAACAACTCAAATCATGTCCAACTAAGGATCGCTGATTCATCTGCTCCGGCATGATCCACGCATATATTAATATATCACATAAGCATGCTTTGCATGGAAGTGGAGGTCCTGGCTCTGGCAGTGACAGGCACGCAGAACGTGCTTGATGGTAACCACATGGCCTACGTCTTCTCTGTCATGGTGGTGTCGTCGGTCAGCACGGTGATCATGAACCCCAAGATCCCAATAATGCTGTCATCTGCCAAGACTGCCGGTAGGACGAGGATTATAAACCGCTGCTTTCTTCTGCCTATATTGAGCCATGACATGAGTCTCTTAATCTTGACTGGCCTCTACATGAGAGTTCGTCAACATTTCTATCAGAATTTGTACTGCAATTCCAAGACTATGGGTGAACTTCAGGCATTGGCGTACTGCGAGAGGACTGGGATTGACGTGCTCACTGTCTGTCTACCTGAGAGGTTTAATGCATTGTCGATTGTCCCAGTCACACACACATCTACATGCACGCCTCTCTGAAATTCTGTCCATAATATTTTGGTTGTTTGTGCATTTCAATACACACTGGTCGCTAGAGTAATAGGCGCATCAAGCAGGTGTAACACTTTCTGTCTAAACATTTTTTGTTTGTTTTGTTTCTGTTGCTATTTGTCAGTCATCTATAGAACAGTCAGAATAAAGCTTGGTAACCTCACGCTTATGTCCCCCACTGAGATAGTTCAACCATCGTGCATAAAAGATTTTGTACCTATAAACATCATTAAGATCAATGGCTCATAATCCTTCCTCGGAGGCTTCAATTGAATCCAAGATAAGGTCAGGGTTCTTTGGATCATCCTAGGCTTCGACGTTCATCCCACGCCAGGGTTCAATGCTGCTGCCCCTACACCCGCGCAACGCCCCGCCCAGGTTCGATCCCTGTCCCATTCCCCCGTGCCCCTTTTATTTTCTTCCGAAAAAACAGAAATTAACTCTTCTCCTACGCCAGGCTATGGCTGACACCTACCGATCGCGGTCGAGTCCAACAAGGTTCGGCAGCGGTGGCTTTGGCGTAGGCGCGCCTCGCTGGGGCGCGGTGCAGCCAAGCCTTATCCGGTCGGCGCACGGTCGGAGACGGCGTGGCTCAGGCGGAGAAGGTCAGCTAGGATGGGAAGGAGGCCAGCTGCGGTAGCGTTCCTGGTGCGAGACGAGCTCGGTGACGTCGGGGCTAACGCTAGGATAAAAGCTAAAAAACTGTTGTTGGTAACCATGGCTATCATAACCATGGGTAAAATTGTTATTGTTAGTACATTGGGTTGCTTATGGCAAAATTGTTGTAAAAAACTGTATTCCGATTGGTCAAAAAATATGAGATGCATTCATATCCCAAAGGTGTCTTTTGTTTCAATAGTTGGGATCAATTTTAAAAAAAATGAGAATAACAAATTTAGTGATTTTTGTCATTTTATATGAACTTTTTTATGAAACGAGATAGAATTCTAACTTTTGTGACAAAAGTACATCTATGCTTTTTGAACGTGCATCCCTTCATTTTTTTGGAGCCACAGAAATATGTTTTTGATTGAATTTTAGTGAAGTACTTCAAATTTGATAGAATTAACTGTGAACTTAATATAGCCCGTAGCGTTAGCACGGGCAAATATACTAGTGATACAAAAGTAATTATGCCCCCTTTGCCATTCTCTGCTCCGCTTTCCTCGCAGCCCACAAGGCCACAACGCGCGATGGCGTAGTATTCCTTGTATCCGGCATCTTCTACCGCCACAGAAGTTGCCGCGCTCGCCAGGCTTCACCAGAGACGCCATATTGACGCTCCCGCACCCGGCGGTGCCCTGCCACCTAGTCGCCCCACCCACAAACTGCGTCCACAGCCAACCACCGGCCACCCAACGACCTCCCTCTATGCCTGTGCCTCGCGAGTGTATCCCTTCCCTAAAAACCCTAACCCCTAGGCCATACTCCTACCCGGCAGCCGCAAGACGATGGCACATGGACGGCAGCACCAGCGTGTTTGGGAGGAGGAAGGAGACAGGTGTGCTCGTGGACCGTCGCATCCAGCCGTCTATGCGGGCCGAATTCGACGAGCAGCTCATCTAGTGGGCCGAAGTTAGTCTGAACTGAACTCTCGGAAGTCCGCTCATACAGAATGTTCCTCGAGTTTTTTTTCTCGATCACGCAAAAGGATTGCACATTTTTGTATTAAGGTAGAGAAAAAGTTCGATACAACATGCCTTCAGGCGCCCTAGGGGGTTAGTGAAGATTTACAGAATGTTCCTTGAGTTTTCCCTCGTTCGTGGTTTGATAATGATTAGATTCGAGCCGGACCAACCCGCTCGCGCGCCTCCGCTCCACTCTGCCTCGTTGCTCTTTTCATCAGATCCACTGTGCGGTTGAAGGGTCGAGATGGCGGAATTAAACTTATCGGTCTAGCCAAGACTACACCCCTCTATCTAAGTTCTCTAGCACCTTGCAAAGATCCTAATTAAGCAACTAAGGTGCTAAGCTTACCAAGAGCTCACCTAAACAATTCTAGAGCAAGGTCACACAAACCTATGCACTAGTACTTTGCCAACCGAGGGAGCTCCTACACAACTAGTGAAGCAAAAGCACAAAGCTCCTAAGCTCACTAGCAATGCTTAATAACAAGGCAACCAATGCCAAATTAGAGAGCGCAAAAATACTTAGCTACACAAACTAAGCAATGTGACTAACAAGGTTACACAAACCAAATTAGCCACTCAAGAGGAAGCCTCTAGCTACACAAGCGAGAAGACAACTAGCAAGCTACACAAGCACAACTAGAACAAGAGCAACTACACAAGCAAGATATATATATGAAAGTAAATACAAGCTTGTGTTGCACGAAGGGGAAAAGAGTAGACAACGTTGACACGGTGATTTTTCTCCCGAGGTTCACTTGGTTGCCACCAAGCTATGTCCCCGTTGTGTCGACCAACACTTCGTAGTTCGGTGGCTAATCGGTCACACACCGAGCCTCTCAAACGGCGCCGCAAGAACCCACCATCAAGTGTGGTAGCTCAATGACACGCTCAACTAGAGTTGCTCTTCGCGATCCCCGCGGGGTGAGCACAATCCCCCTCACAAAGCTTCTCCGGAGCCTCGCACAATCTTTTTGCGAGCTTCGACGGAGCCACAAGCCACCAAGCCGTCTAGGAGGTGGCAACCTCCAAGAGTAACAAGCACCACCGGCTTGCAACACGATCACCTAGTGCCACTCGATGCAATCCTCACGATGCAACGCACTAGAATCGCTTTCTCACTCGATCCGATGAACACTATCAAGCATGAGTGAGTTAGAGGGCTTCCAAGCACTACCACATAAGCCACCAAGGCCAAAGTGTGCTCAGCTACCGGCCAAGGCCGGCCAATGGGCTATTTATAAGCCCCTCCACGAAAATAGCTGTTGTACCCCTTTACTGGGCACAACACGCGTTGACCAGACGCGCCGGTCGAACTGACCGAACGCGCTGCACCGCGTTTGATCGCCCTGCGCCGTCCACGTGTCCTCCGTATTCAACCGCGGCCGCCCGACCCTCCAACGGTCACTGCGCGCCAACGGTCAAACGCAATCGACTGGACGTGCCGATCGCACAGCGCCTGCGCACGCGACGCACCGACTGGACGCGCTCCACGCAATGACCAGACGCGACAGTGCTAGCGTCCGGTCGCGGTCCAGAAAGCTCCCATCGCGACCGGACGTGTCCGATCGCGTGTGACTGGACGCGTCGCGCGTCCGATCAGCTCTTCGCCACGCTCAACTCCTCTGGGTGCCCGACCGAATGCTCTGGTTCCGCGAGGGACCAGACGCACCGGATGCAAACCCTAACACCCGCGCACCTGACTGCTGCGTTGAACTGACCGGACGCGTCCGGTCAAACCGTGACCGCGTCCGGTGCAGCGTCCGGTCACCTCTGTGACCTCCGTTCGCCTCCGTTTCTTTTTCGACTTTCGGCGTAGTGGAAAATAGTCGTTTTAACTCCTCGAAAACGCCTGAATCCCGCCTCGCAATCTCGGCGGGAGGGAGAGAGGGACCCAAACCCTCTCTACCGCTCAAACTCCGTCGCCTTCGCAAATGTGCCAACACCACCATGTGATCAACAACATGTGCAAGTGTGTTAGCATTTTCACAAACATTTTCTTCGAAGGAATTAGGCACTCAACTTGCCTCGCCACTCGATCCTAACACGTATGCAAAGTTAGATCGCTCAAGTGGCACTAGATGACTGATATGCAAACTAGTTTGCCCCTCTTAATAGTACGACCATCTATCCTAAACCTGGTCATCATCTTCTCTACACACCTATGACCGGTGAAATGAAAAGCCCTATAGGTTATACCTTTGCCTTGCGCATTCCATTCCGTCTCCATTGATGTTGATGCAATACATGCACCAACCAATCACCAAATGATATGATCCACTTCATATCATCACGTGACCATATTGGTTCATCGATCTTGACCTCACTTGCTCTTCACCGTTGCCTCGGTCCTTCGGCGCCAAGCCATCACACAACTTGCCCTTCACCCTAGCAACCGGTCCATCAAGCCAAGCCTCATCTTGATCTTCTCCACCTTGGTCACATGACTCCATGTCATGTCTCATGAGCAATAGGCTCCTTCATGACATCATCACATGTGGACTAATTTTCTATGTATCTCACATAAACACAATTAGTCCACTTAAGGTTGTCACTCAATTACCAAAACCAAACAAGGACCTTTCAATCTCCCCCTTTTTGGTAATTGATGACAACTCTACAAAGTGTAAATTGCTAACTTGTTTTGGATTTTATACTACTTATCCAACATTTAAGCTCTATGTCAAGAATTGGATAAGCACCATAAAATCTGACTTGGTAGTGATAACTCCCCCTACATATGTGCTCAAATGGTTTGGTTTCAAGCTTGCACATATGCATAAATATGAAATTTGTGGGAGGGTTAGCACTACTAAGTGATGCTAAGGTGTATAGAATAAACCTTTGTAGCTCGATACCATTTGATAGCTTGATACCATTTGAAAATCACAAGTTTACCATCATCCTTAGCATCATGAGTAGCTAGACATAAAAAATACTAGAAACCCCATGAGATCAACATTATAAGCAAGGTTCTAGTTTTTCATGATGAACACAAGTCTAGCTATCATCCTATGCATGCTAGTTATCAAATCAACATTCAAATTCTAAAACTAGCATACACCACACAAGCATGCATATTGAATTTAAAAACTTATGCAATGCAAGCAAGCATATGAATATGCACATATCAAATGTAATCAATCAAAGTTCATGAGCTTGCTCCCCCTACTTGTGTGCTTCTTTTGTCCAAGAATTTTGATCCTTCTTATTTCATCAATGTTGCTCCCTCTTTGTCCATTTCCATGTCCAAACCCATCTTCTCACGATATCTTTGTTCAATCTCTCCCCAAACCTCTCTCTCTTGGTGCATTGACGTATCTTTGTTCCAACTTCTCCCCCTTTGTCATCAATTTCCATAAAGGGTGTACTTCTCATTGATGCAAATGCTTGCATTGGGGTAGATGGTTGAGACTTGAATATTACATTTTTGATGGACATCACCACATGTTGGAATGACATTACTTGTATGTTGCTCTTGAAATACCACTTATGATCATTGACCTTGATACCAATTGGTGGGGCTCCTCCCCTTATGTCATAGCATGTGTCATTCACTTGAGATACCACTTGAAGATGAGGGTAGCATTTCTTGATTTGATCACTTAAAGTTGAGGATCACTTGTGAAACTATCGTCTTGCATGAATGATACCATGTGAAGATACCATGAGTAGGAATGTGATACCATTTGAGAGAATTTTCTAGTATGGATCCACTTTGAAGGATTTGGCAATAATATTCACTTCTTGAACATTTGCTATCTTCATGAGTACCACTTGTAAGATATCACTTGTAGATCATTATTTACACACCACTTGTGAATACCACTTGGAAGATCAATTTGAGTCTAGATACTACTTGAAACAAACTAGATATCTGTTTTCATTGTTGTCTTGTGCTTGTACTTTTATCATTGTCATGAGCTTCTTGTATGACTTGAACTATGTTGATTTGCCTAAGATTCCAAGTCCGGTTTGATCCAATGACAAGCTTCTTCACACTTCATGCTAAGGGTTATCTTGCCAATGTTGTACTTGTCACTTGTTAGCAATCCAAACTAGATCAAATACTTGGGTTCACTAGCTCATGAACAAATTCATACTCATACCACTAGATCATTTAAACAATCAAGCAATAGTGGTAGGCTAGGAATCTAAAATTTTCATTTGTTATGCATGATCCTAATAAGCATGTATTATATGCACTAATCACATACTAGTAAAGGATGAAAATGATCATGCACATTTCAATGATACCTTTGCTATGTTGGAGTAGAGGATAGTCACATAGATTCCAATTCATTACTCCAATAGTAATGTGAAGTCCAATTGAATAGCTTGGTGAAGACCAATTATCAATAGACAAATCCATTCTTCACCCATATGAATTGAGAACCACTAATGATCAAGTGCATTGTCTCTTGAGTCGTGGTTGGCTTGCTTCATTATATCATCTTTGCTTGCATGAGAGAATTACTTAGAATACCAATTGAATTACAATGACTAACTCTCTTTTGGGTGTTGCTTGCTCTTTAGATCAATCCTTTTGATTGCTTCAACTAACCATCACAAGTTCCTCGGATCACCACTTCCATGTTAGCCTTCCAAGTCCCAAACTTGGTTTCACCTACACACGGCGGTAAGCCCCTCACTAGGGAGAAGTGACCTTTCTCCAAAGAACCACTCTTGATACTTACTTGAAATGACATTGTTTGATTGATCCAAATAATGGACTTAATTTGATGAGTAACCTTGAATTCTTCTTTAAGTCCTTTTCTTTATACCAAAAGATCTCCAAACATTATTAGAACTTAAACTTCATCTTTATCTTGAGTTCGATCTTGATCTTCAAATTTGAGTACCAAATATGTACACCAAGTATATTCCAAAATCAAATGTTCTTGTACTCATTGCTTTTCATGCTTCTAGATCAAACAAAAACCAAACTTAGGTACCTCAACCACTTATAAACATGTTTCCAACTTGAGGACCTTTCAATCAAAGTGACTCTAGATTAATCCAATGATTGTCACTTTTCTAGCAGATTCTGTACCCTTCAAAGAATAATTCATATCTCCCAATGTACAGATCTAAAGCCATGAAATTTGGTGGAGATGTGCATTAATAAGTCATCTAGTAGCTGTAAAAATTTGAGATTCATTTGACATCTAGGTTGCTACCAGATTTCAAATCTCCCACCACTGCTACATGTTGAAAACTGCTGCACTATAGCTGGCAAGATCCACTCCAAAATCGAAGCATCTCTTATCCAATTCTTATGAAATTTGTACAGCATATCATATCATAAGTCTAGAACACGTATACCAAATTTCAAGCCAATCCAAATAGATTTGCTCACTCAAACATGGCTAAGATCACAGCTAGCTCAGATTTTCAACTTTGGACAGATTTCAATACATGAGCTATTCTTCATCAAATGTGAATCAAACTTGAGATTAATTTGTTTGAACACTCTCACAATATATATCCATTCAATCCACTCACTAAATGTCATCCCATGAATTTATCCAACACAAACCAATCCAAACTCGATTACTAAGCATTTAATCCATTTAATCATCTCATAGCAAGCAACATTGCACATTTATCCAATTCAATCAACTCATATGCACCCAAATGAAATGATCAACAAGAGATATACCGGGGGTGCCTTGAGGTGAAGTTTTGTCGATCCCTATAGAGGTGGTTGTAGCGTCGTGCCCCGGGAATGGCCGGCCATCCCTAGACACTATGGTGGCGTAGAGGATGAGACGGTGAAAAGACCTCGAGCCCTGTGCCACGTCGGCCCTTTCTCCCTGCTGACCGATAATAGGTCAAGGGTGGGTCGAGGCCAGGTCGAGGACTGGTGGATAAGGCCGAATCCCCGAGATCGTGGGGTACGGTCCTTGTCGTATCCTCCCTCGAGGGTGATCGGTGGAAAAATAGTGCGCGGTATGGTGCGTACAGTGATAGGTTTTCACCTCCCATCCCGGGATGGGCAGTAAAAAGTAAGATTTGACATCGATACTGCTTCCACGTCGATTACTGTTGTAGCCATGACGGTAGGAAGTAGTAGGTAGTTGCCTTAAATGCTCTGACTTTTGTCTCAGAGTTGGTGAAATAAAGTGGGTCGAGTTGTCTGACCTGGGGTCGTGCGAGTCGGAGATTTCCCGATAGTCGAGATGCCTTGTCAAACGGGCCTCGTACGAGTCGGAACGTAGTTGAGGCGTCCCGTCGAGCTGGCCTCGTGCGAGTCAGAACGCAGTCGAGGTGTCTCGTCTGCTATTTTGGCTTTGTTTCATTTGTTTTGTTTTTCTTAATCATCGATTTTGGGTACCCCTAGTTTTAGGTACCCGACAGTAGCCCCCGAGCCTTTGGGTGAGTGTGGGTCACTCTCACAGAGGTTCAGCAGTTCATGAACTGGAGTCGTAGCGTCGTAATTTCTTCTGGTGGGGGCGCGCGAGCGCACCCTCCGGGTGTAGCCCCTGAGGCCTTGGTGGAGTGTTTTGACTCCTCTGAGGTCTTTTGTGCGTCCTATTAAGGAATGCTCTCGTATCGTGGCGTGTTCTGTCTTTTTCCGTTCGAGGATTGACTTTATGCGGTCGAGCCCCCGAGCCTCGTGCGTGAGGTTGATCAGAGTCTTGGCCATCTTTTATCGTTCGACCCCCATGCTCCCTTTTTGAAAAAGGGAGGAAGGGTGGGGAACGTCGTACTACCCTCATTTGGGCGAGTTCCGACGGTCTCCGATGAGCTACTAATGGGGGATTCGAGTGGGAGCCCATGCTCCATTCGATAGGAGTCGGCTAGCGGCCGCGGAGGCGCTCTCAAAAATGCCAAAGAGCGGTCTTTTAGATCTTGGTTCCTTACTGTTGGGCATTCTTAACGTCACTACCAAAAGTAGACTTAGTTTTCTAATTCTGATAACGGCGCCAAAAATGCCAAACCTATCCCTCATGCCACTTAAGCCAAGTTGTCATCCCCAGCATGACATGAGAGACGCGGTATTGAAATATGCATTTGCTCATCAAGATAAATAATAAAAGGGATCTGCAAGCGCACAGATTAATACCGATGTAGCATTTTAACCGGGAAGTATTCCAGGTATCGTTATTTATATTTTTACCACTGGGAAGGGATTTCTAAGTATCATGGTTGATAATGGAATGAGAATATGGAACTGAGTACACATCATTGCATGTATAACCAAGAGTATTTATCAATCTCTTTATACAGGTATAAATGTCACATTAAGTAAAGGTAAAGTGATAATGGTGACAAAGATAATTAATCTGATCAGCTAGCCACATATAATAATGATAAGCACCTCAACAGATATTCTAGCAAGTCATTAGCATGGAATTAGGATGAACTACAAAGATATTCCCTAAGTTATTATTAACTATAAAGTCTAGCATATCATAGTTAGTGCAATTATACTTGGCAATCATGGTGAGAAAAGACTATATCCATGCATAGTGAATATTAGCAAGGAAGATGAAGAACATAGCAATCACTCTCCTGTAATAGTGTTGCTCTGCCTGCCCTATACACGAGAGGGGGACTATATAAGAATCAACGAAGCTGTCACTATCGCGAACTACCCCACAATCCGGCATATAGGGTGCAATCGCAGATAAATATGGTATAGACACCACGTCTACACAATAGTTATCATTCACCCACTATACACATGGATAAACACTATACGATCCTAGGCATGTATATAATTCCAATCTAACTAAGCCAAGCATATAACTATGATAAACTAAGAACAATATAATTGCAAATATAATCAAGTAGAGCAAAGTCATAACCAATATATTGAAATAGAACAAAGTCATATTCATAATATTGAAGAACAATGATGAACAATTGAAGAACAATAGAGGAATTACCAAGAATCCTCTTGACAGATCCGGGAACCAATCGAAGATTGACTCCTTCTAGTTCTAATCCTATGTAGCTATGCTAACTAGAGATCTAGTTGATGTGGTGGCTCTAGGGCTTGATCAGAGGCTCTCCTCCTGAATTAGGGTTTGAAGTATGAGACGAGGGCCTCTCCTCCAGGGGCAGGGGCCTTGCTTATATAGCCCTTTTCGGATGAATCTGGGCCGTTGGATCAAACCGACATTGATCGTGCGGTTTTCCTTGATCCTCTAGGTCGGTGGAGCATAATCCTCGAGGCGGAGCCAGATTGGCTCCGGGGCCAGGGCGGGCGCCCTAAGGACCAGGGCGGGCGCCCTGTGTCCGGCTCCGTTACGCCTCCCATTCGTTCTCGTGGCTTCTGGACTCTTCTAGATGTAAGATAATTACGTGTTCGGTTAATATCCCGTCATTAATCCGACATGTGGGCCTTTCTTCCGTATTTCCTGATAACCCCCTGCAGAAATAGATAAACAGCAAAACTCGTGGAATTCTGTCAGATAAAACCCTAAGTCTAGGTGTTGGTTTCATTTGGATCCTTTTCTCTATTTATTTGATAGTTATAATTGATACTTAAGGACCGTCAACAAACTCCCCCAAGCTTACCTCTTGCTCGTCCCTGAGCAAGGAGAGACTCAGTAGTTGCTGAAATGCCTTTGAATTTTGACGGTACACATGCTTTCAAATAGAGTCTCATCTCTGAGTTAAAGTAAACTGTCAAGACTTAAAACTTACTCATTATACCTTTCACCATGGGGCTTGCAACCGTCACCTTTGTCTTGAGCGGTTGAAAGATAGAACAGTCTAGTCAAGCGCCATGTCTCTTATTCTTGATTAGCTATAGCTCTTGGAGTTTTTTGCAGATTTTCAAATAAAACTCAGAGATTCCTTGTATGACTCTCTCAGGTCTCTCTTTTGTGGTATTTCTGGATCCTCACCAAGGCAGTAATGATGTCTGCCTTCTCTCAAAGCAAAGTATGTAGTATTTGTGGTATAAGGCAGAGTGACATTGCCTTCTCTCTCATCCTATTCTAATAAGGCTTTTGATATCTGGAGCTCAACGGTGGGAGATAAAGTATACATACTTACAAGACATTTATTGCATAGTCAAACCATGGATCCAGAGAAACAAGCCAATAAGTCAAATCAAGATGTGCATGTGTGGCGAATAAATGGTGTATGGTGGTAGTGATGATAACAATGATGAAAGTCTAATTCTACTTTTGCTCTTTTTGAGGGGATACGTACCTTTCTTGCTTTTAAAGCTCTTGAGGAGAATGAGGTGCTCTATATTTTTTTTTCTTTTTTTTTCCTCTCAGGTGGGTATCTTGTACCCCTAATTCTACTATCGGACACTTGTCTATTTTTACCTCTCTTCTCACACTTTTTCTTTTTTTTTCATCGAGGTTCCGAGCACTTGCTCCTTTTTATTTCCTCGTATCTTTTTCTTTTCGAGGTTCCGGGCACTAGCCCCTTTTTATTTCCTCGTATAGAGCACTCATCTCCTTAGAACAATATAGCAAGTGGTAGTAACCAAAATAGCTTGAGCATTTATTTCACAGAGGATAACAAGAATGGGAAAATATTTTTGGCTATTCTCTCCCGGATTAGGAGCAGAATAATTTTATGTGGATCTGGAGATGAGAATGAGTGGATATATGTGGATGCGTACTTCCGGAGTAGAAGCAGCATGTATGAGTGATCGTGCAAGTGAATCTTGATTTTAACCGCATGACAAGCTCCTAAGGGTCTACACAGCTTGACTACACTCAATGCTCATAAGCAGTAAAAAGTAAAGGTATGGCTTAAAGTCTAGCAAGCATGTATGTATGGCTGTGGTAGGAACTTAAACTCTCATCATACAGGAACTCATCATGTAGCATTTTAAGATTTTCAAAGATAAAATTCTCCAGAATTCTAGCATCTCTAGGAATAGATAAACAGCAGCTCAACCTTCCCATATCATATCCGTTAACAACTTAGACTTTAGATCAAGTTCTCTTCCCACAAGTTCAGGTTTAGAGCAAGCTTTAAATGATAACAGTTATGTCTAAACTTAGAGAGAGGACTTCAAATTTGAAAGTTAGGCAAAGCAACTATTCATCATATCCATGCTAGAGTTTTATTATTATCTAGATTCAGTTTAGCATAGCCACTTTATTTATTTATTAAAACACACTAAGCAAAAGATATAGGTATATATATAAGCACAAAATCTTTATTTGGTTTTTTCATAGTTATGTATATTTTTATTTTTATAGGGTAGAAGTATATATAAATATAAAGATAAAGATAGAAATACTTAGCAAGATAATGGAGGTGCTCTCCCCCAAGCTGGATCTTGACATAATCTCTTCTGATGTAGCTAGCAGATGGCGGAGGTGTATTTGAAAGTCGGCAGCACCCTGACAGCGATTAGAATGTCCTCTGTCTGCTAGTCTCCTTGAATTCTGTGAAGCTCAAATAGACAACAAAGCTTTGTGGAACTGATTAAGTGTTAGCATAAATATCTAGCCTTTATCATGCTGAGCCTCCTTGATTTTTTTTATGTTGTTTTTTTTCTTTTATAAAGCAGAAGAAAATATTTATGTATTTATTATATATATATTTTTTTATGCCACCACAGTGAATGTACTTATGGGTTTTATGCCACTCGCATACTCACATGGGGCTTTAGGGTTTTTAACATTTTTATTTTCTTTTTAAGATAGTATGAATATGATTAACTAAGCAAACTATTTAAGATAAAGTAAATAATTAAAAGGAAAGGATAACTACCAAGTTACCTCTTGGCAAGGCGTTCGGTGTTTTTAAGTCCTCCGAACGGGACTCTTATTCGTTCAGTCGTCCTGGGACTTGGTGGATGGCGTAGTCGGTGGTTCCGGCGGCGCCTCCTCTTCATGTACAACTGTCTTTTCTTTCCATACCTGTCTCGGTGCTTTGGTCTCCTCAGGACAGTGTTGGTTGAGTGGTATGTCTTCAGATCTTACCACTTCTCCTTCATAATCTGCCCATCCGTCCTTGATGACCTGTTGCTTCTGATTGTGGTTACGCCGCCTTCTTCTTGTCCTGACCTGCTTGGATTCTTCAAATACATAGTTAGGGTCAGTAAAGTAAAGACGTACCTTCTCAGAGGGGAAGTGCATATGGACTTCTCCAGTTCCAATGTAAATGATTGCTTTGACAGTACTAAGGAATGGTCTTCCAAGGATGATGGGTGGATCGTATTCATCTTCTCCCATGTCAATAACCTGAAAGTCTGTATGGACAAAGTGATCGTCTATCTTGACAGGGACGTCAGTTACTGTACCTTCGACCTGTCGGAATGTCTGATCTGCCATCTGGAGCTAAATATATGTTGGGTTTAAGGGCATGGTTCCGAACAGAAGTTCATAGGTGATCTTGGCCATTATGTTGACGCCCGACCCAGTGTCGCAAAGTGTCTTGTAGAAGTGGGACCCATTAATGGAGCAATAAATGCTTGGCATACCTAGGTCGTCCTTCTTAGGCAAGAACGGTGACTTGAGTTGGCGATCTTGACCTTTGTGCACGGCAGTGACCATCTTAGCTGTCTCGGTCCATACTTGCTTCTTGCTCTTGTTCCTCCTGTTGGTCCTCTTCCTTGGTTCATATTGGGGTTGCTCTGTGATTTGTACGGTCTTGTTCTTGAAGGAAAACGTTTCCTTCCTCCCCTTGATGTAGAAACTGATCTTGGTAGCACTAGCATAGATGACAGCTCCCGCGGTGTTCAGGAATGGTCTCCCTAGGATGACGGGAGCCCTCTCATCAGAACCGGTCTCTATCACTACGAAGTCTGCTGAAGCGTACGAGGAACCCACTCGGACACAGATGTTCTTCAATATTCCTCTCGGGAAACTCAGTGTCCTATCTGCAAGCTGCAAACACATGGTTGTTTCTAATAATGGTTGTGAAAAGAGTTTTTCATAGAGTACCCTGGGCATGATGTTGACGCTGGAGCCAAAGTCACAGAGTGCTTCTGGGAAGTCTCGCATGCCGATGGAGATCGGGATGACGGGGCGTCCTGGATCGCCTCTCTTGACCGGCAGACGGTCAGTACTTACTTCCACGATAGGGTTACTCCAGTAATCTCCTGCATCAAACATGTCTACAAGATTTGCAGATTCTAGTCCTTCCGGTTGTGATGGTATACCGGGGTTAGTAGCAGGAACAGCAGCAGCTATTTGATTCAACTGAGATTCAATCATTTTATTAAAGCTAATCTGGTTCTTGATGGCAGTAGAGAAATTATCCATTCTATTATTTATATTTTCTAGTATTTTATCATTAGATGCCAATTTCTTAGACAGGTTATCCATTAGCTTTCCTTGGTTGGATACTAACTCTCTCAAAGGTGGATAATTGTTATTATTATTGAAAGAATTGTTACCTTGGTAATTACCTGAGTAGTTAGGCCTCTGTTGATTCCAACCTTGATTCTGCTGAGGACGGTTGTAGTAGTTGTTGTTATTGTTGATGTAGTTCACGTCCTCCAGCAACTCAGGACAGTGATTGCCCGAGTGTCCAGTACCTCCACACTCCTCACAAGTCATGTGGGAGTCGTAGACGTGCATGACTTCTTTCTTTTCTCCAGCTCGATCATCGAGCTTCTTCATGAGTAGGTCTAGCTTGGCAGACAGCATGTCTACCTCCTTGAGCTGGTGCATACCTCCACCTCTCTTGCGTGTCTGAGTTCTTTCTTCATTCCAACCTTGGTTGGATGCCATCTTCTCCACAAGAGCTGTGGCTTGAGGTATGGTGAGTGATAGGAATGCTCCTCCAGCTGCAGCATCTATGGTTTCACGGGCACTGTTAATGAGCCTATGATAAAATGTCTGCATCAGTAGCCAGCTTTCCATTCCATGATGGGGACATTCTAGGATGTAGTCTTGGAAACGCTCCCATGCTTCTGGAACAGATTCATCATGTTGTTGCTGAAAACTTGTAATCTTCCCACGGAGAGCATTGGTCTTGCCCATGGGAAAGAATTTGGCCAGAAAGTTCGTGGAGCAGAGTGCCCACGTAGTGTTCTTCTCCTTTGTAGCGTAGAACCACTGCTTCGCTCTCTCCAACAGTGAGAATGGGAAAAGGCGAAGTAGTATGGGGTCTCTGGGGACTTCAGCCATGGTGAAAGTGCTGCAGATCTCTAGGAAGTGTTGAAGATGAGCACTAGCGTCTTCATGTGGCTTCCCACAGAACTGGTTAGCTTGCACCATGTTGATGAGCCCAGGCTTGAGCTCGAAGTTGCGGTCGATCTCCCCAGCAGGTCCAGTGCGGATGTTGTCCGTAGTGGGAGCTGAGAACTCACGGATCGACTTGTTCGCCATGGCTTCGAATTCAGTCGACAAATTCCGGATGAAACTTCGGCGGTCTTCGGATTTGGATGAAGCTTTATGCTGAAGTGTTGACGATGTCTTCTTGAGCTTGGCTCTTGTTCTTCTGAATAAGGCTTCGGGATCGTCAACAAAGTTGTCTGGAAGATGTCTTCTATTCATGCATCACCCTGCAATAAATAATCAAAATGGAAAATACAGGGGTAAAACTGTATAAGAGAATTGATAAGCTCGATCAGATTAGTGATGCAAATGATGACTCAAAGTTCCGTATTCATTCCTACTTAGTAATCAACCATCCCCGGCAACGGCGCCAAAAATGCTTGTTGGGCATTCTTAACGTCACTACCAAAAGTAGACTTAGTTTTCTAATTCTGATAACGGCGCCAAAAATGCCAAACCTATCCCTCATGCCACTTAAGCCAAGTTGTCATCCCCAGCATGACATGAGAGACGCGGTATTGAAATATGCATTTGCTCATCAAGATAAATAATAAAAGGGATCTGCAAGCGCACAGATTAATACCGATGTAGCATTTTAACCGGGAAGTATTCCAGGTATCGTTATTTATATTTTTACCACTGGGAAGGGATTTCTAAGTATCATGGTTGATAATGGAATGAGAATATGGAACTGAGTACACATCATTGCATGTATAACCGAGAGTATTTATCAATCTCTTTATACAGGTATAAATGTCACATTAAGTAAAGGTAAAGTGATAATGGTGACAAAGATAATTAATCTGATCAGCTAGCCACATATAATAATGATAAGCACCTCAACAGATATTCTAGCAAGTCATTAGCATGGAATTAGGATGAACTACAAAGATATTCCCTAAGTTATTATTAACTATAAAGTCTAGCATATCATAGTTAGTGCAATTATACTTGGCAATCATGGTGAGAAAAGACTATATCCATGCATAGTGAATATTAGCAAGGAAGATGAAGAACATAGCAATCACTCCCCTGTAATAGTGTTGCTCTGCCTACCCTATACACGAGAGGGGGACTATATAAGAATCAACGAAGCTGTCACTATCGCGAACTACCCCACAATCCGGCATATAGGGTGCAATCGCAGATAAATACGGTATAGACACCACGTCTACACAATAGTTATCATTCACCCACTGTACACATGGATAAACGCTATACGATCCTAGGCATGTATATAATTCCAATCTAACTAAGCCAAGCATATAACTATGATAAACTAAGAACAATATAATTGCAAATATAATCAAGTAGAGCAAGGTCATAACCAATATATTGAAATAGAACAAAGTCATATTCATAATATTGAAGAACAATGATGAACAATTGAAGAACAATAGAGGAATTACCAAGAATCCTCTTGACAGATCCGGGAACCAATCGAAGATTGACTCCTTCTAGTTCTAATCCTATGTAGCTATGCTAACTAGAGATCTAGTTGATGTGGTGGCTCTAGGGCTTGATCAGAGGCTCTCCTCCTGAATTAGGGTTCGAAGTATGAGACGAGGGCCTCTCCTCCAGGGGCAGGGGCCTTACTTATATAGTCCTTTCGGATGAATCTAGGCCGTTGGATCAAACCGACATTGATCGTGCGGTTTTCCTTGATCCTCTAGGTCGATGGAGCATAATCCTCGAGGCGGAGCCTGATTGGCTCCGGGGCCAGGGCGGGCGCCCTAAGGACCAGGGCGGGCGCCCTGTGTCCGGCTCCGTTACGCCTCCCGTTCGTTCTCGTGGCTTCTGGACTCTTCTAGATGTAAGATAATTACGTGTTCGGTTAATATCCCGTCATTAATCCGACATGTGGGCCTTTCTTCCGTATTTCCTGATAACCCCCTGTAGAAATAGATAAACAACAAAACTCGTGGAATTCTGTCAGATAAAACCCTAAGTCTAGGTGTTGGTTTCATTTGGATCCTTTTCTCTATTTATTTGATAGTTATAATTGATACTTAAGGACCGTCAACACTTACGCTAGGATTCGAGGGCTCGATGCCTCCCTCCGAGGGGATTCCTCCATCGACCTTCCCTTTTAGGGCGCGTCTTTTCAGGAGGGGAATATCCGTCCGCGGATCCTTCTCCTACCCGTTTAGGGCGTGTCTTTTCAGGAGGGGAAGCGAGATCGGCGCGGTAGTGGGCGGCGTGGTGCGATGGTTACGGCGCGTATAGCGGACATGTGCCCATATCTGCGGATTTTGAGGGAGCTGTTAGGTAAGGTCATTGAATGTAAAAACTGCTCCTAGCTTTTCGCCCGCCCGTTGGACTTCCATTGGGGTATAAGAGCAAGACCTGGGGTTCTGTTTACCCTTACAGGCCCTTTGCATTCTCGCCTTCCCTGCCTCTCTTCGCCTTCTTCGTCATCTTGCGCCCTTCATCCACCGTCCAACGCCGCCGTCATTTTCTTCACCTGCATAGTTTTCCTTAACAACAATGGCAAGCAAGAGCCACCTCCTCCCCACCGATGCCTGGGCCCATTCCTCAGTAACAGAGAGGAAGCTGGAGGATCTGGTCTGCGACGGTTTTCTGCGGCCGAGGACGAGTTGGACCCAGCCGGAGTGGAGAGCACCGCCGTCTGACCACCGGGAACCGGCGCCCCCAGAAGGTTACATGGTGAGCTTCATATCCTTCCACGAGAGGGGGTTCGGCGTGCCGGCCAGCCCCTTCATGCGGGCGCTCCTCCATTACTACAAGGTGGAGCTGCACCACCTCGCCCCTAACGCCATCTCGCAGGCCACCATTTTCACGGCGGTTTGCGAGGGATACCTGGGGATGGAGCCACAGTGGAATCTGTGGCTCCACCTCTTCAGGGCAGAGCACTTCGCCAAGAAGGTGGGCGAGCGAGGGGCGCGGCGTGCGGTGCACGCGGGGAGCTGCGTCCTCCAAGTCCAGTCTGGTCGAGGTGACCAGTACATCCCGGCGCAGTTGATCTCCTCGAACAGCGGCTGGCATGACGGCTGGTTCTACCTCCGCAACGACGGGGACCAGCTACTGAGGTATTTCGACCGGGTGCTGGTGGCTCGAGAGGAGAACTGGGGGTACGGCGTTGTTGAAGACGACAAGCCAAAGCTGGAGCCGCTCCTCGACGCGTTGTGGAGGCTCTGTCAGCGCGGACTGACGGCGGGGATGGTGGCCGCGGCATTTCATCGCCGGAGGGTGCTGCCGCTGACGCAATGCCGGCTTCGGCTTGACCAGATGACGTCGGAGGTGCCGTTGGAGGGGAGCAGGATGTCGCACGAGTCCCTCCCCCTCGATGAGGTCACTCAACGTGCGCGGCGGATGGTGGGGAGTTTTTGGCAGGAGGACATTGACCGGGTTCCGATGCGCCCCACCCAGGGATTCGAGCCCCTGGTAAGTGTCGTTCTTGATGATCTTAAGGTTTTTTTGCTTCTGGGTTCCTTCTAATAGCTCGGTCGAGGTTCGTGCACAGGATCTATCGGCGATTAAGGAAATGCGGCTGCCGCTTCCGGAAGATCGGGTCGCTCGAGAGGCTCGACGCCTCCTGGTGGCCCAGAAGGAAGAGGAGAAAGACGCCGCCAAGAAGCGTCAAGTCCGCAAGGCTCTCGAGCAGGAGGCGTTGAAGAAGCGCCGATGTCAGCAGAGCCTCGACGGGCTCCCGCTCGAGGAGTCTCCCTCTAAGACGGTCTCAGGGGAGAACGACGATGACGGCGACGACGATGACGCCTGGTCACGGTACGACACCGCGACCTCTCTGGCGGACCTCCCCAATGTGCGCCCCTTTCTAGAGCCCATTGGGGGTCATCCTCCCAAGCGTCGAGGGCGGCCTCGGAGCCTGTTGAGGGGGAGGGAGAGCCAGGAGAGAAAGAGGCTGGAGCGGGTCCCTCAGTGGGAGGAGCCGCCTCGTTTGGAGCCCCGCAAGAAGGGTCGGTGGTGCCACCCCCGCGAGCCCAAGCGCCTCGGGCTCAGACGATGTTCGGGGCAGTGGCATCGGCATCAGCATCCGGGGCACCGTCGATGGGCGTGAGGACCCGAGGCCAGCTAGCCTTGGCAGCGCAAAGGACCCTAGACGCTCCGCCAGCTAGGGCTCCGAGGAGCGCCCGACCAGCAGGAGGCTCGACGGTAGGGCCGTCGCAGGTGCCGTCGGGTGGCTCTGGCCTGCCGGGGTCTAGGCCCCTGCTTCCCTTATCTGTGTGAGCTTTTTCGCCCTATTTTTCGTGATTGGTGATCCTATTTTTATTTTGACACGTTTATTTGTTGCTCAGGAACAAGCGTCAGGCGGAGCTTGCGGGTTCGACTCCCGTGAAGGCGCTCTGGTCGGGCACCACCGTAATGATGCCGACAGCGGCCGACGTCGCCGCCTGGGTCACGAAGTGCCAGGCTGCTATGGAGCGGCTAAAGCAGCGGGAGGCGGCTGCCCAGGCGGGGGTGAGCACCCAGGAGGTCACCGGCTCTGAACCCGCCGCACGGGGGTCGGGGCCGGTGGAGACGGTGGTCCCCAGCGGTGCCGTGCTCGAGGCGCTCGGCACTGGTGGGTCAGAGCCTGGGTCGACAGCGACAACCCAGGCGACTGTCGAGGCCGCTGAGGCTGAAACATCCGTCCGTGATGCGGGGCGGGCGGATGTTGAAAAAACAAAGGAGGTGGTGGAGGCCCCGCTGGAGGCTAGGCGGGAGGCGGCGCAACCGGAGGAGCCGCAGCGGCAGCAGGACCGACCGGTAGAGCCGGCGGTCGAGGTGGAAAGGAGGGCGGTCGTGCCACCACCCATCGTCCAGGCGGTGGTGCCGGTAGCCGAGGTGCCAGCCCCGCCGCAAGGGTCGACCCCAGCCCTGATCGACCTCACCCTCGACGACTCTCCTGCTGACAAGGGGAAGCAGGCGGCGGACGTCGAGGCATCCAAGGCCTTGGATGGGGCCGGTACCTTTGCGGCGTTGGGGTTTGACCAGGCCGAGGCGTCGGCCGGGTGGCCGGACTTCGCCGGGTTAGCACTCATGCGGGTGGAGGAGGAGCTTTCGCGTTGAGGCAGGTCGACCCTTGAATTCAGGGATGTAACACCCCAGGTGTTTGTCACTCACTAAGCAGTGGGTTTGAGCTCAAACATGATAGATTAGTGGAGATGACGATGCCAAAGTCAAACCTATGGAGATGAGCCTAACTTAAAGTTGAATGTTGCACCATTGCTTTACATATAGGCCATTTTCAAAGATATATGTTTGGATGGTGTTATTGCCATATTTTCATGTGTCTCACCCTGGTATCTATCTATATTGATCCCTGGAAAAGTTTCATGAAGTTTGGAATCAAAAAGTCACATGAAATGATAAGTGATAGGCTTGTTTGGATTATAACTGAAACCTGCCTTACATCCCACGGGAGCTAGTGTTGTGCAACATACACATGCAATGTGTGCAACACATCTGGGACACATATGGAACACCCTAGTGGAACATGTGTAGCATGTATCTTAAAACAACCACATGAAATGACCATAGCATTTCGCTTGAGTTCTATGTTTCAAGGCATGTGAGGCCTGCACTTTTGTGCAACCTATGCATGATGGGTATGTTTGGCCTCTACAACACCTTAACTACACTTAGGACACTCCATGGAACAATGTTCATGTTGATCATTTTACCTAAATGTGCTTCTAAGTGATGGTTGACCATGTATGGACCCTGGAACACTTTTGTTTGACCGTTTCAAAAGTGTGACCTAGAAGCTTTGCATGACTGTGCACCCTTTGACAAAGTCGTAGAGAATTTTATAAGGAACAAACTTTATTTAAGAGTCAAGCCATGAAAATGTGTGGAACATGATCAAAAAGGGCCCACAAGTCAGTTTTAGGGCCGATTTCAGCACTTAGCCAATTTAAGCCCTAATTTCAGTGTCTTCGACATTGACATCCCGCGTTCTCGAGTTTTTGCTAAGCAACTTAAATGGGTCCAAATACGAAAGTTGGAGCTTACTTGATGGGGAATAATATACGAGAGGTTGGCACCATTTGCATTTCATGTTGACCCTCAATTTGGGATACTTGCTCATTGTTATTAAAGTGTTGACAGTGCAAACTTTGGAGCTAATTACCTCCTAATCTATTGACCTAATGAACATGACCATTGAATGAAAAACGTAGTGTGTTGTGTGGGCTACAAACTTTGTATTTGGCCCAAGTCCAGAATCGGCCCAGAAGGCAGCCCAAATCTCGTTCCACCTTGGCCACTTCGCTGCACGCCGTGTGTTTGGTGGAATGCCGCTATGGCCGCCGCGTGCCCTGAGCGTGTCCGCCGTGCAGAGCTGCCGCGCGCCCTCGCGACCGACACGCGTCTAGCCCTCCCCGCCGCGTCACTACGCCTTGCCTACTCCCGAGCAGACGCGCCCGAGCTTCCTCTCGGCCTCCCTCACCCCTCTCTGCCTCTTCCTCGCCTCGGCATGGGTAGCCGCTCGCCATGGCCGACACCATGCTGCCGCGGTCACCTCTCCCTCCCAGTGCCTCTCCGGCCGAGCAGTGCAGCCCTACGTGTGCGCACGCGTCCGTGGTGTCTTCCCCGACCCTCCGCCTTCGTTGATTGGTCGCCGTTGCCAAGGCCGTCATCGTCGTGACCGGCCGCCGACGCGGCATGCCGCCCGCGCGCGTGGCCAAACCGCCTCGGGCCTCCCTGAGCTAGGCCGAGCGACGCTGTGGGTGCGTGCGAACCCACTTGGGCCCCCCATTCCTCGGCCGCCGTCGGTGCTCGCCGGGTCGCGCCTCCGCGCTGCCGCCGCGGCGAAGCCGCCGCCGGGCGTCCGGCTCGCGTGGCCAGGAGGCGGTGGTCCATCTCCGGTCGTGATTCAGCCACCTACGGATGCGGTCTGGCACGGCGGTGCCCGCACTGCCTTCCCCCGCCGCCGGCACCGGCCTCACCGGCCAGAAGATGGCCGGCCGGCAAGCCGCTGCCGCCGTCCTCTGTTTTCTCCGGTTTGAAGACGAAGACCGATTCCCCCCCGTGACTCTCTCATATGACCAGCGGGCCCGGCCGGACTTCGGGGCCCACCTGTCGGTTTAAGGAAGTGACCGTCTTGTGTACGCATTCGGGTAGAGTTAGCAAATTAATTTAGGGTTGTTCTAATTCTGTTTTTGAATTTCAGAAAATTTGTAAATCTTCAAATATTCATATCTCATGCTAGGAGACTCCAAAAAGAGTAAAAGTGGACTTTTTGGAAACCTTAGAAAAAGATCTATGCAGTGGAGTCATAATATGTTACATGTTGTAGTTATTTTCTGATGTCTTTATTTAAGCCTTAAAAATGCTCCAAAAATGCTTACCAACTTGAGCAGAGCCAGATCTGGAGTTTTAGAACTCCAAAAATGATGATTCTTGTTTTGTTAATTTTGTGAGGACATGTACTTGCTAGTAAAAATAGTAAACACCCTAGTTGTTCACTGTTTTCTTAGGGTTTTGATTTGGACCTTGATAAATAAGGAAATCTATATTATTTTACTTGTCATTTTATATCTTGAGTTATGATGCTCCAATTGATATGAAATTTTTATGGTAGGATTGTCATGCTATGGATGTGCTGTGGTATAAATTTCATGGTCATTGTTTACTGTATGCTCAAGTTATTGATTTAACTTGTTTATAGCTTGATAAATAGCTTATAAATAATATATAAATGATAAAATAGAAAATGTTGTTCCATTACCTTAGTATGATGTTTCTCTATCATATTGATTTATAATATGGCCTTGTGTTCACAGAAAATATTGAGGTTTAGGTTTAATTTGCTCTTACATGATTTATTGCTATAGCAATTTGTCTTTTTCATAGAGGTTGATATACATGTCCAAATGGTCTCAAATTTGGACAGTAGACTTTTCGGAGCATATGTAGGCCACTGTAATTTTGGTAGAATTTATTGTATACTTTTGATAGGTTATCATGATTCCACCTAATTATCTAAATAAATTAAGAAAATGTATTAAAAGAATTTATTTAGTAATTGACACTATATTTTCTGGTGTTCTTTAGTCATGTATGAAATGTTGGTAAAGTTGGTTTTATTCAATTAAATGTTTGCAACATAAGTTAATAATTATTTCTTGCAAATGAGGTTTCTGAACAGATTTGAGAATATTGTTAATTACCCTATGCAAATGATGTTTTCATGTCTTGTGTGCTATAACAAAGTTGTTGTGAATTTCATAATCTAGCTGATGCTAAATTTTGGTGGCATTTGGCCATATGGTTTAGAAACTACAGCTGTTCTAATTTGGGTTCAGATTTAGGTTGCTCTCTGTCCCTCCCGGACAGATTCTGTACCTTCTGTATTTCGACCTGGTAAATGTTAGAATCAGGTTGAGATGTTTATAAATGAAATTTAGATAATTCCATAAGCTTTCCATAATGTCTTCTTGCAAGTCATTTGGAGTTGTAGATCTCCAGTTATGATTGATTTACTAAGCTACTATATGTATGTCCAGAAAGTGACAGATTTTAGTTGTAGTGCTTTGATTAACTTTGCCATGCTAGTGTATTGAAGTGTGACTCATATCTTTGATGATACTTGGGTGGCACCCTGTGATCTTGTGAGACTTGTTTCTTGATTGATGTGCTTGCCTCTTCTATGTTATGTCTTAATGAGGATTAAGTTAATTAGCTCTAGGTGTTTATGTGAGCTTGGGTATGCTTGCATGATTACTTTGTTTATTGCACTTCTATGCATTCATACATATGCATTATTGCACCTCATTTAGGTACGCTAGCTGAAAAACGTGAAGGACGTGATGTGGCGTTGGAGCCAAACCCGAAGACGGTGTTTGGTGGATCTATCCCGAAGATAGAAGGACCGGACAAGTGGTAGATTGGAGGTTGCTCGCCAAGTGACTTCATCTGACATACTCTAACTTGAGTCGGATCCCAGGCAAGCCCCGGAGCATTATAAGCCTCCTATCTTCAAAGCAATTAATTATATATATATATATATATATGTTATAAGTATTGTTGCATTAAGTGGTAGGAGTTGGTTGGAAACCCTTGCTGCATTATATCATTCCTTGTCCAGATATATGAATCCTTGAATCCTACATAGACTAGGATCGAGTAGATGCTTAGCCCTGCTTTAAGCGGTAGAAGTCAGGTGATTTCCTGTCACCTGCGAGATGTAGGGATATTCATATATGGCACGGTTGGCTATATTGCTATCGTGGAATGGAACCATGTGTTAATAAAATGAAATGAGACCGGGCGGGATGACGATAGTGAAGCAACAAGGCATGGAGGTCTTGGGTGTGGATCTATCCCCATCTGAGTCGTTTAAGGACCGATTCGCTGTACGTCCTTGAGTCATGTTGAACGCAGTCTAACACTTAGTTGGCCGGATAAGTCGTTCCGACCGCGAAGTCGAGTAAGTATGGTTCAGGCCGGGAATCGAATGGTAGGTTGCTTCTTGGAGGAGAGAAAGGATATGCTTGGGGACATTGGCGTGAGACCAAGGGGGGTTAGAGTCCCTATCACCTGGCAGAGTGTCGCCCTTGGGGTCGCGACATCATTCGGACCCGCGATTCCTGAACTGTACGAAAGATGACCTGAGCAGCCCTCGTCAGGCGCGTCTCGGTGAGTGTTAGAAATACCCCTCCAGCTGGATAGGAATTCGATTCGAATCGCCGTCGCTCCCGGTTAGTGAGCACTTGACTTGAGCAGCGACAACGTAGATTCCATTAAATTGAACGAATGGTTAATTGGATAACGATGGAAAGGTTGCCTCAATTTATACCTGCTATGGTTAATATTGTTTGCTCTTAATAAAGTGAGTGCTCTAGTACAGGTTCTAATATAGATGACAGGTTAATGATAATTAACTTGATGCTTAAGCATTAATGACTACTTATCCATATTAAGCTTTTATGCAAAATGTTGTCAAGCTAGCCCACTTTATATCAGCCTTGCATGATCCTTGGTGTCACTTTATTTCTGGTTTCTGACGGGTAAGTCTAGCTGAGTACATTGTCGTACTCAGGGTTTTATCCCCACTTGTTGCAGGTTGTGATGTATCATGGCGACTGCAAGAGTTGGTTGGCTCCTGCCGTAGAGGCGGAGTGTGATCACGGGCATGATCCTTCTGAGTTATCTTTTCTCTAAATGCTTTTGTTGGAAGTCGACCTTGGTACTGGCATGTATTTGAAATAAGATTAATGTTAGTTTTAAATTACCTTGCTTCCGCTACTTTTGAACTTAAGTTGTAATAACTATGTTGAACTCCGATGTATATTGAATTACTTGTAAAATGGTTGTAACATGTGACTTGTTATGTTGAATCACTACGATCTTGGCTTGTATGTTGGTTGGTTTGAAATCTCTCGTGATTTCATTGGACTACCGGAGTTATATGGGCTCAAGTGCGAGAATTTGATCACTTCGGTGATTGTTTTTGTACTTGTGCTCTTATAATTTGGGCGGTTCCGTTACAGCTGGTATCGGAGCAAGATTCAACATTAAACTTGTCATATGTGTATTTAAGACAAAGGTTTTGTTTTATAAAATCAGTTTTATCAACTTATAGCTATATATAGGTTTGTGAAAACTGAATTCTAAATCTAAGTATGCCAGTGGTCAATTTCCTTATGCCCATATAAGGATTATTAGGTGGCTTATATAAGTACTAACTTGGGGTTTTTTTTTTCATTTATGCATCTACGCCCAGGCCAAGGTATGTATGTGTGATGACTCTCCCACACTATGCTACCGGTGTGTTAGATTAGAGGTAGCCTTCATATATGAAATAGCCATATATGTTGCTAGTTTACTTTTATGCAACATTGCACCTACGCTCAGGTAAGTGTGAGTTGTGAGAGCATGACCGTACAACCTGCGGTCTAGGGGAGAGCTAGTTTTGGTTACTGGATTATTTACATGTTATACACATGTATATATGAAGGTACTTAATTGTGGGTGATCGAATGATTCGGGTAGTTTTGGTGCTACATGTATATATACGGGGGTATATGTACATGGGAGTACTTAGAATTGTACTTTCCTGTTTTCATTGTGTGCCATATATTGGGGAACTGTTGGGCTGCAATGAAACTTTTCTGCAGGTACGCTAACCACGAATGCGTAAGTTGAATGTAGTTGACGACTAGCTATATATCGAGAGAGTGCGTGTTATGCCACCGACATAGAACGTGATTGCCACCTTAGGTTGGCAATCTTGTGAGGACGAATAGGACGAAGCATGCATATTCATGATTGTTGCCTTATACATGGCTATGTTCCTCTCACCTTTCTTCAAATGATAAGTAACTTGTGATCAACGTAGTACACTATCTTTCTTGTGTGAAGCTAAACAAGAATGCTTTACTCCATGTTGCTTGAAAAAAATATGTGCTTAGTCTTGCTAGAAATAAGTGTGGTTATATGCTTGAAACGATAGATGTACTCTAGTTTAGCCTAGTGGTGGATATGTTGTTCACCTAAGCGTTTGCAATTGCTCTAGACCTCACTTAAGTAATTGTGATTCTTATTAATGAATTAAATTCATGTTGGTCTAAGGTAACAAAATTTAGAGCTACTAGAATAACATGTTGGTGTGCTCTCTTGTTAAGTAGAACAAAAGCAAACTTTGTTTTGCTTGTTGGACGTTGGCTGCTAGAACATTTTTTGTTGTAGTGATGCTTTCGTGGCCATCATGGTGTTTTCTGTAGTTATGAAGAATACCAAAGTTGTAGCTAACTTACTTATTTGGCTTGTCCTTAAATTTCATGACCCTAGGCCTTATGGTTTGGGAGTTATAAATTTTAGAAGTTTGTTGTCAGAATCTGCCTATGTCAGAACACATCTGAATGTTTGGTTTGTTTGACCTGTGTGCATATGGAATCATGTATTGGAGATACTAGAAGAAGTGTAGTACTTTTTCTAAGCTTTCCAAAATGTCTTATAGCACTAATTGTGGTGGTCTAAATCTCTAGTTATGAGATTGCAAAATGGAATGACAGAATCTGTCCAAATCGGGGCAGAGATGTCTTCTTTGTCTTGTTTGGCCTTGTTGGCTATAAAATTATCTTAATATGATAGTAATAAAGTTATAGACAACTTAATAAGCTTTACATAAAGTTAAGGCTCAGCCTTGTTGTGTCCCTAGAACTCCAGTTTTGCATTTTTGAAGTTCTTGTCAGTTTTCTGTCCATATTGGTACAGATCTGAAACATTAGCATTTTTGGTCATGTTAATCTATGAATTTGCTTTTGGTATGTATAACTAAAGTGTAGTCATCTTCCTAAGCTTCCTAGAAAGTCTAGGATCACCTTTGTGAGATTTCTACAACCTCAGTTATGGTAGAAACAAGTAACTACTGTGCTGCTGTCCAGATTCTGGACACATGCTAAGTTGGCTTCCTTAGCCAGCGTTTGTTTTGAGCTAAACTTGTAGTTAGTTCATGCTTGAGATGAATGCTTGTTTGGGTGAGCCTTGTGCTTTGTATTGGTTGCTTAAGCCCATTCATTTGAATTTTCTCAAACGACTGCTTGATTGTGAGGTGTATGTGTGTTTGTATCTAGGTAGTGCCCTAGTTGTCACCTCGTTTGTCCTCGGTGAGCATACGAGGGTCACATAGCTTTATCCTAGAACAACGTTCCCGTTACATAATTATATAGTTGTTGTCGTCGATTAGGTTCTCTCTCTTAGGAGCCTGAGCCTGTAGACTTGATGTTAGTCCTTGAATGTTTGTATCCACGCTTTTGCTTGACCGAAAGCCTAAGGTTTAGTTCTCCTATAGGTTTGTATAAGCCGCGGATGTTTTGCAACCCTTTTTGTGAAGACCTTTATCGACTGACCAACCAAGTTAACTTTTATCAACGCTAGCCTTTGACCATGGTTCTTACGTTGCCTATTGTGGAGACCGTACCCAAATCCATGTTGGACCTTCCGGTTACCTCTCCCAAAGGTTAGCTAGTATGACGCAATGTATCTCTCTGCTACGGCCTCTAAATCGTGTGCTCGCAAATTCGTGCATCCACCTTAGCAACTCAATCTATGACTGCGTATCGGTTTTTGCCTTGAAATTTGCTTAATTCGTCTCCCACCTTCCCAAGTCTCGGAATGTTCATCAGTCTTGATCTCATGTTGTTGCTCAACATGATTGAATCTCCTGTTAATCCTTTATCTGGTACTCCCCTCAGTGGACGCAAGTCGTACGTAGAAATTAAGCAAGAGTCTCTTGCCCAGTTATCCTTGGCAATTGCGCGATGTTCTCTGGTGCTATATGTTGATCTTTGGATCATTTTCGTGTTGATTCTAAACCTTGTGACTACCTTTGATTGCTATCCCTCCTTGTATGGCGCTTGCTCTTACAGCCCAGCAGTGCCACTTGAAATTTCACTTTTGTTGTGCGTTTAGTAATGGTGTTATGAGTAGCCGCTGATGGTGCCGCGACGAAACCAAGGGTCTCCTGTGGCTGCAGACACATGGCTGGCTGCTTGGCACGCGCTGGTATCACGGTTTCTAGTCATGATCCATTATCAAACGACAGACGATGTGTTATTTCCTTGTGTTCCTTTTCTTGGTTATCTCTCTATATTGTATCGTAAGATCTATATCTTAGAACAAAAGTAGTAGACCTTCCTCCTGAAGTTGCTAAGAGGACAACCTTTGAAGAACAGGTCACCGACATAAACATTAATAGACTGCAACATGTGGTATCCCAATGACTCTATTTAGTTGCCCCGTATTGGCGAACGTCATCTAGTAAGCAAGTATCTCATCTCTGTTGGATAAAAAGGACACACCACACCTACTGTTGGACAAGTCATCCGTTGGATAAGACTCGATCGTCACATTATGCAAGTTTAACCTTTGTATGCATAATGACCATACAATCGAAATCAACCATCTCTAGAATAACTTCGTATTTGCTAACTTCGATGGTAACCATCTGTTCTGCTTGTTGTGGTCAAGAGTGAAGATTTGGAACTTTTTAGTGTTGAGAGACAACTAGTTAGTTACCAATAGGAAGGTTAATCTCCAGCTAGGTAACGAATCTTTGGTAGCTATGAAGGCTATGTCTTACAGAGCAATAACCAACAAGAAGTTAATCAACTAGCCAACAACTTGAGAGATACTCTATCTTCTAGAGCCATTGTGATCAAGTCAATTCCGTCTTGGACAATCACACAGATATTGCAAGGTGTTCTATCAGCTAAAGCAAAGAATTAGAGAAAGCATGACCTCATTTCAAATTAGTATCCATGTGCCCTTAGGTACCACAAATGGTTTGTTCATCACTCTATTGGACGATCTCTTAAGTGGTCTTAAGGATCCTGTTGGACACCCTTTCGCTTTGCTTTTATGTTCTCTCATCAATAATTATTGGAACAATCAAGGGTTCTACGAGTAAATTTGCAAATCAAAAGCAATTTGAGAAGTGTCAAACAACAGATTTCCTATCTTAGAGCTGCTGTTGATCCCAAAGAGGAAGCCTGAGTTGAAAGTTGGCCTGACAAAGTTGCTACATTGCAAGTCAACTCAACTTACAGTGCAACTAAGTCACAAAGGAAATTTTTACTCAACCGCTTGGTGGTAGACTACTCCCCACGGTTTAGTGAATATTTACAACTTTTGTTGTCCTTAAGGCCTCACTACATCTTTCTTTGGCAATAATTGATAATACTCACTGATCTCTGTCATCTTAAAAGTGTTCTTACCCATGAGGTTGCATCTACTTCAACCCAGATGACTGTTGTCTTTGGATAAAAGAATCTTTTAGATAGCTGTTGGCAGAAATAGGAAGCCGATAGAGTCAGCTATCACATTCACTGACCCCTCGACAGACTCAGATAATACAGTGTTGTCATCAGAGAAAGAGAACTGCACACATGGAACCACAAGTAGTTTTCCATTAGTTGGTGCCTAAATGAATGAACATTTACGACCAACGTAGACCCTGTCTATTGGTTAGTCAGTATTCTATAGCCTCAGAGTATATTTGTCGTCTATGATCTCACCCTTTTGGAAGGTTGTACTCAAGCCATTTTGGTAGAGAACGGCTTTTCAACCTTTGTGAACATAGAGTCATTTTAACGAGTATCTTTTTGAAGATTTCGGTCTAGTGTAAAGTTCATACGGACTATGCTGTGTTCACTTAAGAATCAGATACTTGTGAGTGGTCAGCTCACGGACCAAATGATCTCCGTACCCTGAGAATGCAGTACGTGCTATCTTGGATTTCTCCCAAAGTAACAATGCTTCATGGAAGTCAATGAAGGAAATTCTTCAGACAAATTTGACCAGAAGAAGTAAGTATCAGAAAGTGCCTTTGACCAAATTGTTCACCGATGTTGAAGCTTTATAGCTGAATGCTATAGCAGATGTTGGCAACTAGATAACGTGTCTCTCTTCCTTAAAAGATCTTCCATTCCGAATCTCGGGACGCGATTCTTTTAAGGGGGGAGGGCTGTAACACCCCAGGTGTTTGTCACTCACTAAGCAGTGGGTTTGAGCTCAAACATGATAGATTAGTGGAGATGACGATGCCAAAGTCAAACCTATGGAGATGAGCCTAACTTAAAGTTGAATGTTGCACCATTGCTTTACATATAGGCCATTTTCAAAGATATATGTTTGGATGGTGTTATTGCCATATTTTCATGTGTCTCACCCTGGTATCTATCTATATTGATCCCTGGAAAAGTTTCATGAAGTTTGGAATCAAAAAGTCACATGAAATGATAAGTGATAGGCTTGTTTGGATTATAACTGAAACCTGCCTTACATCCCACGGGAGCTAGTGTTGTGCAACATACACATGCAATGTGTGCAACACATCTGGGACACATATGGAACACCCTAGTGGAACATGTGTAGCATGTATCTTAAAACAACCACATGAAATGACCATAGCATTTCGCTTGAGTTCTATGTTTCAAGGCATGTGAGGCCTGCACTTTTGTGCAACCTATGCATGATGGGTATGTTTGGCCTCTACAACACCTTAACTACACTTAGGACACTCCATGGAACAATGTTCATGTTGATCATTTTGCCTAAATGTGCTTCTAAGTGATGGTTGACCATGTATGGACCCTGGAACACTTTTGTTTGACCGTTTCAAAAGTGTGACCTAGAAGCTTTGCATGACTGTGCACCCTTTGACAAAGTCGTAGAGAATTTTATAAGGAACAAACTTTATTTAAGAGTCAAGCCATGAAAATGTGTGGAACATGATCAAAAAGGGCCCACAAGTCAGTTTTAGGGCCGATTTCAGCACTTAGCCAATTTAAGCCCTAATTTCAGTGTCTTCGACATTGACATCCCGCGTTCTCGAGTTTTTGCTAAGCAACTTAAATGGGTCCAAATACGAAAGTTGGAGCTTACTTGATGGGGAATAATATACGAGAGGTTGGCACCATTTGCATTTCATGTTGACCCTCAATTTGGGATACTTGCTCATTGTTATTAAAGTGTTGACAGTGCAAACTTTGGAGCTAATTACCTCCTAATCTATTGACCTAATGAACATGACCATTGAATGAAAAACGTAGTGTGTTGTGTGGGCTACAAACTTTGTATTTGGCCCAAGTCCAGAATCGGCCCAGAAGGCAGCCCAAATCTCGTTCCACCTTGGCCACTTCGCTGCACGCCGTGTGTTTGGTGGAATGCCGCTATGGCCGCCGCGTGCCCTGAGCGTGTCCGCCATGCAGAGCTGCCGCGCGCCCTCGCGACCGACACGCGTCTAGCCCTCCCCGCCGCGTCACTACGCCTTGCCTACTCCCGAGCAGACGCGCCCGAGCTTCCTCTCGGCCTCCCTCACCCCTCTCTGCCTCTTCCTCGCCTCGGCATGGGTAGCCGCTCGCCATGGCCGACACCATGCTGCCGTGGTCACCTCTCCCTCCCAGTGCCTCTCCGGCCGAGCAGTGCAGCCCTACGTGTGCGCACGCGTCCGTGGTGTCTTCCCCGACCCTCCGCCTTCGTTGATTGGTCGCCGTTGCCAAGGCCGTCATCGTCGTGACCGGCCGCCGACGCGGCATGCCGCCCGCGCGCGTGGCCAAACCGCCTTGGGCCTCCCTGAGCTAGGCCGAGCGACGCTGTGGGTGCGTGCGAACCCACTTGGGCCCCCCATTCCTCGGCCGCCGTCGGTGCTCGCCGGGTCGCGCCTCCGCGCTGCCGCCGCGGCGAAGCCGCCGCCGGGCGTCCGGCTCGCGTGGCCAGGAGGCGGTGGTCCATCTCCGGTCGTGATTCAGCCACCTACGGATGCGGTCTGGCACGGCGGTGCCCGCACTGCCTTCCCCCGCCGCCGGCACCGGCCTCACCGGCCAGAAGATGGCCGGCCGGCAAGCCGCTGCCGCCGTCCTCTGTTTTCTCCGGTTTGAAGACGAAGACCGATTCCCCCCCCCCCCGTGACTCTCTCATATGACCAGCGGGCCCGGCCGGACTTCGGGGCCCACCTGTCGGTTTAAGGAAGTGACCGTCTTGTGTACGCATTCGGGTAGAGTTAGCAAATTAATTTAGGGTTGTTCTAATTCTGTTTTTGAATTTCAGAAAATTTGTAAATCTTCAAATATTCATATCTCATGCTAGGAGACTCCAAAAATAGTAAAAGTGGACTTTTTGGAAACCTTAGAAAAAGATCTATGCAGTGGAGTCATAATATGTTACATGTTGTAGTTATTTTCTGATGTCTTTATTTAAGCCTTAAAAATGCTCCAAAAATGCTTACCAACTTGAGCAGAGCCAGATCTGGAGTTTTAGAACTCCAAAAATGATGATTCTTGGTTTGTTAATTTTGTGAGGACATGTACTTGCTAGTAAAAATAGTAAACACCCTAGTTGTTCACTGTTTTCTTAGGGTTTTGATTTGGACCTTGATAAATAAGGAAATCTATATTATTTTACTTGTCATTTTATATCTTGAGTTATGATGCTCCAATTGATATGAAATTTTTATGGTAGGATTGTCATGCTATGGATGTGCTGTGGTATAAATTTCATGGTCATTGTTTACTGTATGCTCAAGTTATTGATTTAACTTGTTTATAGCTTGATAAATAGCTTATAAATAATATATAAATGATAAAATAGAAAATGTTGTTCCATTACCTTAGTATGATGTTTCTCTATCATATTGATTTATAATATGGCCTTGTGTTCACAGAAAATATTGAGGTTTAGGTTTAATTTGCTCTTACATGATTTATTGCTATAGCAATTTGTCTTTTTCATAGAGGTTGATATACATGTCCAAATGGTCTCAAATTTGGATAGTAGACTTTTGGGAGCATATGTAGGCCACTGTAATTTTGGTAGAATTTATTGTATACTTTTGATAGGTTATCATGATTCCACCTAATTATCTAAATAAATTAAGAAAATGTATTAAAAGAATTTATTTAGTAATTGACACTATATTTTCTGGTGTTCTTTAGTCATGTATGAAATGTTGGTAAAGTTGGTTTTATTCAATTAAATGTTTGCAACACAAGTTAATAATTATTTCTTGCAAATGAGGTTTCTGAACAGATTTGAGAATATTGTTAATTACCCTATGCAAATGATGTTTTCATGTCTTGTGTGCTATAACAAAGTTGTTGTGAATTTCATAATCTAGCTGCTGCTAAATTTTAGTGGCATTTGGCCATATGGTTTAGAAACTACAGCTGTTCTAATTTGGGTTCAGATTTAGGTTGCTCTCTGTCCCTCCCGGACAGATTCTGTACCTTCTGTATTTCGACCTGGTAAATGTTAGAATCAGGTTGAGATGTTTATAAATGAAATTTAGATAATTCCATAAGCTTTCCATAATGTCTTCTTGCAAGTCATTTGGAGTTGTAGATCTCCAGTTATGATTGATTTACTAAGCTACTATATGTATGTCCAGAAAGTGACAGATTTTAGTTGTAGTGCTTTGATTAACTTTGCCATGCTAGTGTATTGAAGTGTGACTCATATCTTTGATGATACTTGGGTGGCACCCTGTGATCTTGTGAGACTTGTTTCTTGATTGATGTGCTTGCCTCTTCTATGTTATGTCTTAATGAGGATTAAGTTAATTAGCTCTAGGTGTTTATGTGAGCTTGGGTGTGCTTGCATGATTACTTTGTTTATTGCACTTCTATGCATTCATACATATGCATTATTGCACCTCATTTAGGTACGCTAGCTGAAAAACGTGAAGGACGTGATGTGGCGTTGGAGCCAAACCCGAAGACGGTGTTTGGTGGATCTATCCCGAAGATAGAAGGACCGGACAAGTGGTAGATTGGAGGTTGCTCGCCAAGTGACTTCATCTGACATACTCTAACTTGAGTCGGATCCCAGGCAAGCCCCGGAGCATTATAAGCCTCCTATCTTCAAAGCAATTAATTTTATATATATATATATATATATGTTATAAGTATTGTTGCATTAAGTGGTAGGAGTTGGTTGGAAACCCTTGCTGCATTATATCATTCCTTGTCCAGATATATGAATCCTTGAATCCTACATAGACTAGGATCGAGTAGATGCTTAGCCCTGCTTTAAGCGGTAGAAGTCAGGTGATTTCCTGTCACCTGCGAGATGTAGGGATATTCATATATGGCACGGTTGGCTATATTGCTATCGTGGAATGGAACCATGTGTTAATAAAATGAAATGAGACCGGGCGGGATGACGATAGTGAAGCAACAAGGCATGGAGGTCTTGGGTGTGGATCTATCCCCGTCTGAGTCGTTTAAGGACCGATTCGCTGTACGTCCTTGAGTCATGTTGAACGTAGTCTAACACTTAGTTGGCCGGATAAGTCGTTCCGACCGCGAAGTCGAGTAAGTATGGTTCAGGCCGGGAATCGAATGGTAGGTTGCTTCTTGGAGGAGAGAAAGGATGTGCTTGGGGACATTGGCGTGAGACCAAGGGGGGGTTAGAGTCCCTATCACCTGGCAGAGTGTCGCCCTTGGGGTCGCGACATCATTCGGACCCGCGATTCCTGAACTGTACGAAAGATGACCTGAGCAGCCCTCGCCAGGCGCGTCTCGGTGAGTGTTAGAAATACCCCTCCAGCTGGATAGGAATTCGATTCGAATCGCCGTCGCTCCCGGTTAGTGAGCACTTGACTTGAGCAGCGGCAACGTAGATTCCATTAAATTGAACGAATGGTTAATTGGATAACGATGGAAAGGTTGCCTCAATTTATACCTGCTATGGTTAATATTGTTTGCTCTTAATAAAGTGAGTGCTCTAGTACAGGTTCTAATATAGATGACAGGTTAATGATAATTAACTTGATGCTTAAGCATTAATGACTACTTATCCATATTAAACTTTTATGCAAAATGTTGTCAAGCTAGCCCACTTTATATCAGCCTTGCATGATCCTTGGTGTCACTTTATTTCTGGTTTCTGACGGGTAAGTCTAGCTGAGTACATTGTCGTACTCAGGGTTTTATCCCCACTTGTTGCAGGTTGTGATGTATCATGGCGACTGCAAGAGTTGGTTGGCTCCTGTCGTAGAGGCGGAGTGTGATCACGGGCATGATCCTTCTGAGTTATCTTTTCTCTAAATGCTTTTGTTGGAAGTCGACCTTGGTACTGGCATGTATTTGAAATAAGATTAATGTTAGTTTTAAATTACCTTGCTTCCGCTACTTTTGAACTTAAGTTGTAATAACTATGTTGAACTCCGATGTATATTGAATTACTTGTAAAATGGTTGTAACATGTGACTTGTTATGTTGAATCACTACGATCTTGGCTTGTATGTTGGTTGGTTTGAAATCTCTTGTGATTTCATTGGACTACCGGAGTTATATGGGCTCAAGTGCGAGAATTTGATCACTTCGGTGATTGTTTTTGTACTTGTGCTCTTATAATTTGGGCGGTTCCGTTACAAGGGACGCATCCAACCCTAGCGCCGAGCCCTTCTTTGCGCTTGACGATAAGGACGAGGTGCACCACTGGGAGTACCTCGAGGGACTCTGAAAGCACACGATGCAGTCCCTACGTGTGGTTTCGGACACCCTGGCGCGGGGTATGTCGGAGGCCTTCGAGGTAAGCCGGATTCATTAGTTTTTTCTTGCGCTTTATCCCTCCCTTTTCCTTGGTTCTGACCGTTAGATTTTAACTGTGGTCAGGAGTTCAAGGAGCGTTCCCACCGCAAGTCACTCTTCATTCGTCATGAGAGTGGCGTGTGGGTGGCGCTCGTCCGTCAACGGGCCCTGGTCGAGGAGGCCAACAAGCGGCTATCCCAGCAGAGCACCGAAACGGCCGAGCTTCGCGTTGCCTATGTGGCGGTTAAGGAGGAGGCAGCGCAGGCCCGGGAGGCCGAGGCCACGGCGTGTGAAGACGCGGCAAGGGCTCGGGAGGAGGCGGCTAAAGCCCGTGAGGACCTCGCGCTGCTGCTGGCGCGTGTGAAGGAGCTCGAGGAGGACATCACCTTAGTCAGTGGTCAGCATGATGCCCTCAACATCTAGGTCGGGATGGCGTCCTCCCATGTCAGAACCTTGGAAAATGAGGTTGTGACGTTGTTGGGGACGGTCCGAGAGAGGGACGAGGCTCTCTCGGGCACCGACTGGGAGGTTGAGGTGCTGAGGGCGGCGCTCCACGACAGGGACGAGACTCTTCGAGCATCTGAGAAGACGTGCGGGGAGCTGTGTGATGAGGTCGTGGGTTGGCAGACCCATTCTAAGGGTAAGCTTCTTGTTGTGCAGTGGCCTTGGCGTCGAGGTCCCAGGCTTACGCTAACTTGATGATTGTGTTCCAGAGTTGGAGAAGGAGCAGCAGGCGGCTCAGGCGACGGCCACCTCGTTCCAGAACCTCTTCGAGGCCAAGGCCAGGCGGACTCAGTTGCTTCAGGGCGCCATCACCTTCGTAAGTGACGGCATGGGGGTCGAGCCTGACGCTGACACCGAGGAGGACGCCCTGGGGAACTCCTTCGTCCGTCGGATAGTGGCGCTGGGCCGCCTCATTCGTGAGAGGATACGAGGCGGGCTGCATCACGGCGTGAAGAGGGCTCTGGCGGTCGTTCGGTCCGGATTCATGTACGACATGGACCTCATCGCTGATGGCTTCATCACATATCCAGATTGGATGGACGAGGAGAATGAAACCGCCTACCTGGGCCTAATAGAAGCCGCTGAGGAGCCTAGGAGTCACCTCACCAAGCTCTTCGAGGTTGAGGTGGTTCCGCCTACCGAAGACGAGGGCCTGTGAGCCGAACCTGGGCATGAAGGCCTGTGTAACAAGTTAATCTTTGTAACTTTGGTCATGGTGGCCTCGGGGGCCTTGAAATGCTTAAGTGTAAACTTGTATTGATCGTTAAGTTTTGTTTGAGTTTTTTCTTCCCTTTATCACTTGGATCGCGTTCTCACATTATTTACTTAGCGCGCGGTCGTGCCCCTTGGCGTAAGGAAGTGAGTGGAGGTACCGTAGCCTTGGAGGCGTAAGTAATCTCGTAGCTTGACTGCCCTCGAGCTTTAGGGTGCGCTTGCAGCCTTGCAAATCGTGTAAGAGCTTGATTTGAAGCGAACGGGGGTGTAAGATTTTTTAAAGCCATGAACCGTTACTATGTCTACTTAGTGTGCGATCGCACCCCTAGGCGTGAGGGGTGAGTGGAGGTACCGTAGCCTCGGAGGCGTAAGTGATCTCGTGGCTCGACTGCCCTCGAGCTTTAGGGTGTTCTCGCGGCCTTGTCGACTTAAGTGACAGTTCTCTTTTTTTGAAAAAAAGAGTATGAGTTTTTTTGGGGACAGGGGGTTCCCCCCCTTTGCAGCCCCGAGGGAGGGTCGATTCTGAGAAAACAGAGTCAATCCTTCCTGGTTGTTATGAGAACAAAGCTTTGAACACCGTTGTATTCTTTATTGATGAGATTGGAAACAATCTACAGAGCCTCGAGGCTTTTTTAAGGAAAAAAGCGACGTAGTTGTTCGATGTTCCCGGCGTTGGTGAAGATTTTGCCTTTCTCGTTCGATAGCTTGTAGGTGCCCGGCTTTAATACTTCTGCGATGATGTATGGCCCTTCCCACAGCAGCGTGAGCTTGTGTCGTCCCTTGGTGCTCTGACTTCGCCATAGCACCAGGTCACCAACATTAAGGTCCCGCCTACGTACGTGTCTGTCGTGGTAGCGTCGAAGACTCTGCTGATACCTGGCAGAATGCAATAGAGCCACATCGTGGGCTTCCTCGAGCTAGTCGAGGGCGTCCTCTCTTGTGGCGTCGTTATTTTTCTCGTTGTAGGCCTTCAACCTCGGGGATCCATATTCTACATCAGTTGGGAGCATAGCCTCAGATCCGTAGACTAAGAAGAACGGAGTGAACCCTGTGGCTTGACTCGGCGTTGTTCTTAGGCTCCACAGGACCGAGGGAAGCTTGGCAGCCCATTTCTTGCCGTGTTTGCTTAGCTTGTCAAAAAATTATGGGTTTCAGGCCTTGTAGGACCATGCCATTGGCACGTTCTACTTGGCCATTTGTTTTTGGATGAGCCACGGCCGACCAGAGCACATGGATGTGGTGGTTGTCACAGAAATCCAGAAACTTTTTACTAGTGAATTGGGTGCCATTGTCCGTGATGATGCAGTTGGGAACTCCAAAGCGATGGACAATGTCAGTAAAAAAGAGCACAGCTTGCTCAGACCTAATGCTGTTGATAGGACGGGCCTCGATCCACTTGGAAAATTTGTCAATGGCGACGAGCGAGTGGGTGAAGCTACCAGTTGTCCTTTTCAAGGGTCCGACTAGGTCGAGCCCCCAAACAGCGAATGGCCACGCGATGGGGATAGTTTGCAGGGTGTGAGCCGGAAGATGAGTTTGTCTCGCATAGTACTGGCAGCCTTTGCAGGAGCGTACTAGCTTGATAGCGTCGGAGACTGCGGTCGGCCAATAGAAACCTTGTCGGAAAGCGTTTCCGACGAGGGTTCGAGGCGCTGCGTGATGACCACAAGCCCCCGAGTGTAGATCATTGAGCAGGTTTCTGCCTTCCTCATTTGTGATGCAGCGTTGGAGGACGCCAGTTCGGCTGTGGCGATACAGCTCCCTACTGTCGCCAAATATCACAAAGGATTTGGCTCGGCAAGCGATCCGTCGAGCCTCGATCTTATCTGAGGGGAGGTCCCCTCGAGTGAGATGGTCGAGGTACGGAATACGCCAATCAGGCTCGGGGTTGGCTGGTGGTGTCGAGCCTTCCACCTGCATGGCCTCGGCCCCGGTCGAGGGGGCTTCTGCCTCAGGTAGAGGGTCGAGTGACGGCCCATCGACCCCTCCGTCTGCCCTGATGTTGATGGATGGTTGGTGGAGATCTCTCGCAAAAACGTCTGGTGGAACCGTAGTTTGACTCGAAGTGATTTTTGCGAGTTTATCGGCGGCCTCATTATACCTGCGTGTGATGTGGTTGAGCTCGAGGCCGTGAAACTTGTCCTCAAGGCGCCGTACCTCTTCATAGTAGGCCTCCATCTTGGGATCATGGCAGCTCGAGCTCTTCATGACCTGGTCGATTACGAGCTGAGAGTCACCTCGAACATCGAGGTGTCAGACCCCTAGTTCGACAGCGATTCGCAAGCCCGTGACGAGCACCTCATATTTGGCGACGTTGTTGGAGGCAGGAAAATGAAGCCGGATGATATAGCACATGTGGACTCCGAGGGGTGAGATGAAGAGCAAACCTGCACCTGCCCCTATTTTCATCAGTGACCCGTCGAAGTACATGGTCTAAAGCTCAGCCTGGAGCTGAATCGGAGGAAGTTGAGTGTCGGTCCACTCCGCTAGGAAATCTGCTAGTACTTGGGATTTGATGGCTTTGTGCAGCGCATAAGAGAGGGTCTCACCCATGAGCTCGACTGCCCACTTGGCTATCCTACCCAAGGCTTCCCGATTCTGGGCTATCTCTCCCAGAGGGAAAGAAGAGACCACAGTCACCGGGTGGCCCTCGAAATAGTGACGGAGTTTGTGCCGCGTTAAGACGATGGCGTACAACAGCTTTTGGATCTACGGGTAGCGAACCTTGGTTTCCGAGAGCACCTCGCTGATGAAGTAGACCGGTCTCTGGATGAGCAAGGTATGTCCGTTCTCCGCCCTCTCGACAACCAAGACCGCGCTGACTACTTGTGTCGTTGCGGCGACATAAAGTAGGAGGGGTTCCCCTGGGGTCGGTGGGACAAGGATCGGTGAGTTAGAGAGTGTAGTTTTGAGCTTTGCAAGAGCTTCCTCGGCCTCGAGGGTCCACGAGAAGTGTTCTGTTTTTTTCAGGAGACGATACAGTGGGAGCGCTTTTTCGCCGAGGCACAAAATGAAGCGACTAAGGGCTGCTAGGCAGCCCGTGACCCTCTGCACGCCCTTCAGATCTCGGATAGGTCCCATCTTGGTTATTGCGGTGAAATTTTCCGGGTTGGTCTCGATGCCACGCTCGGAAACGATGAACCCTAGAAGCATGCCTCGAGGAACGCCAAAAACGCATTTCTCAGGGTTAAGCTTGATGTTCTTTGCCCGGAGGCACTTGAACGCAACGTCGAGATCGTTTATCAAGTTATCGGCCTTTTTTGACAACGATATCATCGATGTAAGCCTCAACGGTTGGTCCGATGTGTTCCCTAAAAATGTGTTGCATGCATCGATGGTACGTAGCCCCTGCGTTCTGGAGACCGAAGGGCATAGTAACATAGCAATACATGCCGAATGAGGTGATGAATGAAGTTGCGAGCTGGTCGGACTCCTTCATTTTGATTTGGTGGTAGCCGGAATATGCATTTAAGAATGACAGAGTTTCACATCCCGCAGTGGAATCAACGATTTGATCAATGCATGGCAAAGGAAAAGGAACTTTTGGACATGCTTTATTTAAACTAGTATAGTCTACACACATCCTCCACTTCCCACTCTTTTTCTTAACTAACACGGGATTAGCTAGCCACTCGGGATGATGAACCTCCTTGATGAATCTGGCCTCCAACAGTTTATGTATCTCCTCACCGATGACCTTACGCTTCTCCTCGTCGAAGCGGCGCAAGCATTGCTTCACCGGTTTGGAGCCAGCTCGGATCTCCAAGGCGTGCTTGGCGACTTCCCTGGGTATGCCCGGCATATCCGAGGGACTCCACGTAAAGATGTCGATGTTTGCGCAGAGAAAGTCGACGAGCACTGTTTCCTATTTGGGATCGAGGGTGGCGCTGATGCTCAACGCCTTTCCCTTTGGGTCGGCGGGGTCGAGGGGCACGAGCTTGACATCTTCCGTGGGCTCGAAGCTGCCGGTGTGGCACTTGGGGTCGGGGATCTCGTTGGCCAGACCGTCGAGGTCCGCCACCAAGGTTGCCGACTCCAAGACGGCTTCTCCGTGCTCGACGCACTCGACGTTGCACTCGTAGGCGTGCTCGTATGAGGGCCCGACAGTTATGACACCGTTGGGGCCTGGCATCTTGAGCTTGAGGTAGGTGTAGTTTGGGACCGCCATGAACCTGGCATAGCATGGGCGCCCAAGGATGGCGTGATATGTTCCACGGAATCCAACCACTTCGAAAGTGAGAATCTCTTTTCTGAAGTTGGTGGGAGTGCCAAAATAGATAGGCGGGTCGACCCGGCCGACGGGCTCTGCTCACTTTCCTGGCACGAATCCATGGAAGCCCCCGACGCTGGGTTGGAGGCGCATCCACGCGATCCCTAGGAGGTCGAGGGTCTGGGCATAGATGATGTTAAGGTTGCTACCGCCATCCATGAGCACCTTGGTGAGGCGTGTGTTGGCGATAATGGGATCGACAACAAGCGGGTAGACTCCGGGATTGGGGACGTAGTCTGGGTGATCATCACGGTCGAAAGTGATGGCCACCTTGGACCAATCAAGGAAGAGGGGGGTTGTCGGCTGCACGGAGAAGACCTCTCGACGTTCTCGCTTGCACTGGCGCCTCGAGAGGCGTGTCGAGGGTCCTCCGTATATCATGAAGCAGTCGTGGATCTCGAGGAACCCCTCTTCCTTGTTGTCTCCCTTGGGATCCTCCTTCTTATCGTCTTTTTTGACGCCTATGCCTTCAAAATATCTTCAGAGCATGTGGCAGTCCTCGAGGTTGTGGTTCGTGGGCCCCTTGTGGTAGGGACACGGCTCTTTGAGTATTTTGTCGAAGATGCCCCCGCCGGGGGGCCCTCGAGGTTTCTTGCGGTCAGCAACAGCAACGAGGTCGTCTGTCGGGGCCTCGAGCTTGCCCTGCTGGTTCTGCTTCTTCTTCCTGTTGTTCCTCTTTGAGCCCCGGCTGGAGCTCTCGGGATCGTCCACCTTGTGCTTCCCTTTGTCTTGATCACCACCAAAGATGGCACCAACCGCCTCCTCACGGTGGCGAAGTTGGTGATGATGTCCGTCAAACCGTTAGCAGTGATGGGGGTGTTGCAGCCAGCTCTCGGACCAACTCTTTGTAGGTGGTGCCAGAGAGGAAGGCCGTGATAACGTCAGAGTCGGTGATGTTGGGGAGTTCGGTGTGTTGCTTGGAGAAACGCCGGATGTAATCCCAGAGGGATTCACCCGGCTTCTGCTTGCAGCTTCGGAGGTCCCATGAGTTGCCGGGGCGCATGTAGGTTCCCTTGAAGTTTCCCTCGAACACCCTCACAAGGTCGTCCCAGTCGTGGATTTGTCGAGGTGGGAGATCCTCGAGCCAGGCTTGAGCAGTGTCCGATAGGAACAGGGGGAGTTGCCGGATGATGACCCGGTCGTCGGTGGCCCCACCCAACTGACATGCCAAGTGGAAGTCAGCGAGCCAAAGTTCGGGTTTGGTCTCGCCGTTGTACTTGGTAAGAGTCGTGGGGGGTGAAACCGAGCCAGGAGTATCGTTTCACGAATGGCCTTGCTAAAGACCCGGGGACCCGGTGGTTCGGGTGAAGGGCTTCAATCTTCTGAGCTGTCATAGCACCCGCCTCTATGCTCGTGGTAGCCTCGAGCCACACCGTCACCGTGTTTGCGCCTCCAGCGCTCGACGATGTCATCACGGGCATCTCAAGGTTCACGATCGTTGATGATGCGCTCACGGACAGGGGCCGCCCTGTTCCGTTGGGCGTGCTCGAGATGAACCGAGGCCTCTCTCTCCTGTCGGGAGGGCTCGACAGGCTGTTCTGAGGCAGGCCCGTGTCGCCTCGAGGCGGAACTCTCGGCCTGCTGCATGGCAGCGGTCTCGAGGAGTCCTCGGATTTCATCTCGGGCTCGACGAGCATCGGGGTTCGATGGCTCGGGCATGTTACGAAGGAGCATGGTGGCGGCGACCACGTTTTGGCTGGCTTGACCGAAAACCGAGGGGGTCGACCGCCCGATCCTCGATGATGCGACGATTGACGTCACGAGCTCTTTCTCGAGCTCCTCCGCCATGTGCACGTGCCGCGCGCTCTTGCTCGAGGGTTCGCTGTAGTAGACGCAGGTTTTCTCGTTCCTCGTCGAGCCTATCCTGCAACTCGCAGATTTGCTCGAGCTGCATTCCTTGATCCGCAAGGAATTGAGCCTCATCCCACTTGGCAGGGAGCTCGACCTGAGGTGGCATGTTTCTTCCCTCAACGGGTGACTCATCCTCTGAATCCGACATGCTTACTCCATCGATGTTGAAGCACTCACGGGTCGGGTCGTAGGTGTCATCGGCAGAGTCAGAGTCTGGAGCGCCGAAGTAGTAGTATGAGGGGTGCATGTGAGGTCGTCTATCTCTAGGGTCGTGATGTCGAGAAGCAGTTGCACGGGGCTCCGTCTCTGGGGTCTCCATAGAGTCCAGGTACTCGGAAGCTGGCGTAGATGCAACAAGGTCAAGAGTGGAGGGTAGATGGTGTCCGGGGAGTTCTTCGTAAGCACTCATGCTGGTGCTTACAGAAGAAGCGTACGCCCGGGTAATCGAGTCTAGCCCAAATAGGAATGCTGATGAAGGCGTCGTTCCTTGTGTCGGTGTAGTCGGACCAGGTGGTGGTGGTGTCGCACCAGGCGGTAGAGCGGTGGAACTCCCTGTCGGCATCTTACCCTCAGCCAAGCTCATCCTACACAGATCCTCAGCGAGGAATTTTGTGTCAGCATTCGGCTGAGAGGCGCTGGATCGAGGAATCCCATCGTCCTCCGCAAGGCGATGACGGTGATTGCGCCGGGCTCGTCGTCACCTGGCAGCTCGTGCCAGACGAGAGCGATGATACCGGCGCAGCACTTCCCCGGGCTGGGAGAGCTCGTGGTCCTCATCGGTCGGGTGTCTGGGCGGGAGGAGGACTATGTCATAGCCGTGGCCAAGCGACATGAACTCCAAACTCCCAAACCAGATCACCGCGGCCAACGGGAGCGGGCGTTCGGGGTCAGCCATCCAGAAAAATGGCAGGAAAACGGCGTTGGCACGCAACTTCCCCTACCTGGCGCGCCACCTGTCGACGTTTGGTCCCATGGGGGTCCTAAGCCAACGAGTGAGTGCTACGTGTCCCTAATCTAGATGGTGATGCAAGGAGGATACACGGGGATTTATCCTAGTTCGGGCAAAAGAAGGCCCTATGTCCAGCGGGGACGGGGGAGTATTGTATTTCCTTGCACCGAAGTGCTTGCGTAGGGGTTACAAGCTGTGAGAGAGGGAACCGAGCCCAGGTCTCAAAGGAAAAGCCAGAGTACAAGGGAGATTGCTTGAGATGTTGATCTATGGGTTGTGTGCCTGTGCTTGTTTACGCTTGGCTTCTAGCTTGCGTCTTGCTTCGTGTCCCCTTGTAGAGCCCGGGTCTGCCCTTTTATAGGGTAAGAGGAGGCCAGGACGCCGAGGGAGCCTTGAGGTGAAGTTTTGTCGATCCCTGTAGAGGTGGCTGTAGCGTCGTGCCTCGGGAATGATCGGCCATCCCTGGACACTATGGTGACGTAGAGGATGAGACTGTGAAAAGACCCCGAGCCCTGTGCCACGTCAGCCCTTTCTCCCTACTGACCGATAATAGGTCGAGGCTGGGTTGAGGCCAGGTTGAGGACAGGTCGAGGACAGGTGGATAAGGCCGAATCCCTGAGATCGTGGGGTATGGTCCTTGTCGTATCCTCCCTTGAGGGTGATCGGTGGAAAAATAGTGCATGGTATGGTACGTACAGTGACAGGTTTTCACCTCCCATCCCGGGATGGGCAGTAAAAAGTAAGATTTGACACCGGTCTGGTTCCACGTCGGTTACTGCTGTAGCCATGACGGTAGGAAGTAGTAGGTAGTTGCCTTAAATGCTCTGACTTTTGTCTCAGAGTAGGTGAAATAAACTGGGTCGAGTGGTCCGACCCGGGGTCGTGCGAGTCAGAGATTTCCCAATAGTCGAGATGCCTTGTCGAATGGGCCTCGTATGAGTCGGGACGTGGTCGAGGCATCCCGTCGAGGGTGCCTCGTACGAGTCGGAACGTAGTCGAGGCATCCCGTCGAGCTGGCCTCGTGCGAGTCGGAACGCAGTCGAGGTGTCTCGTCCGCTATTTTGGCTTTGTTTCGTTTGTTTTGTTTTTCTTAATCGTCGATTTTGGGTACCCCTAGTTTTAGGTACCCGACACTAAGCTTACCAAGAGCTCACCTAAACAATTCTAGAGCAAGGTCACACAAACCTATGCACTAGTACTTTGCCAACCGAGGGAGCTCCTACACAACTAGTGAAGCAAAAGCACAAAGCTCCTAAGCTCACTAGCAATGCTCAATAACAAAGCAACCAATGCCAAATTAGAGAGCGCAAAAATACTTAGCTACACAAACTAAGCAATGTGACTAACAAGGTTACACAAACCAAATTATCCACTCAAGAGGAAGCCTCTAGCTACACAAGCGAGAAGACAACTAGCAAGCTACACAAGCACAACTAGAACAAGAGCAACTACACAAGCAAGATATATATATGAAAGTAAATACAAGCTTGTGTTGCACGAAGGGGAAAAGAGTAGACAATGTTGACACGATGATTTTTCTCCCGAGGTTCACTTGGTTGCCACCAAGCTATGTCCCCGTTGTGTCGACCAACACTTCGTAGTTCGGCGGCTAATCGGTCACACACCGAGCCTCTCAAACGGCGCCGCAAGAACCCACCATCAAGTGTGGTAGCTCAATGACACGCTCAACTAGAGTTGCTCTTCGCGATTCCCGCAGGGTGAGCACAATCCCCCTCACAAAGCTTCTCCGGAGCCTCGCACAATCTTTTTGCGAGCTTCGACGGAGCCACAAGCCACCAAGCCGTCTAGGAGGTGGCAACCTCCAAGAGTAACAAGCACCACCGGCTTGCAACACGATCACCTAGTGCCACTCGATGCAATCCTCACGATGCAACGCACTAGAATCGCTTTCTCACTCGATCCGATGAACACTATCAAGCATGAGTGAGTTAGAGGGCTTCCAAGCACTACCACATAAGCCACCAAGGCCAAAGTGTGCTCAGCTACCGGCCAAGGCCGGCCAATGGGCTATTTATAAGCCCCTCCATGAAAATAGCCGTTGTACCCCTTTACTGGGCACAACACGCGTTGACCGGACGCGCCGGTCGAACTGACCGAACGCGCTGCACCGCGTTTGATCGCCCTGCGCCGTCCACGTGTCCTCCGTATTCAACCACGGCCGCCCGATCCTCCAACGGTCACTGTGCGCCAACGGTCAAACGCAATCGACCAGACGTGCCGATCGCACAGCGCCTGCGCACGCGACGCACCGACTGGACGCGCTCCACGCAATGACCGGACGCGACAGTGCTAGCGTCCGGTCGCGGTCCAGAAAGCTCCCATCGCGACCGGACACGTCCGATCGCGTGTGACTAGACGCGTCGCGCGTCCGAACAGCTCTTCGCCACGCTCAACTCCTCTGGGTGCCCGACCGAATGCTCCGGTTCCATGAGGGACTAGACGCGCCGGATGCAAACCCTAACACCCGCGCACCTGACTGCTGCGTTGAACTGACCGGACGCGTCCGGTCAAACCGTGACCGCGTCCGGTGCAGCGTCCGGTCACCTCTGTGACCTCCGTTCGCCTCCGTTTCTTTTCCGACTTTCGGCGTAGTGGAAAATAGTCGTTTTAACTCCTCGAAAACGCCTGAATCCCGCCTCACAATCTCGGCGGGAGGGAGAGAGGGACCCAAACCCTCTCTATCGCTCAAACTCCGTCGCCTTCGCAAATGTGCCAACACCACCATGTGATCAACAACATGTGCAAGTGTGTTAGCATTTTCACAAACATTTTCTTCGAAGGAATTAGGCACTCAACTTGCCTCGCCACTCGATCCTAACACGTATGCAAAGTTAGATCGCTCAAGTGGCACTAGATGACCGATATGCAAACTAGTTTGCCCCTCTTAATAGTACGACCATCTATCCTAAACCCAGTCATCACCTTCTCTACACACCTATGACCGGTGAAATGAAAAGCCCTATAGGTTATACCTTTGCCTTGCGCATTCCATTCCATCTCCATTGATGTTGATGCAACACATGCACCAACCAATCACCAAATGATATGATCCACTTCATATCATCACGTGACCATATTGGTTCATCGATCTTGACCTCACTTGCTCTTCACCGTTGCCTCGGTCCTTCGGCGCCAAGCCATCACACAACTTGCCCTTCACCCTAGCAACCGGTCCATCAAGCCAAGCCTCATCTTGATCTTCTCCACCTTGGTCACATGACTCCATGTCATATCTCATGAGCAATAGGCTCCTTCATGACATCATCACATTTGGACTAATTTTCTGTGTATCTCACATAAACACAATTAGTCCACTTAAGGTTGTCACTCAATTACCAAAACCAAACAAGGACCTTTCAATCTCCCCCTTTTTGGTAATTGATGACAACTCTACAAAGATATAGAAATTAATCTTTTTCAAGCTAGCACTTCACACAAGTGTAAATTGCTAACTTGTTTTGGATTTTATACTACTTATCCAACATTTAAGCTCTATGTCAAGAATTGGATAAGCACCATAAAATCTGACTTGGTAGTGATAACTCCCCTTACATATGTGCTCAAATGGTTTGGTTTCAAGCTTGCACATATGCATAAATATGAAATTTGTGGGAGGGTTAGCACTACTAAGTGATGCTAAGGTGTATAGAATAAACCTTTGTAGCTCGATACCATTTGATAGCTTGATACCATTTGAAAATCACAAGTTTACCATCATCCTTAGCATCATGAGTAGCTAGACATAAAAAATACTAGAAACCCCATGAGATCAACATTATAAGCAAGGTTCTAGTTTTTCATGATGAACACAAGTCTAGCTATCATCCTATGCATGCTAGTTATCAAATCAACATTCAAATTCTAAAACTAGCATACACCACACAAGCATGCATATTGAATTTAAAAACTTATGCAATGCAAGCAAGCATATGAATATGCACATATCAAATGTAATCAATCAAAGTTCATGAGCTTGCTCCCCCTACTTGTGTGCTTCTTTTGTCCAAGAATTTTGATCCTTCTTATTTCATCAATGTTGCTCCCTCTTTGTCCATTTCCATGTCCAAACCCATCTTCTGACGATATCTTTGTTCAATCTCTCCCCAAACCTCTCTCTCTTGGTGCATTGACGTATCTTTGTTCCAACTTCTCCCCCTTTGTCATCAATTTCCATAAAGGGTGTACTTCTCATTGATGCAAATGCTTGCATTGGGGTAGATGGTTGAGACTTGAATATTACATTTTTTATGGACATCACCACATGTCGGAATGACATTACTTGTATGTTGCTCTTGAAATACCACTTATGATCATTGACCTTGATACCAATTGGTGGGGCTCCTCCCCTTATGTCATAGCATGTGTCATTCACTTGAGATACCACTTGAAGATGAGGGTAGCATTTCTTGATTTGATCACTTAAAGTTGAGGATCACTTGTGAAACTATCGTCTTGCATGAATGATACCATGTGAAGATACCATGAGTAGGAATGTGATACCATTTGAGAGAATTTTCTAGTATGGATCCACTTTGAAGGATTTGGCAATAATATTCACTTCTTGAACATTTGCTATCTTCATGAGTACCACTTGTAAGATATCACTTGTAGATCATTATTTACACACCACTTGTGAATACCACTTGGAAGATCAATTTGAGTCTAGATACTACTTGAAACAAACTAGATATCTGTTTTCATTGTTGTCTTGTGCTTGTACTTTTATCATTGTCATGAGCTTCTTGTATGACTTGAACTATGTTGATTTGCCTAAGATTCCAAGTCCGGTTTGATCCAATGACAAGCTTCTTCACACTTCATGCTAAGGGTTATCTTGCCAATGTTGTACTTGTCACTTGTTAGCAATCCAAACTAGATCAAATACTTGGGTTCACTAGCTCATGAACAAATTCATACTCATACCACTAGATCATTTAAACAATCAAGCAATAGTGGTAGGCTAGGAATCTAAAATTTTCATTTGTTATGCATGATCCTAATAAGCATGTATTATATGCACTAATCACATACTAGTAAAGGATGAAAATGATCATGCACATTTCAATGATACCTTTGCTATGTTGGAGTAGAGGATAGTCACATAGATTCCAATTCATTACTCCAATAGTAATGTGAAGTCCAATTGAATAGCTTGGTGAAGACCAATTATCAATAGACAAATCCATTCTTCACCCATATGAATTGAGAACCACTAATGATCAAGTGCATTGTCTCTTGAGTCGTGGTTGGCTTGCTTCATTATATCATCTTTGCTTGCATGAGAGAATTACTTAGAATACCAATTGAATTACAATGACTAACTCTCTTTTGGGTGTTGCTTGCTCTTTAGATCAATCCTTTTGATTGCTTCAACTAACCATCACAAGTTCCTCGGATCACCACTTCCATGTTAGCCTTCCAAGTCCCAAACTTGGTTTCACCTACACACGGCGGCAAGCCCCTCACTAGGGAGAAGTGACCTTTCTCCAAAGAACCACTCTTGATACTTACTTGAAATGACATTGTTTGATTGATCCAAATAATGGACTTAATTTGATGAGTAACCTTGAATTCTTCTTTAAGTCCTTTTCTTTATACCAAAAGATCTCCAAACATTATTAGAACTTAAACTTCATCTTTATCTTGAGTTCGATCTTGATCTTCAAATTTGAGTACCAAATATGTACACCAAGTATATTCCAAAATCAAATGTTCTTGTACTCATTGCTTTTTATGCTTCTAGATCAATCCAAAACCAAACTTAGGTACCTCAACCACTTATAAACATGTTTCTAACTTGAGGACCTTTCAATCAAAGTGACTCTAGATTAATCCAATGATTGTCACTTTTCTAGCAGATTCTGTACCCTTCAAAGAATAATTCATATCTCCCAATGTACAGATCTAAAGCCATGAAATTTGGTGGAGATGTGCATTAATAAGTCATCTAGTAGCTGTAAAAATTTGAGATTCATTTGACATCTAGGTTGCTACCAGATTTCAAATCTCCCACCACTGCTACATGTTGAAAACTGCTGCACTATAGCTGACAAGATCCACTCCAAAATCGAAGCATCTCTTATCCAATTCTTATGAAATTTGTACAGCATATCATATCATAAGTCTAGAGCACGTATACCAAATTTCAAGCCAATCCAAATAGATTTGCTCACTCAAACATGGCTAAGATCACAGCTAGCTCAGATTTTCAACTTTGGACAGATTTCAATACATGAGCTATTCTTCATCAAATGTGAATCAAACTTGAGATTAACTTGTTTGAACACTCTCACAAGACATATATCCATTCAATCCACTCACTAAATGTCATCCCATGAATTTATCCAACACAAACCAATCCAAAATCGATTACTAAGCATTTAATCCATTTAATCATCTCATAGCAAGCAACATTGCACATTTATCCAATTCAATCAACTCATATGCACCCAAATGAAATGATCAACAAGAGAAATACCGGGGGTGCCTTGAGGTGAAGTTTTGTCGATCCCTATAGAGGTGGTTGTAGCGTCGTGCCCCGGGAATGGCCGGCCATCCCTAGACACTATGGTGGCGTAGAGGATGAGACGGTGAAAAGACCTCGAGCCCGGTGCCACGTCGGCCCTTTCTCCCTGCTGACCGATAATAGGTCGAGGGTGGGTCGAGGCCAGGTCGAGGACGGGTGGATAAGGCCGAATCCCCGAGATTGTGGGGTACGGTCCTTGTCGTATCCTCCCTCGAGGGTGATCGGTGGAAAAATAGTGCGCGGTATGGTGCGTACAGTGATAGGTTTTCACCTCCCATCCCGGGATGGGCAGTAAAAAGTAAGATTTGACACCGGTACTGCTTCCACATCGATTACTGTTGTAGCCATGACGGTAGGAAGTAGTAGGTAGTTGCCTTAAATGCTCTGACTTTTGTCTCAGAGTAGGTGAAATAAAGTGGGTCGAGTTGTCTGAGCTGGGGTCGTGTGAGTCGGAGATTTCCCGATAGTCGAGATGCCTTGTCAAACAGGCCTCGTACGAGTCGGCACGCGGTGGAGGCGTCCCATCGAGGGTGCCTCGTACGAGTCGGAACGTAGTCGAGGCGTCCCGTCGAGCTGGCCTCGTGCGAGTCGGAACGCAGTCGAGGTGTCTCGTCCGCTATTTTGGCTTTGTTTCATTTGTTTTATTTTGTTTTTCTTAATCATCGATTTTGGGTACCCCTAGTTTTAGGTACCCGACAGTAGCCCTCGAGCCTTTGGGTGAGTGTGGGTCACTCTCACAGAGGTTTAGCAGTTCATGAACTGGAGTCGTAGCGTCGTAATTTCTTCTGGTGGGGGCGCGCGAGCGCACCCTCCGGGTGTAGCCCCCGAGGCCTTGGTGGAGTGTTTTGACTCTTCTGAGGTCTTTTGTGCATCCTATTAAGGAATGCTCTCGTATCGTGGCGTGTGAGAGATCTAGTGATGGTGGGGACTCTGGTGCTGATATGCAGAGTCGATATGGTTGATGCATGGTGGCGACAGCGCGTCTGCCTCCGGTGAACTCTACTTGTCGGCAAGCCTCCATTTCGTAAGCAGCAAGTAGATGTTGCGCTTGAAAGTGCACTTGCAAGCGCCTGTTTTAAGTATTGCATATGTTTCGGAGTTATGTTGCAAGTGTTTCATATGGATGTGGCAAAAGTATATCTGGATGTTGCATATGTTGCAATAGTTATACATGTATGTTGTAAACATCTATTCCCAATGTTTCATCTGTTTTTTCAGACATATGTTGCAAGAGTGTTTATCTGGCTATTGCATATGTTTAATACATATGTTGTAAGTATTTTATTTGGATGTTGCTTATGTTTGCAATATTTTCAGGTGTTTTTGTAAGTGTTTTATATGCATGTTTTAAGTGTTCTATTTGTCTTCACTAGTATATTTGCCCATGCTAACGCTACGGGCTATATTAAGTTCACAGTTAATTCTATCAAATTTGAAGTACTTCACTAAAATTCAATCAAAAACATATTTCTGTGGCTCAAATAAATGAAGGGATGCACGTTCAAAAAGCATAGATGTACTTTTGTCACAAAAGTTAGAATTCTATCTCGTTTTATAAAAAAGTTCGTATAAAATGACAAAAATCACTAAATTTGTTATTCTCATTTTAAAAAAAATTGATCCCAACTAATGAAACAAAAGACACCTTTGGGATATGAATGCATCGCATATTTTTTGACCAATCGGAATACAGTTTTTTACAACAATTTTGCCATAAGCAACCCAATGTACCAACAATAACAATTTTACCCATGGTTATGATAGCCATGGTTACCAACAACAGTTTTTTAGCTTTTATCCTAGCGTTAGCCCCGACGTCACCGAGCTCGTCTCGCACCAGGAACGCTACCGCAGCTGGCCTCCTTCCCATCCTAGTTGACCTTCTCCGCTTGAGCCACGCCGTCTCCGACCGTGCGCCGACCGGATACGGCTTGGCTGCACCGCGCCCCAGCGAGGCGCGCCTACGCCAAAGCCACCGCTGCCGAACCTTGTTGGACTCGACCGCGATCGGTAGGTGCCAGCCATAGCCTGGCGTAGGAGAAGAGTTAATTTCTATTTTTTCGGAAGAAAATAAAAGGGGCACGGGGGAATGGGACAGGGATCGAACCTGGGCGGGGCGTTGCGCGGGTGCAGGGGCAGCAGCATTGAACCCTGGCGTGGGATGAACGTCGAAGCCTGGGATGATCCAAAGAACCCTGACCTTATCTTGGATTCAATTGAAGCCTCCGAGGAAGGATTATGAGCCATTGATCTTAATGATGTTTATAGGTACAAAATCTTTTATGCACGATGGTTGATCTCAGTGGGGGACATAAGCGTGAGGTTACCAAGCTTTATTCTGACTGTTCTATATATGACTGACAAATAGCAACAGAAACAAAACAAACAAAAAATATTTAGACAGAAAGTGTAACACCTGCTTGATGCGCCTATTACTCTAGCGACCAGTGTGTATTGAAATGCACAAACAACCAATATATTATGGATAGAATTTCAGAGAGGCGTGCATGTAGATGTGTGTGACTGGGACAATCGACAACGCATTAAACCTCTCAGGTAGACAGACAGTGAACACGTCAATCCCAGTCCTCTCGCAGTATGCCAGTGCCTGAAGTTCGCCCATATTCTTGGAATTGCAGTATAAATTCTGATAGAAATGTTGACGAACTCTCACGTAGAGGCCAGTCAAGATTAAGAGACTCATGTCATGGCTCAATATAGGTAGAAGAAAGCAACGGTTTATAATCCTCGTCCTACCGGCAGTCTTGGCAGATGACAGCATTATTGGGATCTTGGGGTTCATGATCACCGTGCTGACCGACGACACCACCATGACAGAGAAGACGTAGGCCATGTGGTTACCATCAAGCACGTTCTGCGTGCCTGTCACTGCCAGAGCCAGGACCTCCACTTCCATGCAAAGCATGCTTATGTGATATATTAATATATGCGTGGATCATGCCGGAGCAGATGAATCAGCGATCCTTAGTTGGACATGATTTGAGTTGTTGTTACACTTACATCGGGGTTCGTGGGCTCGTCGGCCAGGACGCCGGGACGGAGCTGGCGGCGTGGAAGAATCCATCGCAGGCAGCACCTGCGGCGGCGATGCTGCCACGGTCCAACAGATCGCCCTTGAACAGCCACAACCTCTCCTGGCCACCGTCCAGTGCCTTCAGGTGCCTGTTTCCTAGGATCACCTGCGACTCAAATTATTTGATCCGATCAATCACTGCAGGAAATTGAGATGATCGCTCAGTAGATTTTGCACGCGATGCTCAGAGTTGATATGGGGAGTACTCGGGTCGATGCCGGCAGAGGAGGCATGATGTGTGGAGGGAAGATGACGTGTGGAGGACAAAAAAACCCGGTGCTGATTTGCGGGCGACGGCGATTGCGGTGGTGATCGGTGATTGCGGTGATTGTATCGCAGAGGGGAAACGAGAGCTCTAGATGGAAGGTGATTTTTTGAGGGAGGAAACCACAATCTCACGGGAGAGAAAATCATGGTCTGGGAAGACGGACGGAGGTGGGTGCGTTGAAGCCTAGATGGGTGCGTTGAAGCCTAGTTTCGTCCGTGACCCCACGATCATGGTGAAGCCTCCTCAGAACAGATCTGAGTCATTGGTTTTCATGTAGGGTGTTTTCTAGGTGCACAATTTGGTGTGGATGGAAGAAACGTCATCTCTGTGAGAGACAAATTTCTGGGTAGACCAAGCCTTATTTTGATTAGTCCCTTATTAGTAGAGAGAGATATGTATGTTGCAAGTGTTGTATTTCGATGTTTCAAAAGTAGATCGGATGTTACATCTCCCACCTCGCCTTCTGCTACCTCGCCATGGTGTCTCCCCATCACCTTCTGCTGCCTTGCATCCTTCTCAGACTGAGGAGGGAGTGCACCGGGGGCCAGTGGAGGGGGCACGCCAGGGGATGGCGGCGCGGACGTGAGCGCGCACTCTCCCCTTCTTTGTTACGCGGGAAGGGCAGTCCCTAGGTATACCACTTCGTTGTTCTGTTACTGCGAATAGCCTGAGATCGGACTCCTGTTGGTGGGCTGCGATGCCAGCCCACGATTGGTGGAATCATTTAACAAGCATGAACGGAGATGCTAGCGTCGGACGTCCGGCGGCCAGGACGCGTCCGGTCGCATCTCCTACTAGCCAACTGTTAAGTGAGTCCACCAACCGTGGGCTGGCGTTGTGTCCCACCAACGGGAGTCCGATCTCAAGCTGTTCGCAATAACAGAACAACGAAGCGGTATACTTGCCCTGCCCATGTAACAAAGGGGAGAGCGCGCGCTCGCGTCTGCGTCGCCATCCCCCACATGCCCCCTCCACCGGCCCCCGTCGCGCCCCTCACACTCCGAGAAGGATGCAAGGCAGTAGAAAAGCGATAAAAAGACACAGTGGTGAGGTAGCAGAAGGCGATGAGGGAGATGCAACACACAATTTACTTTTAAAATATCTAGATGCAACACTTGCAGCATACGTATGAAGACAGATAGAACACTTAAAATATGCATATGAAATACCTGAAAAACACTTGAAACCATTACAAACATATGCAACATCCACATAAAAAACTTCAACATATGTGTGAAACATAGTAGCATCCAGATAAACACTCTTACAACTGAAAACAGATGAAACATTGGGCACATATGTTTGCAACATACATGTATAACCATTGCAACATATGTAACATCCTGGTCTACTTTTACAACATCCATACGAAACACTTGCAACATAACTCCGAAACATCTGCAACACTTGAAACAGACTGTAACACCCTAAAATTTGCATGTTTTCAAAATAGCTTAAAATGATTTAATTATGCATTTTGTGAGCATGCAAACTTAGAAAACAATAACTTTTATTAAGTTAAAAGCAACTATAAGGTCTACATATATGTTTGTGCATACATGCTGCTGCATATTTATTTTTGTGATGTGTAGATTTTTACCTAAAGTGAAAAGGAATTCAAAATCCATTTCAAAATGCCTTTGAAAAAGTTCTAGAAAATAAAAAGAAAAGGAATTCTTCTCCTCTTCCCTCTCCCTCTCTTTCTTTTGGCCCGCTTGGCCTCCCTCTCCCCGCGGCCCAGCTCCACTCCCTCCAATCCCGCAGCCCAGCAGCTGGCCCACTCATCTGCTCTTGGGTCGGCCTAGCAAAGCAAGGTGGCCGCCGCTTCCCTCTCTTCCCTTTGGCTGATAGCTTGGCCCCGCGCCTTGAGTCACCGACAGGTGGGCCTGCTCTGTCAACGTCGTCCTCCATCTCCAGCTCGTGTTCGAGCTGGACTCCCCCGCGACGAAAATCATCGTCCCGCCTCCGATTTCTTCGCGATTTGGCGTGCTACCCACGCCATAGCCCTCATAAATAGCAGCCATGCACCAGTGTCGCTCCCTCATAACCCTAGCGCAAGCCACCACCTCCAGTCCAGCCCGCGAGAGCCGCCGCAACCCTATGCACCGCCCCGAGCTCGAGCTTTGCCGTTTCGCCGCTTCGTTGCCTCCGTAAGCCTGCTGCTGAGCTTCGCGTCAAGCTTGTGAAGCCGCCGAGCCCCTTCTTTCTCTTTCTCTTGTTTTGGTTCGCTCACCCCACATCATCGACGTCTGCAGGAGATCCACCGCTACCGTTCCGAGCCACTCGTCATCTTCGATCCATTCTCGCCTTCGTTTTCAATCTTGGTGAGTTCGCCGTTCCATCCTATTTCGTTCCGTACCGGTCCCAAATCAACGAAAGACGGCGAGGTTTTCCCGCCGCCGGTAATGGCCGCTACCGTGGCGTCACTGTAGCCAGCCAGCAACTCTCTGTCCCTCCCAGCTTCTAATCTGAGCTATCCAGTTTAGATCCAACGGCTCATATCTCACCATACCCCTTTGGCTAGAAATTTTGCATAAGAGCCCCTACAGTTTGCTGATTTTTAATCCACAGCCACTCCAGATTCAAAATCCCAATTTTGTTTTATTTTAATTCGAATTAAAATCCACTTAATTACAGTTTTGTCACTGAGTTTGTTTTAAGCATAAAATCTCTGTTTTAGCTCCGATTTGATCCGTTTAAGTTGCGTTAGATTCGTAATTGCGTAATCTACATGTTCATACTACTGTTAGATATGTTTTCAACTTTTAAATTCAAGATTAGTTTTAATCTATTATTTTATTAAAGGAAATCTTATTTAATTTATAACTTCTTCTTTATAGCTCTGATTTTTATGATCTTCGCGTCTGTGTGTTCATAGCGAGACATAGATTCGTTTTACAAACTTTTCATCTCGATTCTATGCTATGGGTGTACTGTTTTAATCTATAGCCTTTGTTTGCTATGCATGATTGCTTTTGGATGCTTGTATGTTGCTGCATTGATCGAGTATAGACGGTGAGCAATTCATGGGTGATCAAGAGTACTACTTTGACGAGCAGGACCAGCAGGAACACTTTGATCAAGGCTAGTATAGTGTGGGACTATCCTTGTTTCCTATTAACCTTAATATGTTAAATTCATATATGCATGTGTCACCTTGTCAAGGATTTCCTAGAATTAAACTTATGCCTTGACTCCTATGGGATATTGCATTGGGTAAGCTAGTGCTCAACGAAACCATGATCTTGTAACTTGACTAATGAAATATACAATAAACATTAAAAGATGACCTTTTAGCAACTTGTTAAAAGGAGGCTGGACTATTTAGCTACTTTCTAAATGCTTCATATTCCTCTTCTTAAGGACTTATCTGTAATAGATCATTCAGGACTTACAGTACAACTATAAGGGTCACATGGCTCTGGCTTTAGCTCAGTACAAGAACCTTTTCTAGCTTGTTAGAGGTTACCGAAAGGCGTAAATGGGGTGTGTTTCAGGTTGGGTGTAGTGTGGCCTCTGTCCCTGTGTGTATAGCCTGCGCGGAATGTGCCATCGGGAAAGGGAGCCCTACATTTGTAGGGCATAAAAACCTAACGGCGCTAACTTGTTAGACGAACCTTTGAAAGGCTTCATATTATACCCTGGCTGCTCACCTTGGCAGTGTTTTGGGGACTTGCAAACCCCGGGCAAATGGGAAACACGACTCATAGTGAAAGTGTACAACCTCTGCAGAGTGTAAAACTGGTATATCAGTCGTGCTCACAGTCACGAGCGGCCTTAGAACATTTATGGAATAGATGATCACTAATGACTATTCTGTTTATGCTATTCATTAATCATGTTTACATTGATCATGTGTTCACTATGGGATTTTGATAACTCGATGCTACTCATATGTTAAAATTGTGAAAACTAAAAGCTAAATACAGTCAAACTCGTGTCAAGCTTTTGAGTCTCATGAACCCCATGTTACACTTGTTATATACGAGATGTACTTATGCTTGTTTATTTTTATTATTTAGATAAAAATCCTGGATGGGTAAAAGATTGCTATGATAATGACGACTTCCCTGAAGATTACTAGTCTTGTGGTCAATTAGTTGACGTCCCTGTGCTATGGAGTTACCGCGAGAGAGTTATCTTTATATTTCCGCTATATTTATGTGAAGACTATGTGATAATATTTGTGATGTAATAAACACTTGTGATGATACTTTCTATAATTTGTTGGCTTATGTGTGTGATTGATCTCTGGACGCACATAAGATTATGTATCCTATTTTATCTTTAAAATTGGGTGTGACACAGACGCTTGCAACGTGCGCTTTTAGGTGCAACATCTACTTACTGTTTATGAAATGGAAGCTCGCCGATATGTGGAGTTCACCGGAGGCAGCCGCGCTGTCGCCATCATCGGCCAGATCAACTCTGTATACCACGAGGCCAGTGGGGACCCCTTCGTGGCTGCCGGTATCCTGGTCTCCACATAGGACACGCAGCCCTACAGCCGGCGCCAGAGTCCCCACCACCACCGGATCTCTCGCCACGCCTAGTGGAAGGAGCAGTGAGGCAGGGTGGGGTGGAGGCGCGCGGCGCGCGATACGGGCAAGCGGCACGAGCGGTGCTGCTACGCGATGCGAGCAAGCAGGTTGGTCCATCCGAAGGGGACGCCCAGGTCTAATAATTATCGATAACTAAACCGAAAAAATGTGAAATAGAACGGAAATTTCCGAGTAAAAATGGATCCGTAAAAATGGTCGACAAAAAGGAACGGTCGATCGGGATTACCTGTCCTGTTTTCATCTCATGGACTAGCAATACATAACAAGAAATTAAAATCAATATTACTCCAGTTCCATCGATACTCACCGCCGTGTGAAGCATGGCGTTGCACATAACTACACACTGATGGTACAGACATTTTTTGTCCACATTGGATACATACAAGTTGACTGGACTGGCAGATTTATCCGAGATAACCCGTGAATGAATCGTGCCCGCACGATGCGTTCTGGAAGATCGATCATCACAAGGAACCAAATCCGATTTGGGAACGAAAATTCAGGGAGAATTTAAATATTTGTCATCGTTGCCCGAGGCACTTGGTCAGTTGGTAACTTTAGTTTTACAAGTACACTAGCATCGAAAATTTAACTAGAAGTAGAGACCACTAGGTAGTTAGATGGATGAGCAACTAAAATATAAGATCTTCCACAATACCACATTGGAATTGTACGTTAATAAAAGTGCTGACTATTATTAAATAATTCCCAACGCCAACCACCCCAATGATGGTGATTTTGCATAGTCTGAACTTGAAATTTCAAATTTGGGGAAAACTAACCCCGAAGATGGCATATTTTTTCTCCTTGGAGGAATATCTCATATTTATCCCGTGCTCAAATTAGTAATTTTTTTATCCATTTAATAAATATATAGTTAAAACTATTTTACCCTTCATAAACAAATCTAATTGTTTCACTAGATATTTTTCCAATTCCAACGGTACTCACAGTTTGCAAGAATCAGTGCCAAGCACGACAGTGTACAGATAGACTTGTACTCCTACGTTGACTTGACCCGCTACCCTGTCAGCTATCAAAATAAATAACCTATGGATGAATCATGTCCACACGATATATTCTGGAAGCGCGATCATTAAAAAAAAAACAAATTTGATTTCAACAGGAAAATCCGGCACCGTAGATCATTCCACGAGCTAATTTTTGCCAGCATCGAAACCGCACCAGACAGGTCACACATCAGCCTGGAATATCTCTGTCCGTTTCCTACTGAAAAGTACTCTGGGATTCGAGGCTGGACACGCCGTAACAATCTTGTCCACCTCAAACAACGACGGCGCAGCTGTGCGACGTGATGGAAGCGGAAAAGTGGGGGTAACTGACGAGTTTGACGGACTCAGGGTCCTCGCTGAGCATAGTTGGCCATGCAGCCCGCGGCCCGCCGGCCCGGCCCGCGGCCCGCCATTTTGGCCCGGCCCGAGACACGGCCCGGCCCGGTGGCACCGTGCCCGTGCCGGCCCGGCCCGATCCACCAGGCCGTGCTTGGGCCGCCACCTTGGCCCGTGGCACGGCCCGGGCACGGCACGGTGAAAAGGCCGGCCCGGCGGTGGCCCGCCACCCCGGCACCCCGCCCCGCGTCCCCGCCCCCCATATATACTCGAGCCGCCGGTGCCCTAACCCTAATCCCCATTCACCCTCCCTCCGATCCCGATCCGATCCGCCGCTCCCCTGCTGTCGCTCTCGCTCTCGCTCTCGATCCACCGCCGCCGGCATCGACCATCGTCCTCGGATCCGGTCCGGTGACCTCGCCGGTGCTCTCCTGCCCTAACCCTAATCTCATTCCCCCCGATCCCGTTCCGATCCGCCGCGGCGACGCGGCTGCGGCTCCCCTGTTCTCGCTCTCGCTCTCGATCCACCGCCGCCATCGACCATCGTCCTCGGATCCGGTATTCCGGTGACCTCGCCGGTGCTTCTCCACTCCACCTCGCTAACCCCGTCTCCTCCCTCCTTTCTACTCCTATTTTCTCCTCTCTCCTCTCGTTCTCGGTGAAGCATGTGAGTTCTTGTTCATGGCAGTCCTTCCTCCCCCACCCCCACCTCGCCGTCGATTCTAATCGTTGTCCGTCTCCTCCTCTGGCTGGCCTCTTCATCTCCGGTACCGGGCTCCGGAGCGCAGGTTCGTGTTCATCGTCCTCGTCCCTAACCCTAACCCTAACCCTAACCCTAACCCTAACCCTAGATCTATTTTTTACTTACTGCCTCTGTCTTTTCTTTGTAGGTTGGTGCCTGACGCCGAGTCTTGCTCCTCTGGAGTAGACATGGCCAGGCCGCCAAAGCGTCCGTTGAGGGGCGGTGCTGGAGCTGCCGCTGCAGCTGGAGCTGGAGGTCGTGGCCGGGGCCGGCCGTCCCCGTCCTGTGCTGGTGCTAGGCCCGCAACGCGGGGGGTAGATGAGGATGACCATCCCCCCCTCGACGATGGCGAGGACCTAGCGCCGCACCCAGACGAGGAGCTGGAGATCGAGGACGACGACGACGTGCGTGATGACGCCGCCGGGTTGTTCGGCATCGACCTCGGTGACGGCAACCAGCCCCAGCCCATCGATCTCGATGGCGACGACGGAGTGGAACCATCCACTGACACTCATTGTACGTCAACCACCTCCACCTCTGGTAAGAAAAAGTCTATTGTCTGGACGTACTTCACTGAGATTAAGGAGAACGATATTCGAATTGCTGCTATCTGTAATCATTGCCATTCAAGGTACACTGCTAGATCTTCTGCTGGTACTGGCCATTTGAAACGCCACATGAAATCCTGTATGAAAAAACAAAATCATGCTAGTATGGTCCAGTCTAGGCTCTCTCTTAATCCTGATGGTTTCAAAAATTGGCAGTATGACCCTGCTGTTGCTCGTACTGAGTTATGCCGGTTGATTGCTAGGCTTGACCTTCCCTTAGGCATTGGTGAGACACAGGCCTGGGAGGATTACATTAAGCGTGCTCATAACCCTGCTTTTGTGAAGGTCTCTAGGCAAACCACCACTAGAGACTTGGGTAAATTGTTTGATGAGCAGCGTGCTATGCTTCTGAATTCTTTATTTCCTGCATGTTCATCTGTTTCTTTAACTTCTGACATCTGGTCTGGTAATGCTAAGGAAGATTACATTTCTGTTGTGGCTCATTATGTTAGTGTTGACTGGGAGATGCAGAAAAAGGTAATTGGTTTTAGGCTTATTGAGGTTTCACATTCTGGTGAAAACATAGCTGAAAAGATTGCTGGTGTGGTGGAGGAGTTTGGTTTGATTGATAAGATCTTTGCTATCACTCTAGACAATGCTTCTTCTAATTCTAGGGCTTATGAGATCTTGCAACCTATGCTATTTGGTTACATGGGTTCTTATCCTGCACCTACCCGTGAGGATCCTAACAAGGTTAAGTATTTTCTTGTGCATCAGCGATGTGCCTGTCATATCATTAATCTGATTGTTAAGTCTGGCTTGAAGAGGTTGAAACCTTATCTTGAAGATTTCAGAACTGCAATTAATTTTTTGAATTCCTCTAATCAAAGAATTGCTTTGTTTAAAAATTATTGCATTGCTCAAGGTCTTAGACCTAGGAAGTTTGGCTTGGATATGGATGTTAGATGGAATTCCACTTATTTGATGCTTAAACATTTGCTGCCATACAAGGATGTATTTTCTGTGTGGCTTAACTCTAATTATGGTAGAACATTGTTAAGTCCACAGCATTGGTATGTTGCTGAGCAGATAATGGTTTTCCTGGAACTGTTTTATGAGGCTACTGTTGTTCTGTCTGGTGTTTATTATCCCACAGCTCCACTTGTGTTGCATCATGTGCTTTACTTTGCTGAGCATTTGAAAAATGCTGAATCTGATGTGAATTTCAGAAATATTGCAGTTCCTATGAAGCTTAAATTCCTTAAGTATTGGGAGAACATTCCTCTCCTTTATTCATATGCTTTCATTCTTGATCCTAGAGGTAAGCTGAAAGGGTTCTTGAGCTATCTTGACTTACTAGCTGAACAAACTGGATGCTCTTATAGTTTATACTATAATGATGTTAAAGCTGAAATGAGCAGAATGTTTAGCAAGTATGAGGAAAAATTTGGGGGTGCAGGTAGGGGTGCAAGAGTTTCAATGCCTTCATCTGGTTCTGGTAAGAGAAAGCAGGCATGGGGAAGGATCTTTGGAGGTCCTGGTGCTGGTGCATCCCCTGGCTCATCTAATCCATCTCCATCTGGTATTAGTGAGCTATCAGCTTACTGGGACAGTGACCCTGTAACAGATTGGGATGAGGGCTTTGACTTATTGCTCTGGTGGCGTGACCACAAGCTAACCTATCCCATCCTATCTATTATGGCTCGAGATATCATGGCTGTTCCTGCCTCTACTGTTTCTTCGGAGTCTTGTTTCAGTTGTACATCCAGGATACTCGAAGACCGGCGTCGGCGCTTGTTGCCTGAGCATGTGGAGATGCTCACCTGCATGAAGGACTGGGAGCAAGGAGTAAGAAGAGAACAGCATGCGCCGGAGGACGTGGACCTAGAGGAGTCATTCAAGAACCTCTTCTTGGATGACGAAGGCGAAGGCAGCGGCGGTGGCGGTACCGCTGGTGCTGGTTAGTGACCAAGGTTGCATAGCAAGGTGAATAGCTGGTGCTGGTGTGGTACCTTAATCTTGTTTTGGTGCAGCGGCAAAAGAACTAACATACTTAATCTAATGCAGTAAATTTTGGTGTTTTGGTGCAAGTCTGGAGTCCTATAGCTGGAGAATGTGACTGACAGTGAGATTCTGTCATTCTGTGAGGTGTGTGGAGTGAAAGTAAACTCACAAACTCTTGCTCACTAAGTGTCTAAGTCACTAGGACTTGCCAGTTTGCCATGCCACTGATGATGGCTATTGTAATAGGATAGAACTTAAACTTGAACCTTTCTAGAGCTGGCTGCACTCTTTTTTCCTTTCTAGGGTTTCTCACAAGGGTGAGTTTTACCTAGAAAGGTTTTTAATGAGGCAGCATTGCACAAAACAGCTCATTTTGATTATTATCTTATTATCTCTTATCTGTGTCTTGTGTTCTGCCTTTTGTGATCCATGTGAAGTGTGAATGTGTGATTCATGTGATGTTTAAAAATGAAACTGTGATTCTGTGAAGTATGAAAATCTGATCAAGTGTGAAACTGTGATTATCTCTTATCTGTGTATTGTGTTCTGCCTTTTGAAACTGGTACTGTTTGTGTTATGAAAATGGAAAACTGTGAAGTGTGAATATGTGATTCACTGATTCATGCCGCCGGGGTATGGGCCGGCACGGCCCGGTGAAAAAGGCCCGTGCCATCGGGCGGCACGGCACGGCTAAACAGCCCACGGGCCGTGCCTTGGGCCGGAGGCCAGGCACGAGCACGCCACCGGCACGGCCCGTGAGGCACGACGGCCCGCTGTGGCACGGTACCTTGTCGGGCCGGCACGGCCCGTCGTGCCGCCGGGCCGGGCCGGCACGGCCCGATGGCCAACTATATCGCTGAGATGGCGGTCAAGCTAAGATATGGCGTCGTGTGTGGATGTAATGGTGCTGTAAACTGTTTTTAAACCCCCGGGGCCTCATCTGCCAGCTGAGCATCCAACTTAAAGTTTCAAACTCCCACTAGCAAGCAAAGCGAAGCAGATCAAAAGGACTGCCGGCGGAGCAGAGGTACCCTAACTGTCTCACTACTACTTGGTGTTAGTACTTAATTATCCGTTTTTGTTTGTTACTCGCTGTAATTGTGTCTGCTGGTTTCTCGATATAAGGGGCACTTGCCTTCCCTTTCTTGAAAAAAGAGAATTGTTCGTAGCTCTGATTACAGCATGAACACAGCGTGGTTTCTTTAGTAATAGCGCCACGTTTATGCTTTATTAATCATTGCAGGTGTCAATTAAGTGCATCATGCGTCATTCCAAACCGCCGGCGAAACTCGCCATGGTTGTGGTGTTGCCTCTGTTACTGTTACTGCTGTGTTATGGAGCCGGCAACGTCCATTGTGCGACGGTTCATGAGAACAGCGAAGATTTTCACTCATTGCTCGAGTTCAAGAACGGCACCATCGATCGCAATGGAGCCTTGAGTAATTGGAACCCCAATACCCACTTCTGTCGGTGGTATGGTGTGAACTGCCGCTCTGAGCGACCATATCGCGTCGTGTATCTCAACCTCACAGGCCAAAACTTAGGTGGTCAGATCTCTTCCTCTCTTGGAAATCTAACCTTCCTCGATACGCTTGTTCTATCCAATAATGGCTTCGACGGTTCCATTCCTGACACACTCACAAACTGTTCCAACCTAGCCTATTTGGATCTCTCTGGAAACAACCTCACTGGTATTATTCCTCCTAGGATAGGTTTTCTTACCAATCTAGAAGCTATCAACCTTGGCAGTAATTATCTCACTGGGGGCATCCCACCAACCCTCGGAAACATCACAAATTTACAAGTAGTTAGTTTTACACAAAATCAACTCAATGGAAGAATTCCCTACGAGGTTATGCAAATGCCAAACCTAACAGTGTTGCAACTAAGCCAAAACAACCTATCCGGTGGAATTCCTGAGGTTTGGCAAATGCCAAAAATAGAGGTTTTAGACCTAAGCATAAATAACTTATCTGGTAGATTCCCACGGGATCTATCTAATGTACCTTCTCTCCTGGGATTATCCTTGGCATCCAATATGCTAGGCAACGCATTACCATATAACATTGGTGATGATCTACCTAATCTCCAGGAAATATATTTGTCGGACAACAATTTCGAGGGTCCCATTCCAGCTTCCCTAGGAAAGCCTCCAGCTCTAAGTGCGATAGACCTATCAGAAAATTATTTCAATGGCCAAATCCCAAACTCTTTGGGGAACCTTTCAGTGCTTTCTTATCTGAACCTTGAAGGAAACAACCTTGAAGCAACAGAAAATGAAGGTTGGGAATTCCTCCATGCCCTTAGAAAGTGTACTTCTCTAACATTTTTGTCATTATCTAATAATAACCTACAGGGGGCCATACCGAATTCCATTGTAAACCTGTCCAACAGTCTTGCACGTTTACTAATGGCTGGAAACAACCTAACAGGAATAGTTCCCCCAGGTATTGGAAAATTTAGTGCCTTAATTCAACTATCGCTAGATTACAACAATCTTACTGGTACAATTGAAGAATGGGTCGGTAAGTTGACAAAACTACAACAACTAAATCTCCAATCGAACAGGTTCAACGGGACAATTCCACTTTCCATTGGCTATCTTACACAGTTGGCAGATTTCTCTCTTGCTAAAAATCAATTCACTGGGTCTGTACCACATAGTTTGGGAAACCTTGAATCATTGTCGACATTGGACCTTAGCTATAACAATTTCCAAGGCCACATACCTCTTGAGGTTGGCAACTTCAGACGACTCACCATCCTAAATCTTTCTTCAAACAAATTTAGTTCAGAAATTCCTGAAACTTTGGGAAAATATCAACAGATACTGACCATTCAAATGGACCAAAATCTTCTTACGGGAAACATCCCCTGCGCCTTCAGCAATCTATATACCTTGAGCATGCTCAATCTTTCCCATAACAATCTGTCAGGCCCCTTACCAGCTTGCCTAAATAATATAAAGACAATAGAAAAACTAGACATATCTTACAATAATTTCCAAGGAGAAGTGCCAAAAAATGGTATATTTGCTAATGCTACCATTACTTTACTTGATGACAATCCGGGACTGTGTAGAGGAGCCACAGATTTGCATCTGCGGTCATGCCAAGTTACTGATAAAAAAGTGGGAGTAGTAAACTATTTAACCAAAATTTTGATCCCAATATTTGGGTTCATGTCACTTGTATTACTCGCCTACTTTGTACTCCTCGAGAGAAAGAGATCAAGGAGTGCACATATGTCGTCGGAGCAATCTTTTGGTGAGCATTTTGAGAAAGTTACTTATACTGACCTAGCTCAAGCAACACGGGACTTCTCAGAATCCAACCTAATTGGGAGAGGAAGCTACGGCTCCGTGTACAGAGGGAAGTTGAAGGAAAGCAAAATGGAAGTGGCAGTGAAGGTTTTTGATCTTGAGATGCGAGGTGCAGAGAGAAGCTTCATGTCAGAGTGTGAAGCACTGAGAAGCATTCAGCATCGTAACCTTCTCCCGATCATAACTGCTTGCTCAACTGTAGATAATACTGGAAATGTTTTCAAAGCTTTAATTTACGAATACATGCCTAACGGAAGCCTGGACACATGGTTACATCACAAAGCGGACGAGGAAGCTCCAAAACGATTAAGCTTGACCCAAAGAATAAGCATAGCTGTCAATGTGGCTGATGCATTGGATTATTTGCACCACGATTGTGGACGGCCCACGGTTCACTGTGACTTGAAGCCTAGCAATATTCTTCTAAATGATGATATGAATGCTCTTCTGGGAGATTTTGGAATTGCACGTTTCTATGTGGATCCTCAATCAAAATGGGCAGGTTCAGTTAGTTCAATTGGTGTGAAGGGGACAATGGGATACATTCCTCCAGGTATCTATTGTCATTTATGTATTGTTCTTTTTCTTCCATATCAAATATCTTCCTAGACGACAAATGGTTATAAAATAACTGTGCTTTGTGCACATTTTGTTATTTAGAGTACGGGAGTGGTGGACATCCGTCAACGTCCGGAGATGTTTATAGTTTTGGGATAGTATTGCTGGAGATTTTGACGGGCAAAAGGCCGACAGATGCTATGTTCATGGACGGACTGGACATTATCAACTTTGTGGAGAACAGCTTTCCGGATCAAATATTTCACGTCATTGATGCTCATCTCGTGGAAGAATGCAAAAAATTAACTCAAGAGAAGAATGTACCAGAAAAGGCGATCTACCAATGCTTGCTGGATCTGCTGCAGGTAGCACTTTCTTGCACACGTTCACTACCATCTGAACGTTCGAATTCGAAGCAAGTAGCCAGCGAAATGCACGCAATCAAGGCGTCAGAATTTGGATGGAAGTGTAAGAACTAGGAGTATGGGTAATTCGATCAGTATGTCTGTATGTGGTGAACTGTACCAAACGTACTTGGAACAAGTATGTACTGTAATGAGTGTACCTGTTGTACAGTCTTTTTGGGCCTAGTAGCCTTGTATTTTTATTGCTCCTTTTTGTACAGTCTTGTTCTTTCAATTTTCAGATATATAATAAAAAGAAGAGGAGGTAGGGGGGCTTCCTTGCTGATTTATTAAAAAAATGAGTGTACCTGTTATTTTTTTTTGAATGTACCTATTAATATCTTACTATTATATTTGGCGGCATAATAGGGCCTTCATGTTAATTCTCACAAGACTCCCTACGGAAAAAGATAAATTCTAAAAATCATCATGATAACTAGAAGTATCTAGAGTGAGTGTATGTGCGTTGTGAGTGTCTGTGTTGTACTGTAAAATTCTCAAAAAATAATGGTCATTAGATCTATTCTGTTTTATAAAATATCCACCTCGCTGACATTATGAAATATAATTCAAAACAATATCCTATTTTTATATAAATTAATAATATCTACCATTACCAAAGATATAATACAAAGAAACCCTAAGTTTATATCCAAATTACCCACATATATCATTATGAAAGATATTATAGTTTTATTTTGTATATAAATTATCCACCTTCCTTGTTATAAAATAAAAAATTTCTCTTAAATATACGTATAAATAATATATATTATGGAAAATTTAATAGCTATAAATTACACATTTCTATTATTGGTAAGTTAAAAGTAGGCATAAATGCTATGTTCTGCCACATAGACCACGTTAACATGTATACAATAGGATAAATTTATTTTGCGAACACAAGGTTGACAAGTACCCTTATATGTTCGTTTTGTGATGAGTGATTATCAATGTGATCCACGAAGTAGGTTGAGTGGTGACTAACCCTACCATGACGAAAGATATGTGTGCATGTCTCTTGGCTCGTGATGTGCAGGTGTGGAGCACGGAGGCGGTAGTCGACGGCGAGGTGAAGATCAAGAAGGACGTGTCATGCCGATGGACCGAGAGTGGTGAAGGGTGGACGTGAGGCTTGGACCGAGGGACCAAGAGGCTGGGTGACTAGCCGCGGTGGCTGACACTTGGGACATCGACGAGTGCAAGTGTACATGGTGATGAAGACGGCGTCAGCCAAGTCAAGATGGAGACGATGGCGTCGTGGCACTTGGCGGAAGCCGGTGGGCCGATTCAAAGAGGAAGGCGAATGCGTCATGCTTGGCGGAAGGTCGAACACGCATCGACATCGGGGATTTGGTGGTTTCGTTCTCAAAATCATCGGCGGGGGACGCGTATGGAGTACGCTACTCGCGAGTGGTTTGGTGGTTTGGGCCTCAAAACCTTCGGTGACGGGTTTACGGGTTTGGGCCTCAAAACCCGGGCAGAGGTTCCACAGAGGAACGGACGGCACGTGGCGGCATCGGGGAGTTCGCGTCGAGGCGAAGCTACCAGTGAGGAGACGTGGTGGTCGTCGGATGAAGATGACACCGGGTTGGACCTTTACGCCCTTGGGCTAAATGGTTTGGCTCTTATGTATCCAGGGGCAATTAGGGGAATGTAAAATGACCCTGTTAAATAGAGGATGGCAGCCCCCTTGCCTCCTCACCTCTCCCACCTCCTCCATTTTCATTTTTTCCCTTAGGGTTTCTTCCTCTAGGTGCTTGTGTGAGAGAGAGAGGTCCACTAATCTACCAATTAGTGTAAGAACCATGAATCTTTGAGGGAAGGAGGTCTCAAATCCTCCGGTGTCCTCCGGTGTTCGGCGGAGAAATCAATTTATGAGTTCATGTTGTGTTCTTCGCGTTCTTCGTTTTCTCTCCTCTAGTTCTTCCTTCGATTCGTCGTTTCTAGACCATTTTGGTTCGTTTTTGTTGCCTTGATTCGTGCTATGACGTGAGTAGAATCTTTCCACCGAAGGAAATCCATCAATTCCTTACGAGCAAGTAGATCGGATGATTTCTTGGTCTAGGTCTCAAGAACCGGTGTTTTTCGTGTTTCTTCGATTTCTCGTTGATTGGCTTCAAATTGGGCGATGACCTCTTAGAGGTAGCTCTCCTACTGCCTTGTGATCATGCTCACCAAGTTTCGTGGTAGTTGGTGAAGATTTGGCCGCAAATCGGAAGATCGAAGAGAGGAGGCGATTTTCGGAGCTCTCTGTTTCTACTGTTTCGCGATTCGCGGACAGTCCGCGGTACTGTAGCGGACAGTCCGGGAGTCGGGATTTTTTCTGTGCTCTCTTTGCTGCACGGTGTCCGTACTCGCGGACTGTCCTGCCCCCAAGCCCGGACTGTCCGCGGTACTGTAGCAGTAGTTTTTCAGACGAGTACAGAACTGCTTCCGCGAAGTTCGTTTTCAGATTTTTGACCTGCGGACTGTCCGTGGTACTGTAGCGGATTGTCCGCGGTACTGTAGAGTACTGTATCGGACTGTCCATGGTACTGTAGCGGACTGTCCGCAGCTCGCAGTTTTGCTGTTCCGATCCGTTTCTTGCCCATTCGGTCTCCGATTCGAGTTTCGTCTTTTGCGTTGGGTTTCTAGTGATCTAAGGAACTTCTCTAGGGTGTTTTAACTCTCGGTGGCTCGTGTTTTTGTAGCTTTTATTTGTGTGCCTTTTAGGGTTGATTTTGGGACAGCGGTCGAAAGTTTCGAAAGAAATTTGAGGCTCCCATTCAATCCCCCTCTGATCGCCGTTTCCGGTCCTTCATATTTTAACAGTTCATCGAGCGTGAAAATGTTGCCTCAACAAACCATATATCAATATCAATGACACTGCCAATTCATTTAAAAAAATATATTAATATTCCATGAAAATAAAATGTAAGTTGCTATTTTAAATAAGTTTATACACTTTGGTTGAAACGTTATGCCATATCAATAGTAGTGATTTAATTTTAAACACTATTTTTACACAAACAATTTTTTAATAAGAAATTCAATATCTTGAGTGCTACAGTGTAAGTTAAAGCAACTATTTATGTCATTATATAGTAACTAAAGTGTAGCCCAAGATCTACACTATATTTTAGTAAAATGAAAAAAATAAAAATTTTGCATGAAAGATACAACAAGCACTAGAGTTTTAATATTATACACAAATTCTGCATTAAATTATGTACCAACCACCAAACCTGATGGACTCTAGAAGTATTATATGTTGATCTAACCCAGGCCACGTTTAGATTGCAAATTTTTTGAACTCGATGAATAGTAGCACTTTTGTTTTATTTGGCAAATATTGTCCAATCGTGGACCAACTAGGCTCAAAAGATTCATCTCGTGATTTCCAACTAAACTGTGTAATTAGTTATTTTTTTTACCTACATTTACTACTTCATGCATGGATCCAAAGATTGATGTGGCGAGAGAGTGAAAAAATTCTAACTTTTGGGGTGCATCTAAACAAGGCCCCACTCTAAACAACCAAGGTGTGGACTAAATCCTCCATAATATCTCATTAGTATGCACATGGGCCACTATGGGCCAAATTCCAAGCTGGGCCGGATGTTGCACAACACATGCACATTTTCATAAGCCAAGAGCGCACTGCACACTCAAACACAACACCTCCAATCAACCATTAGCATAATCGAGCACATATGAATATGAACTCAATCAAGAAAGCCTCAAACCTCTCAACACTTGAGTCGATCATTTATCACTAATGGATGAGACCAAGGTGCTTCTTAAATTGGTCTCTCAGTCACCCCCCCATGAATAATGCATTGACCTAAACTAAAGCCCAACACCAAAACTAAAAGCCCAACAAAGAAGGTTTGAAAGCAAAATAGAAAAATCTCATTCAAGTGCCCCAAAATAATGTAAAAGCAAACACAGTACCACCTGATATGAGAAAGGATCATGAAGGCTCCAAATAAAAACTCTTTGTTCCCAAAGAAAGGACAGTCTCAACACAACCGAAGAGTCAAGTAAGAAACACAAGTGCTTCATGTAATCCCAAAAACACAACTTCATGCAATCCCGAAAACACTCAAATCCATTCCATCACTTGTAAATCGATCATCACAAATGAACCAATGTTCTTATCAACTTGGTATCACACAATTAAAAACAATGAACAAAGCAAGCGCCCAAAACCCGCCATTCAAGCATCTGTTGTTGCTCTATCCTTCATGACAGTGCTACTGTCTCTTCTCATTTTCATAGACTTTTAACTATACATCTAAAACTTCTCACACTTTACCAGATCATAGAAAATTGTATTGTCTACAATATTAATATTATAAGATTTGCCATATGATATATCAAAGATGACATAAACAACCATTAAAATTAACTAATATATTTTGAGGTCATGTAACGACGAAAACAGGACATCATACTTCAAAACTTCATAACCCATGATACAATGATCCAAAAATTATGTAATTTACCAATCTGGAAATGTTAAAACGAACCCTACAACTTTTATTATATCTAAAGTTCAAATTCTTCTATTAAGATGGCCAAAAACATATTAGAGATAAAATTATCCAGACTCTCATTACCTAATTAAAGAGGCAAAATTTCTGCCTCATTTTATAAGAGGCAAAACTTCTGCCTCATTTTATGGTCTGGCCTTCTTAACTCCCTATGAGGATGATGGAAATCGGGAAAAAACTGATTCTGAAACCATGTAAAAATATAAAAAAAGACGTATGTCACCCTCCCCTCCAACTCTAAATTGATATTGGATATCAATACCGAAATCAAATCGGTTCCATCAAAAACCGAGTGAACAAAGATGCCTTGACGAGGGGATTCAAACCGGAAAAAGAGAAGAGAGATTAAATCTAAATATGAACCCCCGACATTGCGAACCCTAAAAATATATGTTAAATCTGACACCCGCCATTCCTGCTTCCGTTACTGACTGAGTCCCACAAATTTCCGTGCGCAATGATGATGGCTGGAGTCGAACTATGGCCTTGTTTAGATTCCAGATTTCACCCCCAAATTCCACTATGTAAAAAGAAGATTCTCCATCACATCAAAATATCGGCACATATATGGAGTAATAAATGTAGATGAAAAAAAAACTAATTGCACAGTTTTATTGTACTTTGCGAGACGAACATTTTGAGCCTAATTAATCAAAATTTAGACAATTATTACCATAAAAAACAAAAGTGCTACAGTGCTCAGGGTGGCACTGTGCAAATTCGACCACCCCGAGTTGGGGATCTAAACAAGGCGTATGAGGAAGAAAAGTACCCAGGAAAATGCGACGTCCTTCGCCATGGCCGCCGTTGCGGAGAGAACTGATGCATCTTCTTTGAGCCTGTTTAGTCGGTGAAAAGGCTTAAAAAAAGTTTGTACAGTAACTGTCACATCAAATCTTTGGACGTATGTATGGAGTATTAAATGTAGGTAAAAAATAACTAATTGCATAATTTATCTGTAAATGTCGAGACGAATCTTTTGAGCCTAGTTAGTCCATGATTAGATAAATTTTACCAAATAATAATGAAAAGTGCTACAGGAATCTAAACAGCCCATTTATCGCGGTCTGGGGTAGTGCGCCACTTTCACCATCGATAGCGACAAAATCCCTCTTGGATCTCGTAGAGACCGGGGCCTCCTTGTTCGATGCGCATGGAGCTCGGAACTGCGGATGCTAACGTCCTGGGGCATGTCATATCCAGCTCTGCTCCTCCATGGGGTCGTTGGCCAAGGCGACTCGTGTTCGTTTGGCTGGAATTAAGCGGCTGAAAGTACTGTTGGCTGATTTGTTGTGAGAGAAAAACACTGTTGGCTGGCTAAAAATAAGCGGCTGAAAGCTCAAGCGAACAGGCTGTGGGAGTGGCTCAAGCGAACATTGGCCGGGGCCACACCCCATGCCTCCCTGACCTTGGATCCGCTCTCATCGCCGGAGACCAACGAGGAAGAAGAGCAAATCCACCCACCACACATCCACGAAGCCAACAACCTCCACTCTGCACTGAACGGGATCGGGCTCCACTGACTCCTGTACAGGAACCGTCAAGATCTCGAGCTCTAACTCGGTCTCCAGATCCGAATAGCTCCCACCCCACAGGCCCACCGCCGACACCGGAGCTAGTAACGGCGAGGTGGAAAAGAGCCTGGAGGACCTTATTCCACTATGGCCACGCCGCCTCCACCTTGCAAGTGCCGCCGGGACACCAAACCTTACACCTAGAAGGACCTAATCTACACAGCCACCCACCGTCGACACCGGAGCTAGTAACGACGAGATGGAAAAGAGCCTGGAGAACCTTATTCCACTATGGCCGCGCCGCCTCCACCTTGCAAGCGCCGCCGGGACACCAAACCCTACACCTAGAAGGACTTAATCTACACAGCCATTGGAAGTGAGGAAGAATGGCCGCAGAGATCCACACATTCCCCTCCCATCCGAGGCCAACCAGACCATCGGAAGTGAGGAAGAATGGCGGTCTCGCCGGCTGGAGCACAAGTTCCTCTCGCCGTCTCCACAGTCGCCGAGAGAAAAGGAGAGGCTTCGAGAGGGAACTGAGTGAATGTAACACGGAGAGTTTGATAGTGTGGCTTTGGAACTTGAAGACACAAGAGAGCGGAACAGAATAGATAACGCAACGATCTATTGAGTGGGATGAGCGAGTGGATAGGGATGGCTGGTAGAGAAAAAAAAAATCCATGGCTTGCCGATACAGGGGGAACTGCAATGATAGGGGAGGACTCTGGTCGCTAGCTCTGAGTAATCAATGAATTGATATTGCAGAGCCGGTCGCATGATTAGATTTTTTACGCCTAGCGATTGATTTGCACGTAACCAGATGATGGATGTAGGTCCTGCTTTAATTGGCATGCAATTGGTTTGCACGAGGTCACCATTTGCCGGTTTGTTCGCTTGGCTGTAAATAAGCGGTTGAAAGTACTGTTGGCTGATTTGTTGTAAGAGAAAAGTACTGCTGACTGGCTAAAAATAAGCGATTGAAAGCTCAAACGTGTGTGGCCTAGCTTTTTGTTATAAATGGCTCATTAGCACACTAATAACAATACTAGAAAAAGATGGGACCAAGCTAAGTAGCTAATTAAACTAACGCCTAAGTAAGCCTGTTCCATATATCTGCTAAAACTTGGTACTGATACTATTTAATTCTTCTGTTTTCCCTGTAGCATACGACATACTCCCTCTGCCCTCAATTTAGGTCCTGTTCGGTTTCTGAATCATTCAGTTTAACTTTCATTACATCAATATTACGGTAAATACATAGAGTATTAAATATAGACTAATTACATGCATGTCGGCACAGATTAGGAGTAATTTACGAGATGAATCTATTAAGGCTAATTAGTCTAAAATTAAAAAAATTGTCAAATAAGACGAAAGTGTTACAATATTTCTTAAACTTTAACACCTCTAACAAACCGGCATTAGACTACCCGCATTCATGGATCTCTATATTCATCATCTATACGTTCTAGTCAGCAAGATTCTCTCCTCTATACTCAATTCTCCCGCACTCATCCATCATCTATATCATCCTCTATCCACTCTATCTACTATGGGACCCACTTGTCACTTTATCTAAATATATCCATGTGTGATCTAGTTTTGAAGGATTTATTGAGACGAATTTAATGGTGCAATCAAAATTTAATTTGGATTTTTGGTTTGTGAGTTATAGCATTTTTTCTTTTGTTTAGCTAGTGGGGCCCGCCACTATTGAATATAGAGTAAGCACATTACCACTCTAAATATAGAGTGAGAGAAAGGATAGAGTATCGTTTTAGAGTACTCAGTGCAGCAGTTTTTACTCTATATTCATACTCTAAAGCTTTAGAGTATCGTTTTAGAGTACCCACTACGAGTAGTCTTAGACGGTTAGAGGAGTTGTCACATAGACCAATGCTAAGCCAAAAAAGACACTACCACCCCTATGCCAATCTCACAGCTGATGGTGACGTCCTTTTGGGAGCAGCACTCCGGCTGGGATATACTACCTCCGTCCGGTAAACAATGTAATTTTAGGCAAAGACACTTGTCAAGGAAGGATGCAAATTTAGACTTGGGCCTTGTTTAGATGGCTAAAATGAGCCAAAATTTTTTACATAGTGTCTGTCACATCGAATCTTTAGACATATAGCATTAAATGTAGATAAAAAAATAATTAATTGTATAGTTTGTCTATAATGTCGAGACCAATCTTTTAAACCTAGTTAGTCCATAATTAGACAAATTTTACCAAATAATAACGAAAAGTGCTATAGGAATTTTTCTCAAAAATTTTCAAAACTAAACTGGCCCTAAACTGGCCTTGGGTAGAGCTACAAGCTAGCTGCTGTGTCACCTGCTGGGGATAAAAAAAAAATCTGAGACAGGGGCTGCAGCAAGAGCGGTGTGACCCAGCGTGAGAGTGAACCCCTCAATCCGCGTGCGTAGTGCGCTTGGGAAAAGTGAGACAGAGAAGGTAGGGATAAGTGTGTAATTTCACTTGGTCATTGCCTTCACCTCGGTACTGCTGATTACTTTCTTTCCCGGAGAGAGTATAGTATTTATTTATTCAACTCTCTGCACAGTAAAGGACATCAAGTACTCCCTCCGTCCATAAAAACATGCAATTCTCGTTTTTTGAGAAGTCAAACAATTTCAACTTTGACTAAATTTATATAAAAAAATATTAATGTTTATGATACAAAATAAGTATCATTAGATTAGTTATAGAATATATTTTTATAATAAATTTATTTGGAGACATAAATGTTAATACTATTTGCTATAAACTTAGTCAAATTTGAGTCAATTTGACTGGCACGCATCCCATAATTGCATCTTTTCTCGGACGGAGGAAGTATATCGTTTTTTGTTTTTTTAATTTATGCTCAGGGGAGTGGACGACAGGACTGACTTTTGATGGTACGTTGAGTATGATCAGACATGTTCCTAGGGCTATAACGTCAACTATCGCGGGACAATTTTTGAATTCTACGACCACATGTATCTTAGGACGAAGGGGTAATACTTCCTCCGTCTGTAAAAACATACTCCCTCCGTCCTAGAAAAAGTGTCGTTTTAGGTTTTTCAGACATCATGTTTGATCGTTCGTCTTATTCAAAAATTTTGTGCAAATTATAAAATAAATAAATCATTATTGAAGTATCTCTAATGATAAAATAAGTCATAACAAAATAAATAATATTTATTAAAAATTTTTGAATAAGACGAACGGTCAAACACGATGTCTGAAAAACCTAAAACGACACTATTTCTGGGACGGAGAGAGTACAACTATGGGTTGCGTGCCAAAGAAAGTAATTCACGTTTGATTAAATTTATAGTAAATAGTAATCATATTTATGGCTCTAAATCAATTTATTATGAAAATATATTTCATAATTAATCTAAGGTAAAGACTTAATACAGGCCGGACGTGCGTTTATCCAACCGCACGCACACCCTCCAGCCCGTACGCGCGAGCGAACACGCTCGTCTCCACTCGATTCATCTTCTACCTCCCTCTCTATCGCTTCCTCTCTCTCATCCCCGGCGCCCGGCGAGGTCCTCCCCGGTGGCGGCCGCCTCCCTGTGCCCGTGCCTGTGCCTGCTCCCGCGCCCCACCTCCTCCCGATGCGGCTCTTTCCTCTCTCCGGCGAGCATAAGGTTCCGGCGAATTCCGTAGGGTTCCGGCGTGCAGCCATGGCAAATCCGGCAGCGGAGGCGGCGGATCCACGCCAGGTGTTCATCAGCACTTGGCCACTCGCTGGCGACAAGCACCCACCAGGTTCATTTGCCCCTGCCTTCCTCCCCCTTCCTGTTGCGCGAAATTGAGCTCCCCAACCCTAACGTAAGCTATTTGCTACTATGCCTAAGATTTGCGCCTCCCTGATCTCGTCTCCTTGCGAGCCAGCAATCCCTCAAATCCATCGGCCTCATACCACCTCCGGCCACCACTGCTTGTAGGGGGCTGGGGCTCCTTCCTGGGTGGCTTTGCCTGGGGCCGAGCCGAGTCGAGGCGCGGAGCATTTGCAGGCTGCCTGCACGGCTGCACCAGGGACCAGGCCGGCTGGCCGGCCAGCCCTTCAGCCCTCCCCTGCACCTTCCCCTGTCGGCTGCCAGCTATCTCCCGGCTCCTACGGTCCTGTTTGCCCAGGCTCGGCTCCTCCCACTCCCAATCTTCTCTCAGTGACCAATTGATAGTGAGGTGAGAATGTGACATCCAGATCCTATTCTGTTTTTTGTTTTGTTTTGAATATTCAGTGGTTATGATTGAGTGATTTTAGTTCTAGTTTTGCTTACCTTGGTTGTTGTATTTGTAGTTAGTAATTTCATTTTTTTTAATTTTGGATTCTAATTGCAAGCAGTACTTTTAGTTTTCAATTTCAGTTTGCAATTGCAGTTAGTAACTTCAGTTAGGAATTGCAATTCCATGTAGTATTTCAATTTCCTTTTTTTTGTATTTGTTAGTATTTTTAGTTTTGTAATTTCAATGTGCTTTCAGTTAGCGTGCAGTCTTGTAATATCAGTGAATTAGTTTTAGTCTTTGGTAGCTATGGTGTCATTTTCAATTGTATTTTCTATCTGGTATTTGTTAGTAATTTCAGTTTTTATTTTCAATGTGCTTTCAGTTAGCTTGCAGTTGCAATATCAGTTAGCAATTTCTGTGTTGTGCTGTCTCCATTGGTTCTAGGCTTCTAGTAGAATCAGCAAGAATCGTAGTGAAATTAGAATGGTGAATTTGAACTGCAGGGGGTCGAGTGCTGATAGACATTGGGTTTGGCCGTTTAGTACTGTTGGTTGCGTAGCTTTTGTGCGCAGCAGATGCCAGCCCCAATTTTTGTCATCTTAGATTCACAATGCATGTGCTGTACTACGGAGTTTTTGCTTTTCGATTACCTTAATTTGCTTGCCTGTAATTGGTTTGTCGTGCGTCTCGCAGTGGCTCGTTGGGCGATGGCCCAGTCAAGGAATGGATTCTTACAGAAGGGAAGGCCATGCAGATAAAATGGATCAGGTCCAGCGGGTGATTCTGAGTCCAGCAAGCAAGTGAACCCAAATTGGGGGGTGGCGATTGATGCAGATGAGGCATTAGCACCCGCGTAGATTTTTTTAATTCACTGCGTTTTTGTGTCGCGCCCCATGATGAACACACAAACTTGATATTCTAGTCGCTTGAAATTGCACACTAGTTTTTTTGTGGTGGCTTTTTTCTGCTATTGTTGTGAACATTTCTGGTTCAGTTATTAAGGTAATATGACTTTGTAGAAAATAGTATTAATTTAATCACATTGGCTCTTTCTTTACATACAATTGTTTTTTATTTTAGCACACCACACCTTGGCTCTGATTGAATACATTTCTGTCCCGTTACAAACATAGATGCAATGCATAAACAAATGAAAACAGACACCATATTAGTTAGCAATTTCTGTGTTGTGCTATCTCCGTTGGTTCTAGGCTTCTAGTAGAATAAGCAAGAATCGTAGTGAAATTAGAATGGTGAATTTGAACTGCAGGGGGTCGAGTGCTGAGAGACATTGGGTTTGGCCGTTTAGTACTGTTGGTTGCGTAGCTTTTGTGCGCAACAGATTCCAGCCCCAATTTTTGTCATCTTAGATTCACAATGCATGTGCTGTACTACGGAGTTTTTGGTTTTCGATTACCTTAATTTGCTTGTCTGTAATTGGTTTGTCGTGCGTCTCGCAGTGGCTTGTTGGGCGATGACCCAATCAAGGAATGAATTCTTACAGAAGGGAAGGCCATGCAGATAAAAGGGATCAGGTCCAGCGGGTGATTCTGAGTCCAGCATGCAAGTGAACCCAAATTGGGGGGTGGCGATTGATGCAGGTGAGGCATTAGCACCCACGTAGATTTTTTATTTCACTGCATTTTTGTGTCGCGCCCCATGATGAACATACAAACTTGATATTCTAGTCGCTTGAAATTGCACACTAGTTTTTTTGTGGTGGCTTTTTTTCTGCTATTGTTGTGAACATTTCTGGTTCAGTTATTAAGGTAATATGACTTTGTAGAAAATAGTATTAATTTAATCACATTGGCTCTTTCTTTACATACAATTGTTTTTTATTTTAGCACACCACACTTTGGCTCTGATTGAATATATTTATGTCCCGTTACAAACATAGATGCAATGCATAAACAAATGAAAACAGACACCATACTTTTGCTTTTTTAGAATACATAAATTGCCTATCTAGGAATTAATTTTTGCCTAGTGAATGACACTTAAATTGCCTAAGAAAATGCAATTCACTACGCCATTAGCAGCAACAACCTGCTTACAGATTGATGGAGAGACACTAATAGTCTGTTCGATTTGTAGGTTTTTATCTCCAATTTCAGTATTTGTGTGTCTGTCGAAGATATCTCTTGAGTCTGCATCTATATAAATTTAACCAATTGCTAGTACGATGTCTATACCATGGTGTAGTAAAGAAGAAAGCCTTGGCAGTGGATGTGTTTTGGGTATTTTATCTGTCAGGCCAACTAGATTGAGCAGCATAGCAGCATGGAGGAAGTGCAGAACTTACCACACACGCTAGACCTGTAGACCAAGTACAGTAAGGTATTAGTATTATTTACCAACTGCTAACCTCTCTCTCACTCTCTCCAGGTGGAGAATGATCTGTGGCTTCCAAATTGTTATGCACATAATGTCAACTTTCTAGACCATAGTTCTCAGCTTCTTGCACAACAATTTTAATGTTGTTTTCTCAACATTCAAAATATGTATGATCAGACCATATGATAATAATTCTATAATTTTGTGCTTTATTTTTGTGATGCAGAATCTAGATGTTTGTTCCTAGAATAATTGACCAGGGTGATTTCCGATTTTGCAATCTAGTGCATCTTTTATGCAACAGAGGATGCAATCTAGACTAACAGAGGTTATAGGCACATTTTTTTGGTGTTGGGCACACATAATTGCTACCAGATTACTAACAACGTCTGACTAAGGATATTAAATTGCTTAGCTATTAATATTAAATTATTTAACTAGCGATATTAAATTGCTTAACTAATGGTATTAGATTAATAATGATATAAATTTTCTAAACTAATGATAAATGCTTAACTAAGTCTGTTTATCTAGCTTTTCATCTTTGGTCTGGATTAATTAACATTGTTACTGTGAACTCGATCCAGCATGTGTATGAAATCGATCTTCAAAACATTGCTTACTTGAATCTTTCGATATTTAACATACAGTAAGTAGAATTTTTAGTCAATCTCTGAATTTTCCATCATTCTTGTACAGTATAATCTTCAATTATAGTTTAATCAAGTTATCAAGTAAGCATGGTTAGTTTCTATTTTTCTGTGAACTTTTGATGTTTCTGGTTCCTGTTACTATCTGCTAGTGGTGCCTGTTAACAAGTTTCACTTATTGGTGCCTATTGCTTTCAGCTTGCTTCTAGGACTGGTGTCCCTGCTTTTTGGTTCTGATTATGTGCTTTCAGTTAGCAAGTTCTAGTTCTAATTATGTGCTTTCAGTTCTAATTACCATGAAGACTAGTGTCGAGGAGACTAAAAAGTGAAATTACCATCTCCCCCTTGCAGATATGCATTTAAAGCACATTGGTTCATTTATTTTATGCACCTTTTCCGCTGAGTAACACCTCTACATCCTTGATCAGTTAAACGTACCTGCACCTGATTGTTGAGAATGATAAAAGCTTCTTTGGTTGTGCATAAATCTTTTTTAACTGGTTTCCATCTTATGATATCTTTGGTTGTGCCTTTGTCAAAGGAGCTGGTCCCAGCGAGGCACCCGCAATGTTGGTTCTGAATTTTACTCCTGCAAGATCAGTAAGAGAGGCTATACAGGAAGTCAAAATGGTCTAGGTACGTTCCTTTCATGAATTCAACTCATGACATTCCATTTCCCAGCTTGTCTACAGTCTGCACACAAAATTTTCTGGCACATCTTTGATTCACACTTTCACCCTAGAAAAATTTCTACTACTCATTGCAAACTTTGGTAAAAAACGCTTGTTTTATTTCCTTGTGAGTAACTATCCTATTGTTGCATTTGAAATGCTGCAACCCATTCATGGTAGCATCAACCAGGTATTTGTAGAGTTAGATGGAGACACAAAATTGCTACAAGACACTAATAACTTGCATGACTAAAGATATTAAATTGCTTAACTAGTGATATTAAATTGCTTAACTAGTGATATTAAACTAATAATGATATTAAATTGCTTAACTAATGATATTGCTTAATTCTATTTTAGCTAGCTTTTCATCTTTTGGTCTAGATTAATTAACATTGTCGTATGAAAGAGTTCAATGATGATATTAAATTGCCACACAATGAGTTGGAGGCGGAGCACGTCAACGGCGGCAAGTTCAACGTCGAGGAGTTGCTCAACATGTTAGAGTTCACCAATGCTTACCCCGGCGATGCCTTGCTATGGTCATGTTGTTATTGTCCCCCAAGGCGTGAATCCTGTGATGATGTCCGGAGGTGAGGAGGTGCATGGTGTGCAGCAGCCACGCGTTGATCCAGAGTACGCCGGCGACTTCAACTTCGATGAGCGTCTCAATATTGACGTGCAAGAGCAGATGTGCTCGTGCAGCAGAATGTATATATGTTACCAACATCTAATGCATAGTCTCTAAGGCCGATGATATTTTGTTTTCCTACTTGTCACTTCGTGTTATATAAGTTGCCTAATGATGTATTTTTTATTGCTTGTTATTGTGTTCTAAAATGCTTCATAATATCTACTTTTTTGCCTGTCCGTTCTAAGATGCCTGAGGTGCTAGACAAAACATCTCAAGATGTCTAGATTTTAGATGTGGGCTAAATGATGCATGGCAAATCTAGGAGCAGCGAGCCTGTTGTGGGAAGCAGAAAAGCACTACGGACAAAAAAAAACCAGTGGAAAAGCAAATTTACTAAAATAGGAATAATTATTAAATACTTGAGAACACCTTCCATAAATGGAGTGTGCGTGCCGTATGCTTATAGCATGCACGTGCGTGCATTAGCTGCCTCCTTAATCTAATAATATTTATTTGATATCATAAACATTGATACTTTTTTATCTATAATTGGTCAAAGTTAAGATACTAAAACGTGATACTGTGCTAGAATTACATGTTTTCCTGGACGGAGGGAGTAATTTGATATTTTGTATTATATTACACTAGTCCATCAACCCGTGCTCTTGCACGAACTAGAATTTAAAACGATGTACTATTAATATATTTTATTTAATTAATAAACATTTCTTATATTTAATTGTATGTTTTCTTTGTTTATTTTCTATAAAATTGACATAATAGATACTTTGTAGTCTATATCTAATAATCATAAACTTATTAATTGTTTTTTTTGCAAGGGACTGATTTTGTATATTTTTCATGCATATTCATACTTTTACTTTGCATTGGCACCTTGTATATTTTAATATGCAATTAGTTTGTTTCCTTGCCATTAACTATGATGACCCTTGTTGCATCATATATTTAGTCATGAATCTGAATTTTGATCTTTTTAACTTTATTTTTATTGAGCGCTATAGATTTTTTCTCAATCTAAAACTCTTGTCTTATTATATCTTTTACTAACTCTCATTTTGGACCGTTTTAAAATAAGTATTTTAGGTCGTATAGTACATTCCTAAATACTACAATAACATATACAATCATTTGAAACATGCACCATGTCACCTAAGATAAGTGATAGAGTTTGAATTGACATCTTTGATGGGGTTAGCAGTGCTAACCCCAGGAGAATTTTAAATCTTATTAAGCCTTATAATGATCAAATTACTGAGTAATGTTAAAGGGCCAAAGAAATATAACCACAGTAGTCTTCCACAATTCTTAAGATGATTGAATTTTCCTATCAAGAAATTATATGTGCAATTATGGTTATAATATCAATATAGACGTGACAAACATTTAGTTAAAATATATAAATACTCCCTCTAAACATTTAGTTAAAATATATAAATACTCCCTCCGCCCCTCGATATAAGGCATGCACGTATTTTAAAATTTGAACTTTGTTATCTTTAACTAACAATTAGCCTAACTATATCAAAAGTTTGTAATACAAAATAATGATATTAGATTTGTATTTAGAAATACTTTCTAATATTGAAACTTTTGTTCCTACAAATTATATATTATAAGAGAAATTATAGATCAAAATATGTTCTTGAAGGTCGCACCAAGTCAAATCGTGCCTTATATTTGGGAGTGGAGGGAGTATAGATAAAGTAAAACCTATATAAATTATGTTATGGTGCTATGGTTTTAGAAAAATTTGTTAACATCATTAGTATACAAGTTGTTAAGGAAATATATTGTCGATGAAGCATAACATATATATATATATATATATATATATATATATATATATATATATATATATATATATATATATATATATATATATATATATATATATATGAGTTAAATGCACCACAGGCGCCTGAACTTGTAAGCGTGTATCATATAGGCCCTTGAACTTTGAAAATGTATTTCTGGCCCTCTAAACTTGTCACGTGGTGCACCGCAGGCCCCTGAACTTTGAAAATGCATTTTTAGCCCCCAAACTTGTCACATGGTGCACCGCAGGCCCCTGAACGGTAGCATGCACGCCAGCACAGTAGCATGCACGTCGGCCAAGTAGCGTCCTCGTGGCTTGCAGCCACGCCGGTCTCACCGAGCATGGCCTAAGGTACTACGACCTCATGACGACAGAGTACGGTGTTCCCATGCGGATGGAGCACTACAGGTGCGTGGTCGACCTGCTCGGCCGTGCCGGGCGCCTGGACGAGGCGATGCATGTGGTGGAGACGATGCACATTCGACCAAATGAAGTGGTGCTCGGGGCACTCCTCGCGGGCTGCCGGCGACCTGGACATGGCCGACCGGCTGATGTAGCACCTCTTCGAGCTGGACCCCAGGGGCGACGCCAACTACGTGCTGCTTTCCAACATCTACGCGGCCGTCGGAAAGTGGGACGGTGCGGGGAAGGTCCAAAGCCTGATGAAAACGCGCGGGGTGAAGAAACGGCCAGGGCACAGCACCGTGGAGATCGACGGCGACGTGCACGAGTTTGTGTCGAGCGATCGGTCCCATCCTCAGGCACATTTATCTACACAGATGTTTCATCTGTTGGACCAGCAAAGAACCACCTTTACAGAGGCCACAGGCACAACAAAACTTTGAACGCTGTGGTGCTGCCAGCAGAACCATTGCATTGCATCTTCCACATTCTTGCAGTCCCAGCAGCTCAATCCCCATCTAAGCTGCTGCTTCCATGATCATCACAACCATACATTGCCATTTCGTGCCTGAGTAGCCCAAGCATCTGGTCGATCTCCCCGGCCTGAGGATGGAACGATCGCTCGACACAAACTCGTGCACGTCGCCGTTGATCTCCACGGTGCTGTGGCCCGGCCGTTTCTTCACCCCGCGTGTTTGCATCAGGCTTCGGACCTTCCCCGCACCGTCCCACTTTCCGACGGCCGCGTAGATGTTGAAAAGCAGCACGTAGTTGGCATCACCCCCAGGGTCCAGCTCGAAGAGGTTCTGCATCAGCTGGTCAGCCATGTCTAGGTCGCCGTGCATCTGGTAGCCCGCGAGGAGTGCCCCGAGCACCACTTCATTTGGTCGAATGGGCATCGTCTCCACCACGTGCATCGCCTCGTCCAGGCGCCCGACACAGCCGAGCAGGTCGACCACGCACTCATAGTGCTCCATCCGCGCGGGGACACCGTACTCTGTCGTCATGAGGTCGTAGTACCTCATGCCATGCTCGGTGAGACCAGCGTGGCTGCAAGCCGTGAGGACGCCCTGTTAATGCAGGGGCTCTGCGACGCCGGGCGGTACGACGACGCCAAGAAGCTCTTGTTCGACATGGAGTACCGGGACTGCCAGCCTGACATGACGAACTACGGCGTGCTGATGAGCGCGTGTGGGGTGTGCGGGGACGCCGGTGGCATTAGGGGGCTGATCTCTGACATGCGCAAGCGGAAGCTGACGCCCGACAACGCGAGCTACAACGTCCTCATCAGGTGCCTCTGCGACACCGGCAGGGTCGACGAGGCACATAGGGCGCTGGTCGAGATGCAGCTCAAGGATGGAACCGCGCCGAGCGCGGCCACCTACCACGTCCTCCTCGATGGGTGCTACGAAGCGAGCGACTTTGACCTGGGTCTGCGGGTTTTCAACGCGATGCTGGCGAGCGACCATTGCCCTATGGCTCCCACGTTCAGGCGCCTGGTGAGAGGGCTCGGCGAGGACAGCAAGGCGGAGGAGGCCTGCTTCGTCTTGGAGCAGATGGGGAAGAGGGGGATGCGGCTGGATGCACAAGGGTGGCAGTCTGTTGCTTCATGCGTTTGCAGCAGCATCAGCACAACTGAGATGAATCACGTTGATCATCTTGTGTCATCATCTTGATATTCAGTTCGAGTGATATTGTTCTGCTGCTGTATTTGACTTTGATAAACGTCTTGACCGGCGTGCATGCTACTATGCCGGCGTGCATGCTACTGTTCAGAGGCCTGTGGTGCACCACGTGACAAGTTTAGGGGGCTATAAATGCATTTTCAAAGTTGAGAGGCCTGCGGTGCACCACGTGACAAGTTTAGGAGGCCAGAAATGCATTTTTAAAGTTCAGGGGCCTATATGACACATGCTTACAAGTTCAGGGGCCTGTGGTACATTTAACTCTATATATATTTATCACTAATGCATGATGACACAATGTGTATGCCTACATTAATCAAATCTTAGTATATTAATATTGATAGAAGTGGAAATGTACAAACATCTACATGCTCTCTATGGTTATTCAAACATTTTTTCATAAAAGATATTGATTATCTTTTAGATGTAGATTTGAGAGCTTATTTAATTTTTTTAGTAATGAGATGAGAATTGAGTTACATAAATTATTTATTGCAAATGGAGTACGTGGGTAATTAGATGCAAATTTAGGTCTACTTTAGATCATGTTTCTTAATGGCATATGTGGGTAGTTTAAATATAGAGTCATGAGTTATTTTTGTCGTTTTATGTAATAGTAGAGGTGGATATTATTTAGAAAATAGAATAGATCCAATAAATATTATTGTAAGGGTGATTAGGTTATACCAAATTGATGGTTAAATGTTAGATTTTTTTGAGAAATTTTTAGGATCTATCTTTTATTTTCCTATTGTGTCTCGTGAGGATTAAAGTGGATGCTCCATTAAGGACCCTAGTTAGCATTTTTAGTATTTATCTTTTTTTGCAACAAGACATGCATTTAATTTAAACCTAACCATAAGATATATAAACTCATATTGCTTCTATTTCATGAATTATAGTTTAGCTTTGGACTTTTAACCAAGTTGTACAATTTTTTCACATGTTAAGTAGAAACTCTAATATTTTTTATTTAAAATTTATTTTTATTAGAAAGAGTTTAAGTGTTAGTAATTTTATTTTCCACATGTTAATCGAGTTGAAACTAATATTGCACCCTAGCATCGTACTTGTTGAATTGTTATATCACAAAATTATATATGTGTAGTATTATTTTATATATCATAGAGTTGTAAAAATTAAATTACCGATATTGATATGACATAATAGTGTTTTAGTTAAATGTATAAAGTTATTTAAAAATAACTTATCAAATTTATGATTAGGGAGTATTAATATAATTCAAAGGGAATTGCCGGTGTTATGTTATTGCTATATGGTTTATTAATTAAATATTTTTTCATCATGCTTATAAGTTATTAAAATTAATATTTATCCTAATTATATATGTCTACTTGTTATACATGGTCTAACATAGCATTATGATTTTTTAATTTCACATTTGTAGAAGTTTGTAATTTAGAAATATATATATCTCGAATATACATGCTCAACATAACATTGTGATTACTTAATTTCATATTTCTAAATGTTTGTAATTTAGAAATATATGTCTCATACTTTATAAATATAGTTTTTTTAATAGCATACATTAGTATTTACTATTTACATATAGATTTGAGAGAGGTGGGTAATTTAGATGCAATGTGAGGGGTTATTATGAATTATGTTTCATAACGACAAAATGGGTAATTTAGATACAAATTTAGGGGGTTATTTTGAATTATTTTTCATAAGTATAAGTGTGGGTAATTTATATACAAATTTAGGAGGTTATTTTGAATTATCTTTCGTAATGGCAGAGGTGGGTAATTTATATGCACAATTAGGGGGTTACTTTAAGTATTTTTCATAATGGCAGAGGTGGGTGATTTTTTTATAAATTACAATAGATCCAATGGCTATTATCGGAGATGACAATTAGAGTCTACCAAATTAAAGGCTAGATGTTTCTGATTATTGTGAAAATTTATAGGATTTATCTTTTTTCTAGCGCGTCTGGTGAAAGCTAACGTGGTGCCTCCGTTGGAGCCTCTGGTCAGTAATAGTAAGATTTTGATGATGCATTTTCTGATGTTAACTTTTTTTAGTTTGGACCGATAAATATTATAATTTTTTTTAAAAAAATACCCCGTTGCAACGGATAATTTTGCTAGTAACACTCGTATCTCCCACAATATAGGGCTATGAGGTCGATGTTTTTTCTTCAAATCACAGTACAATGCTCATACATGTCCATATGAACGTATGCAGCAGGTCTCGAGATCAACATATCACCACAGACGCCTCGCTGTTGACGGAAACATTGTTGACCACTGAAAAAACAATACTGTTAAATCAAGAAAAATACGAGCATCCTTATTGAACTTGAGGACTTGAACCCAGGTTGACAGGTTCTACCACAAGGGGTACGTGGTTGATGTTGGTGTCAAAAGAATTGTATTGAACTCATCTACAACTTTTGTCCACAATAGCGAATTTTATTTTGGCCATTAAGGAGCCGGCGTGAGTTGGATTCTCAGGAATCGCAACTTATGTTTCTCACCGGGTTTGCCCCTAATAAATTCTGTTGTCTCTCACGCGTGGAGCCATAAAGGGAATACGACGTGTCTATGGAGCCATGGATGGACTTGGTGATCTCACGAAAGACGCGATGTGATCTGTGTGTAGTTGTAGGTTTGTTCGTGTACACGTGGTGTGAGTGTGGTGTGCGTGTGTAGGGTTGGTGTGAATTTATACATGAGCAGATACTACAGGTGTAACCAGACGAGAGACGTCAAAAAAAAAACATACTGCTTGTGGCCTATATATGGAGACGGCAACTGCAAGAGCCTCATCACATCACTCCTCCCGAACTTCTTAGAACCTTAGTCATCCCCGTACGCGAAAGACGGCCATATTTCCTTTCTATCAACACAATTGAGATTGGCATGCATGAATAACCGCCACCTTAGATCGCCCTTCCTCGTCCTACTGCTATGCAGCATTATTGCAACAGTAGCATACCCTGCTCGATGCGAGTTAGCTCATCAGAGAAACCATCATTCTATATCATACAAATACAACCCACAGCCGCAGGATTTCCCAAATGAGCGACTGTACCGTGCCTACCTCGTCATCCAAAGCTTCAAGAGCACCATCTCTAGCGACCCCAAGAATGTCACGGCCACCTGGACAGGTCATGATCTCTGCGGAGAGACGACCTACGTGGGGTTCTACTGCGGATCACCGACAGGGGAAGAGAAAAAACTGACCGTCACAGGGGTCATTTTGAATGGCTACAGTCTACATGCGCCGACGCTGCAAGGTTTCGTGGATCAGCTCCCAGACCTTGCGCTTTTCCACGCAGCTTCCAACAACTTTGGTGGCGATATCCCCCGACTCGCCGGCCTTGAGTACATGTACAAGCTCAGCGTCAGCACCGATCGGCCACTACAGACTCTAAAAAAAGGGGGTCCTGGCACTACTGGGGGTTCACGAGCTACTATTGATGTGAAACCACATGTGGAGTGGGGGCATTGCGTAACTGCTGACTTTGACTTTTCTTTTAATTTCACTATTAAGCGCAGCGATAAGGGAAGCAATAGTCCTGGTGTTACGGATGCTAAGGCTCTCCTTCTCAACCACAACAGCCTGTCGGGGCCACTTCCGACGGACCTTGGCTTATCCAAGGTGAGCTACCTCGCCCTCGCCAACAACAAGCTCACCGGTTCAATCCCTCCATCGATCGAGCACCTGCAGGACTCCCTCCTCGAGGTACTCCTCCTCAATAATCAGCTCTCCGGCTGCCTGCCCCACGAGCTCGGCATGTTCCACAAGGCTGCCGTTATCGATGCCGGCATGAACCAGCTCACCGGCCCGATCCCTGCATCCTTCTCGTGCCTCAGCAGCGTCGAGCAGCTGAACCTTGCCGAGAACCATCTCTACGGTCAGGTGCCCGACGCGGTGTGCAAGCTTGCCGGTCCCGCTGGCCGCCTCGCCAATCTCACACTGTCCGGCAACTACTTCACCTCCGTCGGGCCGGCATGCGCGGCGCTGATCAAAGACGGCGTGCTGGACGTGAAGAACAACTGCATTCCGGGGCTCGCCAACCAGAGGCGCCCGGCGGAGTGCGCGGCGTTCCAGAGTCGACCAAAGACGTGCCCGGGACCAAACACTCAGGTGACATGCCCCGCCGCAGCTGCCATGGATACGGCGGCGCCAGGGGAGAGGAAGGTCAGGGACTACTCCAGCTACGTGACGTACGCTACTCTGCATGACTGAGCCACATCGGCATGCAGTAGGAGACAGAATGCCTTGGTGGCATTTTGGCTATTTGTTCTTGTATTCATGATCGATGCGTGTACACTAGTGTGTCTTGGTGTTGTTGTGGTGGTTGTTGTCTATTTGCATTGCACGTGTGTTGCTGTCACATCTCTAGATCATCCCATCATTTGTACTGCCACGTCCATTATATTATGAAAAATGTTGTTGGTGTTTTAGTAAAGTTGTACTACCTGTCTTGGATATGTTCCGCACTTCCATGTGGCTTAAACTGTGTAAATTTCGGATATGGCAGTGACTTTGGACAACATTACTTACTACACTAGAATAATTGCATGCCACCTCTGGTCTGTAAGAGTGTCGATAGATATCCTGAGTTCCTGACGGTTTAGGTCACTCACAATGTAGAAATAATCTATAGTTTCTATAGCTTAGGATAGCTTAGGATGTCATATCAAGAAACTATAGTTCACAATGCAGTTTTTCTAGCTGGAGTCCAAGTAAAGTTCTGCATAATTGTTATCCCGGTGCTTCTCTCGCATCACTAGATCCTCTGGGCGTGTGCTTCACCGTGTGCTGCGGGGGTGGCGAGAGCGTCACAATGCAGAAAACAAGAGTAGTTCTAGGTGAGCTTAGCAAATGATCCGCAGCTATGTCCCAAAATTTATTTCCGATGAGAAGACTACTACACACATTTCTGGCACATTATTCCATATCTTACTGATCCTTTGCTAAGCTCAGAATAATGAATTTTTATGTCCGGTCACCGCCAGAGTGAACGATTGAACGAGATCAGGCCCCCAAATACTCCCATCCCAAGGTGGCAAGGTTCATTCTTGTGCCTTCGCAGCATCAGGGCATGCAGCTCAATTGGCCGGTCTCGAACCCCACGCCTCTATACGACGTGTTGCCAGCTGACGCGCTGTGCTACGGGCTCCCGCCGGGGCCAGACGTGCGGTACGACGCGCGACTTGTCAGCCTGTCGCTGTCACGCCGCGCGCTCTGGGACATTGCAAGCTGGAGGCGCTGTCGTTTGGACGTGTCGAACAAATAGCAATATCCCGTGCCACAACACGCTCGCTGGAGACGTACGTGCCCTGCGAGCACCGGCGCCGAGACGAACATGCATGCATGCAAGCATCGTCGTCGCATGTGTCACGGACGGGGTGTTGCATGCGAAGGTAGGTAGGGCTCGGCGGCCGCACACTCTGGCCAGGGCCATAGCAGAGGAGGTGCGGCGGGTGCAACGCCCTAGGGCCCAGCTTGCTAAGGGGCCCAGACCCAGGTATATGTATCCCTATGGTGCTACAAACTTCAAGTGACAATGTCTATGATCTGAGAACTTGGAGAAATCTTGATAATAAGGGACGAGATATCTTAATTGAGAAAGACCCTATGAGAGAACTGAATATGCAATTCCCTTTAGATGCTAATGACAGACGTTTTTCATATGCTTACTATATAGAAAGTTAAGCAATGGTGAGAAAATTGATAGAAAATGATTGGTTTACTCCAAGCATGTCGACAAAGTTTATTGTTTTTGCTGCAAATTATTCAAATCAAAGCAAAAGTCTCTTTTCATCAAGAAAATGGTGAGGAAAGATCGAATGACTTAGCTAAGTGCTGCATTGAGAAGGATATCTTGGACACTATTGATCTCGACACCGTCCTTAACAATTTTGCATCAAGAGAAAAGCCCAAAGAAGTCTCTTTTCATAATGGGAGTTTGATTTTATTTGGGATTTTCAGGTAATCAAATTAGTGTCATTTTCTTGTTCTGCTAGTCATTGTATTCTAATATTGTCATTGCTCATCAATTAACTTCTCTGTGTGTGTGTCTATATATATATATATATATATATATATATATATATATATATATATATATATATATATATATATATATATATATATATATATATAGAACTACTACCCTACAGCTGGCTACAAAATAACTTAATCTATAGCCACTTTGAGTTATGATAATTGCTATGCTAATTTACGAGATTATAGTAACTCCTTACTATGTGATTTACTATAACATTATGGTAAATATCCCTATGTGTTATAGTAATTCAATTATCGTAAATATATACTGACATTATCGTAAATTAGTATATAGAATTATCGTAAATAGAGGTGGCTACAAAATAACTTATTTTGCAGCTAGCTATAGAGTATACTCTCCATATATATATATATATATACTTTTAAGTTGTTAAGTTTGGAAAAGTGAAAACAATATGAATAGATTTGTCTTGAAATATATTTTCATAAAAGTATACATATATTACTTTTAAATAAATATTTTTATAGAAAAATGAAGTCAAAGTTATGCTTTGGAGACCGTGTCATTTTCTAAAACGACTTCTTTTACCAACCTGAAGGGAGTATATATATATATATATATATATATATATATATATATATATATATATATATATATATATATATATATATATATAGAACTATTACCCTACAGCTGGCTACAAAATAATTTATTCTGTAGCCACTTTGATTTACGATAATTGCTATGCTAATTTACGAGATTATAGTAACTCCTTACTATGTGATTTACTATAACATTATGGTAAATACTCTCATGTGTTATAGTAATTCAACTATCGTAAATATATACTGACATTGTCATAAATTAGTATATAAAATTATCGTAAATGGAGGTGGCTACAGAATAACTTATTCTGTAGCTAGCTATAGAGTATACTCTCCCTATATATATATATATATATATATATATATATATATATATATATATATATATATATATATATATATATATATATATATATATATGCCACTTCGCATGAGACGCCACACAGAAAAGCTGGAGATCGGGTCGGTTGCGTCGGTCGTATATGCAATAATTTGCTTGTGTCGTTCATGCGAGTGTAGATTTATGTCGTTAGGTAAGTAGGTGCATACATGTGCGCTTGTGTCCATTGCATGTCCTGGCTGTTTTGTTCCTTCTGCGCGCGGTTGATCCCGCCGGCAAGAACCATGCATGAGTGCATGACAATGATGGTGTGTCCCTAGCACGTGTGTTCCGGCCAGGGTGCCCATCACTCTGCGTTGGATTTTGTGACGTTCTGCCGAGGCTCACCGGTCGCAGTGGTCCAAATAAGGTGCGTTTGGATGCTTTTATATGTTTGTCAAAATAATGCAGGCATCTTCGGTTGTTCAACTTTTCCCGTATTCTTATATGATCCTCGAGCTCTCAAATTGATCATCTGGATTTTTTTTTTTACTTTTCAAGTGGTTCATTCCAAGTCTAGATTTGGGTCCATGATTGAACCTCAAGTTAATTTAAAATGAACTATACTTACAAAGTTATAGGGCCTAGATGATTATTATTTTGAGACTTGTTTATAGATCTAGATGAGAATGCGGAAAAAGTTTAATGACTCGTCATTTCACTCAATGACTCGTCATTTCACTCTAACATAAAAGTGCTCAACGTACCTTTGTTGCCTTTTTATTAGAAAAATGTAAGTTATATTCCGGTTTCTACATGTGTCACAGATTCAACTAATAATGTTTAATTTATTACAATTTCAGCCTTAACTAATAATAGCATGTTCTCAAAAAGCTTCCCAAGATAAAAAAAAAGGACACATCGATTTAAACATAAGTTTATTAGAGAATTAAGACGACCACTCATGTTTGGTAAAGATTCCATTGTTACTGTCTCCAGGGTACGACTTGCTCAGTTTAACCTGGGTATGTCATATTCCTTCTATAGGATGGACCAGATATATAAACTTGTTGAATGAGGGGCCCTAAAAAACCATAAATGAGAATATAGTATCTTTTTTCTCAAAAACCCAGTCAGGATCAACCACATAGACGTAGACCTAGTGATTATTCTTGCTCTCACACAAACTTGAGAATGCAAATTGTGAATTACTTATTGAAGCCAAGGACAAAAAACAAATAGCAGGGTTCCTTGGCGGATGATGTAAACCAAAAGCAGTTTTAAATACCCTTCAAACAAAGTCTGCTATGTGGCAAACGAAAAAATATTGAATAGTTTCTCTCTCTTTTTTGCAAAAACAACTCTAATCTCTCCAATTATGCTCTACAAGATTGTCTTTAGTTAAAATTAGCAAAGTGGCCCGTGCAAATTGTGCAACTATCATGTTGTTCAATCCTATAGTACAACTTAACATATACTCACTATCAAATATATGACTTCATCAATGTTTTTATTAAAGTATAGGTGTTCCATCATCAGCGTTTTGCAAGCTATCCCTTGATTTTATATTTAGCAGACGCCCTCTCGATATATGGAGCCGCAACCTATATCCTCCTTTACCATTCAATCTTATCTTATGCTCGGTGCTTGATGCCTTCATTGTCATTTCTTATCATGCTAGATATTGTGTGCTACTTCTCGCTGCATGGATTACTATTTTTGCCTTAGGCTATAGGCTCAAGCCTAGAACAGAAACAAAATGCATGTCTCCTTCGGTTCGATTGTGGTTTCGTCAATATCAATTGTAATAAATGAAAATGGGGATGCCTTTGTTTTGTTGTATTCATCTTGTTATCTGCTAGGATGCACAATCTAATGTCATTTACGACTTAACACCACCATGTGTAGTACCTTAAGTGTCAACACATTTGGACCTTACATTGAGTTATCCCCTTCCTCTATTGTGAGGGGATAATAGATAGATCCACAAACACAAACGCAAACGCTTGCATTTTTTCACAATATAAATAGATCATTATCCTCTTGGATTGGATTTTTTATCTCTATTTGTATTTTAACATATATTATTTCGTTTTAGTTTCAAAGTTGTAAATGCATTAAAGATGATGTACATATGTGGTTGGCTTTATATTTTTTCGTTTCTTTGGTCGAATTCATATTTTTCTTATTATTAATGGCATGAGTGAGTAATAACGGGATAGGTATAATTGTATTTTTAGCTAACTTTTTGCATAATCCTGGCGGTGGGCAATTTATCAATAGGTTTAGGAACACTTTAATTTTATTCTCTCTAACTAACCTAGTATTTCTAAACCATGAAAATTAACATGGAGATTCTTTTTAATTAGGGATAGGGATGGCCAATATGGCTAAACATATGGTGGGCTAATCATTGAATTCTTGAGATGTAGCAAAAATTTCATGCTTATTGGATCATCATGACTGAGTTATAGTTTTATCTATATAAACCTAGATAAATCTATAACTCAATCATATATGATCCAATGAGCATGAAATGTTTTTTACATCTCAAGCATGCAATGATTAATCCACATAAAAGTTCCACCATAATTGGACAAGAGAAATTGCAACTACGAATTCATTATATCAAAATATAGATCTAAGGTTACAGCAAAAACTTTATACTAAAGCATATTATATCATATGTTCACTATGTAGATCTACTCATATGAAGTCCAACGCAATTGGATTTTCTATTTTATGATTTTTCTGTGATTTACTATGATTTTTCAAAGATTCAGCCAAAATAAACATAAAAGAAAAAAAGAAAAATCACCAACAGAAACCGCCATGGAGGTAAAGTGACTGGTTTTGAGAGATGGGGGAGCAAATATGTCTGGTTTTAGAGTTGAGGGAGGAAAAGCTGACTTTTGCGATAAGTTTTTTTTTGAGAAATTACTTTCATGATTGTTGAGGGAGGCAAAATGGACTTTTTCCATAATATACATTAGTACACCTGTAACAACACCAGTCCAGTTCAGCCCAGCCCAAACAAAGATCACAGGCCTCCAACATGTTGCGGCCCAAAAGCCTGCAGGGATCCAGAAAAGGAAAAAGTCTACTTTTCCTCCCCCTAACTTTCACGAAAGTCCACTTTTCCTCCCTCAACTCCAAAACCGGACAAATCACCTCCCTCAACTTTTCAAACCGTGCATTTTACCTCCCTGGAGCGGTTTCGAAGGCGGTTTTGCTACAGTAAACGGTGGTTTTGCTATAGTGAGGCGGTTTTGTCTTTTTCTTTTTTATTTATTTCGGCTGAATCTTTGAAAAATCATAGTAAATCACAGAAAAATCATAAAATGAAAAATCCAATTTTGTTGCACTCCACATTAGTAGATCTACACATTGAACATATAATATGGTATGCTTTAGTACAAAGTTTTTGCTATGAAGGTTTTGCCTTTTTCTTTTTTATTTATTTCGGCTAAATCTTTGAAAAATCATAGTAAATTACAGAAAAATGATAAAATGGAAAATCTAATTTTGTTGGACTCCACATGAGCATATCTACACAGTGAATATATAATATGGTATGCTTTAGTACAAAATTTTTGCTACCAAGGTTTTGTCTTTTTCTTTTTTATTTTTTTGGCTGAATCTTTGAAAAATCATAGTAAATCACAGAAAAATCATAAAATAGAAAGTCTAATTTTTTTGGACTCCACATGAGTAGATCTACACAGTGAACATATAATACGGTATGCTTTAGTCCAACAAAATAATTATAGAAGCTGCAGCTATGAATTATTTCAATTAATTACAGAAAAGCATAGATCTAAAGCTACAATAAAAATTTTGTACTAAGGCATACCATATTATATGTTCACTGTGTAGATATGCTCATGTGGAGTCCAACAAAATTAGATTTTCTATTTTATGATTTTTCTGTAATTTACTATGATTTTTCAAAGATTTAGTCGAAATAAATAAAAAAGAAAAAGGCAAAACCTTCATAGCAAAAACTTTGTACTAAAGCATACCATATTATATGTTCATTGTGTAGATCTACTCATGTGGAGTACAACAAAATTGGATTTTTCATTTTATGATTTTTCTGTGATTTACTATGATTTTTCAAAGATTCAGCCGAAATAAATAAAAAAAGAAAAAGACAAAACCGTCTCACTGTAGCAAAACCACCGTTTACTGTAGCAAAACCGCCTTCGAAACTGCTCCAGGGAGGTAAAATGCACGGTTTGAAAAGTAGAGGGAGGTGATTTGTCCGGTTTTGGAGTTGAGGGAAGAAAAACGGACTTTCGTGAAAGTTGGGGGAGGAAAAGTAGACTTTTTCCTCCAGAAAAGTCTTCTCTTCTCCAGCTGCTGTTGTTCCCATCTCCTGCCTCCCAGGAGGCCCGAACACCGCTGCCGCCTTCTGTTTCCCCAGCCATCTGGGCCGGTTTCTTCCATATCGGCATGGAAACCTCCTCCGACTTCGCTTGCTTTATATTTCCTGAATGTAATGTAAGCATGGAAAAGTGGAACTGATTTGACTCTTCGTTGGACGATTATTATGGGCTCTACATCTTTGCAAGTGGAAAAGGGACTGCATTTCTTCAAATGTCCGATTATACATATTCCAAGTGGGAACTGGAAGCCTGTTTGTGCACCCATTATTGATTCAATTACGCAATTTTCCACATGTTACATTATCATAGTAGCCAGAGGAATATTCTAGTGTAGCTTGACTACTTCCAGAACTACTCAAAACCCACCCCCTGTTCGGCTGAGCTTATCAGCACGGCTTATCAGCCGTGGAACAGTATTTTTCTCTCACAACAAATCAGCCACAACCGGCTTATAAGCCAAAAAAACAGCCTGCCGAACAGGGTCCCAGATACTCCTACATCGTACGGATACGCGATGTGCCAATACCGATACGCCATTTTTTTCCTCAAAAACAATGATACAGGGATATGCAAATATATTATACTCCGTATATAGCAAAATAAAAATGCATACATAATTCGTAAACATTGCTAAAATAATTTGGGCTTTGCTGTAGTACCTCCAAATGACTATACACCGTCGATCTGAACATTAATTATCACATATTACCCCTATGAGGTAATAGGGGAATATATAATTATATACTTTCATTATCTTGGAAAATAGGAAACATATCTTGAAAATAGTAGATCTATTATGTGAAATATCTTGCAATTAGATTTAACGTCATGCTTACGTGATGGATGCCCCAACGAGAGTATATATAGTCTTAGTTGTAACTTTTTTAAAAAACGTGACATGTGTAGAGCTGTGTACGGTAATTTAGAAGGTCCTCTTAATTATATAATATAGTTTTAATCGAGTTAGCATGAGGCACATTTGACTACATAACGTGTGTGTAACATATTTTAGATCACCGAAATTCAAGACTCAAATTAATGTGTTAGCTACCGATCCTTTTCATGCATGTAACATATTGTTTAATTGATTATGTAACATGACTTTTTCTACGTAATTTGTCAAAAATAAACTATAATATATACAATAACTTTTTCCATATGTAAATAGACGCCGCATGAAAAAAAAATGACCGCTTCTAGTGCCTTGCGCTACTGCACATGGTGCGTTGTGCACCATTTGAAGGAAAGGCCTTGCTCCTATGATTTGCTCCTGTGTAAAATCACGGCTACGGGATTTTGACATATTTTTCTTTGTTTCCTTTGGTATTTGTCTATTTAATCTATATACCTAATAATAAAGAGGCAAAATTTCAGACTCTTTTTTTCGTCATCCATTTGTTTGGTCCGTCTCCCTTTAACTACCGGACGATGGAGAGTTTTTTCTATCTAGACTCATGCTCATACGAGTTAGAACAGATCCTATCTAGCGCGATACGTAGTTCGATTCCAAAATATATTGAGTCACCGGACCCATAAGGCATGCTCACATGTGTTAGAAAGTGATGAGTCCGATTCTAATATATATTGGGGTCCCATTGAAACATATATGGGAACATATATAAGGGCACGTGCAAATTTATTTTTCATGTTCCATTGTTCGTTCTGCGTACGTTTTTGCCTTTTTTTTCCATCTCTTTAGCCAACATATCGTCGGATGGAACACGGTGGAAAGAAAATTGATTGTTTCCATCTATAACACGAGAAATAAATACTGAACTCTAACTGCATGTACGCGTGGTCGCTATACATACATGACGCTGCATCCAGATCCAGCCGACGTGTAGCCTACCAAATAAACAAACCCTAATTAATCAGGAGTAGATCGATCACATAAGCTGCCGCACGGCAGCTTGGCGTAATAGGTAACATGCTTCAATTTTCGTGTCTCTCGATCTCGGCACGCTTGGCGTCGTCGCAGCCTGCTGCCCCTACGATTCGCGTCATAGAAATCATCAACGACGATGATGAGTTGTTAGTGGACCTCGCCATAGCCGGCGGCCTCGCTGCCACCGGCCGGGCCAAGAATTGGCGTCCACCACCGGGCACCACCGCAACGAGAACATCAAGTCGGGGAGCGTGTGGCCGGTCAGACACGACTGCCAGTGGATGTCGCGCTGCCGGACAACAGCTTATGGATGACATGGACGACTACCACGCCCAGTTTGAAGGCCGAGTCATCGTCGTTGCTGGCTGTCTCGCTACTCATCGTGCCAGGGAGTAAACGGGACAGGTCATCCGTCATGTGCGGCACGCGTTCGTGCAGTTCCTCTCTCTCAAGTGTGGCTGCACGCCATAACCGCAGCTTCACACCCTGCCTAGCTCTGAGGCTCGGATGGCTGCACCCTCCCAGATCTGCGCCATGGCAATGAAGAAGGTGCATGCGGGCGGGTGACAGCCGGCAGCCCCTGTGCGTGCGAGCGTGGGGGAGGTACAGCAACCAACAGCCATGGCGCTTTCTTTTTTTTTTCGTGTCTGTTAGGTCCGCTCGGTGATTGTGTTTCCCTTGCCTTTTTTTTTAATTCTTCCCTTTTTTTTGGCTGGTATTTGCGTTACTTTTTCTTGCATTTCTTTTCGTTCCAATCAGGGATGACCGGATCAGTTTCTGTTTTTCGGTTTATTTTTGTTTTCACTGGTTGCAACCTTTTTTTTTTTTTTGCTCTCGGTTTTTAGGTTTGATTTTTTTTATCGGTTCTTTTTGTCGACTTTAATCAGATATGATAGTTTACATATTTTTTTGGATCCTCAATAAATTTATAGAGATACAGTAGATATTTAAGTGTAGTATGAAAAAAATTAAAGTTATGGTATATTTAAGTCTAAATATTTTTGTGCTTCGCAACGGGAGAAAAAATCTATCATAATTTTCTTCTGATTCGATACAGGCTTAATAAGACATTGCCAAGCCAACATTAACTTATATTATGGATGCCATGGTCATCATAAAATAAATGAGACTCAAATTTTTATAGAAAGGATAAAATGTAAATAGACATATAATATTTTTGTTGTCATTTCACATGAACGTTTGATAGCTTTGTTTCTCCCGTTGTAACGCACGGGCATTTTTTGCTAGTTAATTTATCTATACCTACCTAATAATAAAGAGGCAAAATTTTAGGTCTTTTTTCGTCCATCCATTTTTTTTGTCTGTCTTTCTCTGACTATCAGACGAGAGTTTCTTCCGTCCGGACTTATATATATAACCTGTGCTCATACGTATATCCTAATCAAAAAAGAGTTCTTTATTTGAGTAGTGAATAGGATCCTAGTCCAAATAGGAAAGAATATCTCTATTTCTCTTCTCTTTTATTTTTATCTTCTTTCCTGTTTCTTTCCAAAAACGTTTGGACTTTTCTTTTTTTCTACCTTAGAGACTGTCTGTCACGGATGGGAGGACGTGAGGCTTTTCCTGTTTCCATATATTTTGAGTGGATTTCTTTTTTAGCTCCGGTTAGGGTCTTTTACCTGTTTTGATGTATTTTAAATTTCTATTCTTCCAAGTTGCGTCTTTTTTTTCAACTCCTTTTAGAGTCCTTTTCTTGTTTTGATGTCTTTTTTATTTCCGTTTTTCAGTTCCGGTTAGAGTTCATCGTCCATGAAATTTGTTCTGTTCAGAGTTTATTTCCAAGTTCTGTTAGAGTCCATCGACGATGAACTTTTTTTTTATCTATATATACCATATATACCTAATAATAAACAGGTAAAATTTTAGCCTATTTTTTCGTCCACCTCCCCAAACTAACTCCATGAATGTCGAAACTGTTTTTTTTCCTCTGTCTACAGCCTTCCTGTTTTATATATGATTATATACAGAACTCCTTTTTAAGGTAATGGACAGCTAGAAATCCTAATCAAATAGATCTATTAATCCTTAGCCAACTCAATAGTAATTCTAATACAAATCCAAATAAAAAAATTAAAAGAATATAAATTTGTTTATGAATTGTGGCAAAATCTTTTGCTCTGACTCGGTTACCGCTTCCTTTTTCCTGTTTCATGTTCGGAGTCTTTTTTTCTTTCCAAGAATCTTTTTCTATTTGTTTCTGACTATAGTTTTCCGCGTTCTACTTTTCATACCTCAGTTTCCATGTTTGTTTTTTTCGTCTTATCGTCCAACGTCAGGCTTGTTTTTTTTTTTCCGCTTCTGATTTTTCCGTGGTGCAGACACCGTGTTGGTTTTCTTCCCAGAAGTTCCGATCGAGCCTATTTCCAAATGAAAGTTGGAGTGTTCTATGCGTGTACGAAATCAATTCAGTTAGCAATATAGTACAGTTGAGAGTATTACGAGGAACCATGGAACGGACACAGCTTCTCCCAGTGTCACTAGGAAACCAAAACAAACACCTCTTTTGGCTGGCGTCCGTCCCTGCCTCAGCCCAAATAGATTCCAATTCGAAACAATACATGCTTCAATGTTAAATCTGATACCGATATATGCATGCGTATATACTAGCCCTTTTATATATCCAATATTCTGATCGCCAACGACAAGGCCCGCAGCCGTGGCCTATCCATCGATCAATCTCCGTGGATGGGGATTGCACCGAGCAGGTTGCCCCCACAAGATGACGGGTCGACCGACGCGGTGACGGTGGCCGTGCGGCAGCGCTCGTTCGAGTTTTTCGAGTCATCGACCCTGGCCAGGCCTTCCGATGGACGATAGACAGGGCAAGCCTACTTCATGTACAAGCGCGGCGACACACGGAGCGCATGCGCCTGCGCTCACCTGTTGCGCTGACTATAGCGCCTCGGCCAACATGGAGACGGGCGCCGGCGATCCCACCGCCACAAGGAAGCTCTTCGACGAGTGGTGCGTCTGGAGCGAGGCGGATAGCGGCGCCCTCGAGGACGACGATCGGTCGGTGTCCCTGTGGACCCACTACGTCCTGTTCGAGATCAAATACTGCGGCGCCGCCCACGCACGCGCCGTGGTCGACATAGCCGTTGGTGGCGTGCCCACGGAACACCGAGATGTGTGCTGAGTGCGTCCTGTCGGAGGTCAGGCTCGGCGACGACACCGGCACGCACAACGTTCAACCGTGTCCTCATCGGCTTCGCTGACGACAAAGAGGCCAAAAGACAGTTCACGCTGGAGGTGCAGCGAGGAGGTGCCTACCTGAGCGAGAAGTGGTTTAGCGGTTGTGCCTGCACTTCTGTCGGGGCTGCTGGTTTCGGCCGCCACGCTGGTGGCAGGATATGTGCGTAGGAAGGCAGGCTTCCTCCTTGCGCAGGCAAGGGTGGGCTGCTGGAGCGCGGATGCGCCGCACCAGGGCGCAGGGGCGGCCGGAGGTGAGAAAGGCGTCAAGAGGAGATGGAAACGACAAAGCATGTGAAAAGAGGAGACTTCAGCACTACAGGAGTTCAGGTTTAGTTTTTTTTCTTTTTTATTTTTGAAAGACGTCATGTCCTGGATCTGGTCTTCGGGATAAGGCACGATAGAGAGAGAAAAAAATAATAATAAAGAGAGAAAATAGAGAAAAATAAGGATTTCTTCTGTTTTTTTAATTTGTTTTTTCGACTGTGTTCCATAAGTGCCGGTGCTTTCTGTGTGTTTTTTTCCCGTTTGGTTTTCTGTTTCTGAAGTTTTTCTCCTCTTTTTCCTATCCTGATTTTTTCTTTGTGTTTTATTTTCCTTTTTCTTGGTTTAGCAGTTTTCTGTCCAATTTTTTCCACACACGCTCCTCCTCGATGCCTATGGTCATTTTTCATAAACATTAAAATAATAATAAATAAGGTCAATATTAATTTTTCCTAATAAAATATTTTCACCACTAAGTTGTTGACGTAGTTTTGATTAAAAGAATGTTTTCATTAAAATCTAAATCAGTTAAACTAAATCTTCATCACTTTGTTGTTTACGTTTTGTTGTCTAATTCAGTTTAAATAAATATATCTCTACAATGATCGATGATGATTGCCATGTAAAAAATGAAGCGAGGTCTTCCGTCATAATCATGGGCGCACAAACCAATCCTTGATACGTCGACAAATAACTTCTTGCTGACTATAATTACATATTGACGTCTATTTTTTTGTATTTTGGAACAAGAGAAAAAATCTCTTAAGGCTGTATTTTAATTTGATACATGTTTAATAGGAAATTGTCATATTAATGCCAAAATTAAGTTATATTGTGGATATCATAGTCATAAAAAAAACTATAGTTTTCAACTTTTATAGAAAGGATAAATTATAAATAGAAACTATATCATTACCATTAAGGTTTGATAGTTTTTTTCTCCCGTTGCAACGCACGGGCATATTTGCTAGTAAGTAATAATAAATTATATTCCCTCCGTCTCAAGATGTAAGACGCGATTTGACTTGGTGCGGTCTCTAAGATCACACTTTAACCGTTAATTTATACTATTATATGTAACTTATGGCAACAACAAAAGTATCATTAATTAAAAAGTATTTGTAAAGGCAAATCTAATGTTACCACTATTGTAATATAAAATTTTTTATATTATTATACTAATTATTGGTCAAAGAAAACGAAGTTTGAATTTTTGAAATACGTGCATGCCTTATATCTAGGACGGAGGGAGTAGGTCTTAAATTTCAAAGAAAGAAAAAAATGAAATAGATACATGCCCCCTCCATTCTAAGTAATGTATCTAAAAAACAGAACATCTCATGAGTTAGAAAGGAGGAAGTAGCATTTATCATTCTCATTTTCTATGGACATTTGTTAGTTTTTTTTTTTCTCCTGTTGCAACACACAGGCATGTTTGCTAGTAAAATCTAATAAATCAATGGCTCGGATTGTTTTGAACTATTACCTCCTAGCAAGTAATGTTTGCACTATAGCATTGCCCAAAAGATTTGTAAATACTTGATATTTGCTAATTATTGATAAATAATTGTCTTCGGATATTCTTCATCATGCATACTCTCTTCGTTCCAAATCCTAAGTCATTTTGTCTTTTAGATAGGTAGTTTTTACTTTTTACTATGCGCCCAAATATATGCTCAATGAGATAATATATGCTACAGTACTTTGGCAAAAGCTTTTGCTGTTCTTGCTCATTAACAACGAACGAACAATGTGAAATGCACAAACAGCAGATCCCACCATGGAAAGTTTGGCTCACTTCATTTTGCCTACAAAACTTCTCATGAACTGCACAATTACCATGTATCTACCAGAAGTTTATAGAACTTCATAATACAACAAGCAGAACCAGCTAGAATGAGAATCAGGGGGATACGGCGACGAACGACCGGAGTAGCTGCAAAACAAGAGCATACACAAACCAGCTGCTCCCTGGAAAGTTTTACCAGTTACAATCGATATCTCATCATTGAAAACAAACTGTAAAAATCCAGCACCGCTTCTTCAACCAGCTCCTCCATTACTCCCCCCTCGAGCTCCTCAGTGATGTCAACCACCTGCGCCATCATCAGTTTCACCCACGCTCTTGCTTCGACCTCCTGCTTCACAATTCTGTCCAATATGATCCCAGCATTATCTCTCTTGCTCACCACAAACATCTGTGCCCCATATATCCAGTCCTTCAGGATACTCCAGACTTCTACCCCCAAATCAGGAGATGAAGCGCCCCTCCATGTCCTGGAATGTTTTTTACTCCATGGGAATGCGCTCAGTAAGGTGTTCTCACCGATCTCAATTAGAGCAACATTCACGCAGTCAAACAGAAGCCTTGTGTATGAACTTTTCTCCTGTAGCTCTGATACTTTGTTGCACAGTACCGGGTCAAGAGGGTGATCAGGTAAATGCCAACCGGTGAAAACCATACATGATTGTGAAGTGCCTAATCTGGCTGATGACATTATATTTTGCACAAGGACATGGCATTCTGACTCATCATCATCTACATCAGGGAGAAGAGAACTCGGCCTTGGGTTACAAGGTGACTTTGACTCTGAGGCCGTGTCATCCCATGATAAGAAACGGGTGACAGTTTCAATTGTTGAAGATCTTGATACTGTTTCAGAGAATAGATCAGAAGAAGCAATCAATATATAAACCAGATTAAGTAATGGAGAGCTTTATTGATACAGAAAAACAAGGCTTACTAGCATTCTTGGAAGTAGTTGTTCCAGGTGTTTCAGGTTCATTACAACTGCTATCTTCAGAGGGTGCATCGAGAACTGAGGTAGGGCTGGGTTGATCACGGTTACTATTTAGGCCTTTATTTACTCCTTGTTTATCCAGGTTTCTGCTTGAACAGTCCAATGATACAGATGCACCAGACGTTGTTCTCTGTCATGCAATTTCTTATCAGTTGTTTTGAGGCCAAGAAAATGGAATGCAGTGATATAGTTCTTATGCAGGAATAAACAGGTAGTGATAAGTCAACAAACTCAACAACAAAGGTACTCCAACAATGTGGTATGTTACTTATGCAAGAACAGAAGAATATAACATTGAATTAAACTTGCGTGGTACTCGAGAAATGCTTACGTTTGATGTGCTAGTTGATCTGTCCTCACAATGCATTGCTTTCTCAATGGCATCCATTTCATGATTGCAATCCTGTCTACTATGAAAAATACTACCTTCAAGCCTCTCAGCAAAGCAGTCAGATGGATGATAAGTGGACATCTGCCTTCTTGGCTTTTTACTTTTAGACAAGAAAAAATCTGAAACTCTTCCCTTGAAAGCTGATTTTCCTTTATTTGACACAACAGCCACTTTCAGTTTGCAGCTCTCAGCATTTGAAGCTTGCGCATTCACCACCATGTTATCAGACGTGGATGAAATCACTGGAACAGATTTTGATCTTGGCAATTTCCTAGAAGATATCTCCCCATTGTCATCATTCTTTCTAGAAGTAGTTACATTTGTAGAACGTGTACTCAGTTCATTTTCCAGGCCACATGACTGGTTACTGGAAACAGAAAACATCCCAGTGGTGGCCTCATCTTTCTTTGCTTCCCTAATGGAGAGCATCTCACCTAACGTGCATTTTCTCCTCGACAGTTGCACTTGACTCGTCTCATTGCAGGTAACCATTGACCATCGCTCTGAAAGCTGTTTTTTGGCCTCTGTGATTACTGATGACTCAGAAAAGTGGGAGATTTTGCTAAAGGATGAGCTTGAGCATTGACCTTCATATCTTCTTATGTAATTCCATGAATGTTTTGACAGAGGGCTACCTCCCTCGGAGTCACTGAGGGTATCACCATCTTCAATATACTTGATTTCAGAACCACTGGTATAATCAACTTCTGAATCACTAAATGAGCTTTCATCTCCCCCATATCCATTTGAGTATGCAGAAGATAATAAAGAATCATCTCTGTGGTGACATCCATCTTGCCGGCGCTGCATAATGCCATGAGCTAGTCCTGCAGATCCTATGGATGCCTGGTTATCATCTAATGATCCACTGAGACTGTTACGGTTAGTTAACTGAAATGAAGTTGCCCTGGAGGTCAGCTTTGCCTTTGATATACCAGGCTTCCCTGGGGTAGGCCTCAAAAGTACTATTCTACTTGGCTGGGAAGGTATCTCTTCCTTTGAACTAGGAATCTGATGGAACCTTCTCATCTTCAATACATTTTGCTTACCAATTTCTGCTCTGGATTGTCTTATGCCATTAATATCAACAGATCTAATTGGTTTCAGTACTGTAATGCGTTTTGTCTGAGGTGGTGCTCGGTTTGCGTGAAGCCCACTCGACTGTCTTGAGAATGTGGGGTTATGTTCTTTAGGAAATTCAAGAAATAAATCTCTATTTGAACACGGAAAAACAAGAGCTTCAGGTAACTCCTTTGTACAAAGGAGCTTCTCTTCAACAGCAAAGTGTTCTGGTTTCATGATATTGTCTTGTGCAATATCGAATTGCTTACTCTTGTTCTCCGAAGACCATCCTTTCTGTGATGTTTGATCATGAAAATAGCCTGTTCCTGATTGTCCTTCAGATACTTCATAAACATCATTGTATTCAATTTTCTCATGATAGGATTGGTCATTTTGTGTCTTCAACATTATGAACTGATGGCGCTCTTTTCCATGTAAGGTGTTGTTTGTGGCATTCAAATCTCTACTCAAGTCACTTACGGTATGGTGTACAATTGGTTCTTTAGTAGGTAAGTCCTCCTCAAGACCCATTAATCTGGCAATGACACTTGGAGGTCTTCTCTTTGACTCCGCTTCTTTAGACTTCTCCTTCTCTAATAACATTTTTAATGACGTTGCATTAGATTTTCTGCTTGAAGAATTGTCATCAGCACCCTGTAGATAAACTCACAATATCACAAACAATAATCAAGACAAATATCAATTGTATATATTATTTCTCCACAGGCCCTTCAGGAGAATATAATACCATAAATTTTTCTATTAGCACTAACTGATAGCTAATCTTTACATGTAGGGATATATATTTCCCTTTTTTTATTTTCAAATTGTACCGTATCAAATGGTCCCTACAGTCCTTATCAAATGACAATCACCAGTATAAGTGTGAGGGAACAAAATTCTAAAATATTTTTTTTGAAAGAAAATTCTAAAATAAATATGACACTTACAAGTTTTTCCTCGACAGGATTGGTAATTTTCTTCAATTCTGAGATGATTCTTTGAACTGATAGTCCTGAGAGGAGAAGCATTAAATAAGGTATTTTGATGTAAATCATACAAAGTAAAAGGTTAGTGCCTGGATAAACTTGACTTATAAATATAAACGAAGCAATAAAAAAACAGGAATGGCAGAATAAATAATTGTTTTGTCATTATCTAAAACCGCATGAAAGTATAATACTACAATCCACTACTTGTTGAATACAATACAATATCATCTATGATTTATCCCAACATAAAGCAGAATGATAACAATTTTCATACAGCAATCCTGCCAGGGCTTTTTCCCAATTAATCCCATGTTTATTTCGTAAAGTTAACCCCCCACCATTACATCCAATGTCACAAAAATACAAAAGTAACAAAAAATATAGGACCTACTCAAGAAGCGCCCAAAAGAGAATATAAGTGCTACATACCATCTCCACGAGCGTGATCAATTACTGGCTTTACTTCTGACATTCTGGTACATAGTTCAAACTTCAAACCAATTGATCAATTTCTCCTGATAAAAGGTAGCTCACCCAGCTTAAAACAATTCATTTGGAACATGGAATCCTGAAAAGCAAACAAAAAGATATGAAACTCCATGAACCTTATGTGAGTTGTATGACTGAAACCAGGTAAAATAACCACACGATCAGACCACAACCCTTGTCAGGTGGCTAGGTAAACTCTAAGAGCAGGAAAATTCCAGTAGAATATTGGCCAGCTAGCACTAACATAGTAACACTCGAGAGGAATGGATAACTGCATGAATATATTTCAGGAGGCTCTTAGCGTCTAAAGTCCTTAGGATTTAAATGTAAGCGATAACAGATACAAAAAGTCTGTTGCCATTACTGTAGAAAGATGCTCATTGGGAAAACTTCTAGAAACACATGAACATTTTGCAGGCACTTGTAGGCCAGATTGGTGCAAAAGGGACGCAGAGTATATGGCCTCTTCTTGTCCAACTTTACTTACATGAAAAGAAAATCAGCACAGAGAACTAAAATATTCGAGGTGGACAGCGCAGCAGTATGGAATAGTGACAGTCTAGCAGAGTGGCGGATAAAAGACAAAATAAAAGCAAGTCCACAGAGCCAATGAACACAAGTAACAACGATATGGACGCATAAGGACATGACATTAACGAGTTCGTACGTACTCGCAAAAGGAATCTTGCAGAAAAGACAATAATCTCTGAAAAACTGCATTTTTGTCAGGTAATAGAAGGCAGAATGGCAATAAGAGTGACCTGAAAAATACCAATCAAGAGCACAGATTTCGAATGTTTTACACTTACTCAGATCAGACAAGTGCCAAAACTGAAAACTAAAAAATGAATTGGCACAGAATAACTATGAAGCCATGGAAAACCAAAATAATGCCAAGATTTACAGGTGACAGGAATCTCTGCAGTCTGCACCAACACCATTCTTAAAGGCTCCAGATTTTCTCTGGAAATCTCGTCAGCACCTTGAATCTTGACAGTGTAATCCAGGAAAAGAAAAGGGCAATGATGTTGTGATAAAGTAGAGGTCATGCACTCTACGTTGAATAAAATATGCAATCAAGAATGAGAATAACGAGATGTTTAGGTATGTACGTCTCCACATGTGCCCTGAAACCGAGACAATTCCCCCATGCAGCAATGCTGCAGTATCTACAGATTAAAATACACCATGAACCATAAACTGTCTTGGGTTGCTCATTCCTGACTCTTACGCTCCAGTTTGGTGGAGCTCTAGCCAGCTCCGGCTCCTCCGTGCACTGTAACAAGAAATTGTTTTTCTCTCTCTCTCAAAATAAATTAGACCAGTAAAGCCATTATTGGATCCATGCTAAACGGGCCTTAGTATATTCTAGTACCACATTAGGCCCCTTTGGTAGGGCTTCAAAACCGACTCTATTACCTCTGGCTTCTCCAGAAGCCCTGCCAAATGTCTACCAGAAAAACAGCTTCGCACGAGAAGTAACCATGAAGCCGAAGCTGTTTTTTACTAGACTTCTTGAGAAAACTAAAACTAGCTTCTACCGGCTCCTCCCTTGTCCCCCGCTTGTGGGAGAGGTTCTGCAAAACATTTTTCCAAACAAATTTAGCTCCATCGAAGAAGTTGTTCAAAGACACGTATTGAACCATACAGGTAACTGATGAACTACAGTCAACAGAGCACGAAATTATAGCCATATGGTACATAGATGTGCCAAAAACAGCATAGGCATGTCTGAATTTTTATCTATCCCTCTTTGGAAAATTAAGGAGTGCATAGAGAGGTGACATAATAATGACACAACAGGTGCCATATGCAAATCGATGGGTACTGCATTTCACTCGGTTTTTCTTATTTCTCCGACCAAGTACTTAATCATAGAACTTTAAAATTTATCTTTCCAACCAAGCACTAAATCATAGAAATGTTTTTTTTAATTTATCTTCCCAGAACCAAGTATCGGCTCATAAGTTCGCCTCAAATTACTACATGTATCAGTATCCCTAGCACGAATTCAGAGCAAAAGAAAATGACCGGACTATAGAGAAGACAACTCGAATTGAATCGGGAGATGGCATTTCGACATCAAACTCGATTGTCGTACCCCGCGAAACTCACAGCAAGAGAGCGGCACAACAACCCACAAGCAACCAAGCACCGTCGGCGAGAGTCGAGAGAGCGAGAGATGGCGGGGCGGGGGAGGGAGAGAGTCTATGGATGATAAGAGCAAGAGCCGGATGCTAACCTCACGAGACGCGGACGCCGAGCATTCGCAGCCCAGTGGCGGCCGGGCGAGGGAACGGCTGCGGCGGCGGCGGCAGGTTTAGTGGGAGGGACCGAGGGAGGGAGTGGGAGAGTGCTGGTCTGCTGGAGCACAGTTAGGTAGCGAGTGCTTTGCGAGCCGTTTGGTTTGGCTGCTTGTTGTTTCCTTTCGTTTCCTCTGCGGCCGCGGGTGCGTGCGTTTCGTTTGCTTTTGCCGTTGCCCGCAACGCGTCGAGCGAGGGCTGCATGCGTGCGCGCGCGAAGGCCTGGTACGGGACCGGTGGTGACGACTGACTAAGACCGACGGGGAGTTGCCGGTCAAAAAAAAAAATTTCGCGTTCAAACAATGTAGACCGTTTTTCATTAAGCTGAGTGAAATATACGACACAGCTACAAGAGGATTCTCGTAGCACAGATTACAAGTTGGGTTTAGTCAAGCTAGCACAAGCGGCGTGAGTTCCCTAGAAAAGATTTTCAAATTTGACTTAAGGATTCCTTGTAAAATACAGTATAAGAAACTTAAGGAATGAATTCATTTTAACAGAAAAAACATAGAAAATAGAAAAAAGAATCCTCGCATTTAAATGTGGAACATGGAGACTCCTTAGTCATGAGCTAAGAAAAAATTTGCTTCCTCTTCTAAGGGCATGTTTGATACATAAATTAAACTTTAGTTACCTAAACTACCTATGTATCAAATAGATAGACTAAAAATAAAGTAGTTTTTTTGTTTTTAACCTAGCTATCAATTAGTTTGATTAATTGGCAAATATGAACTAATATGGACTTAAATGTGCCCATGAGTCTTTGTTCAGGAAAACTACTTTCTTTTAGTTAATGTATTCAAACAACATCAGACTAAATTTTTGCCACTTAAATTTTATTCAACTAAATTTTAGTTCACCTAAACTTTAATTCTCGGTGATCCAAAGAAACCCTTAATTGTACCTCCTCCATTAATAAATAATTGATGGTCTTCTATCGAGTTAATTTTGGTAAATGCCTAAGGACATGTTTGGATGATGGCTTGGGCCAGACAACTGTGGCCAGGTAGCAATCTAGACCCTAGGTGGACGAAATCGACTCTCTAGCTCTGTTGCCTGGACCAGGCAACTTTGCCAAGGTCCCAAGCAAAAAAAGGCCCTAAAATCGAGTTGTTTTTTAATGCTTGAAGCGATATGAGTGGCTTTGTCTTTATACTATAAAATAAAGTAATAGTCAAAGTTATTATCATAAAATGTCAATTTATCACTTACTTTTAACTAGAGGGAGTCATAATTAATAATCATCAACCCTCATGAACATAGGCATATTCTCCTTCCTCATTAAGGAATGCCTGGCCCTTGGCCCGTTGGCCGTCCAGTGCCCCGCCCAGTACATATCACTCTGGGCCGGGGTAGAGTTGAAACGCTTTCCTTTATGAAAGTTCTGGACGTGAATTTGATTTCGAAGCACAAAAGTGCAAGTACAGAGTTTCTAGGTACCGCCGGATATGTTGAAAACTTCTAGCTGCTACAAGCATGAAGCAGGAAATGGGAATCTTTCAAGTCTCGGGTTTCAAATTCAGATTGCATGATTGCTTGTTTAACTAACTGCGAACTAATTAATAGCGTTTTAATTTGGGCATGGTACGATCGGAACGCCTTTTGGAGGTCGCCTTTTTAACCTGGACAGGCGGAAATGGAATGTGGAGGTGAGAGACAGAGACGGAGGCGATGCGGTAGAGCTAGCAAAGTGATGGGATGCAACGGCATCGGATTCGCATTTTACATTTTCACCGGGCTGTAAAAACAGACTGTGTCAATATATACATTTCCATCTCACAAAACCAGGATTACTTCCTCTTGTCTTGTGTGGAAAAGGATGAAAGGAAGACGAGACGAACCGGTCCACTCGCTGAGCAGATACGAACTGCACGGCGGTGGAGTGGTCCGGAGTGGACGAGTGGTGGTACCCCCCATCTCCATCTGCCCAGCTCGCTCCACCGAATCCATGTACCCCGTTCGCTGGCAGTTGTGCCCGAGAGACGCCACTGTTCCGTGCGCAGACGCCTCCGATCCGCGCGCCCCGACGCGCGGGACCGCGGCCCCGCCCGCCGTCCCAGCAGACCAGCCGCACCGCCGCGCAGTGATCAGTAACGACGGTGGCGCGCGGCAGGCAGCCACGGCACGGGGCCACGGGCCACCCCACACCCTGATCGCTCGGCAATTCGACAGTGCAGTAGCGCACAGCAACGCCTGCGACCCGGCCCGCCCTCACCAAGTCACCAGGCGCGCGGCATGCACACAGCACACCCACCAATCCGCACCCTTGCACCCAGTGGCGAAGCCACGTTGAAGCTTGTGGGTGCACATGCACCCACAAAAATTTGAAAAACCAATACTGAAATCAAAATTTCACCATGATTTTAACTCAAATTTTCACACCTACAAGACAAATGCACCACCTTCTACTTTGCTCTAGCTTCGCCACTGCTTGCACCCAGTTGCCCAGGTCCGGCAGCCGGCACGCGAGCGCCACAGTTTTACGCCCGCGCTACGCGACGCGCCCGGGGCGCGAGGACGGACGGGACGGAAGCACAAGCAGGGCGACGTGCTGCTGCTCCCCCGCCCGCCGGCCCCCCGGTACACGCCGCTTTGCCGGACCGATCGGTCAGGCCAGTCACATGCTGATGCGCTATTGCATCGTAAGCGTCCCTGTGTTGCTCGCTGACGCTGAGCGGCAACAGCAGCGATGGCAGGCGCTTTCCGGCGCGATCGGTGTCTTTTGGGATTAAATGACGAGCGGTCAAATCGTGATTTTTTGGCCGCGTAGTAGCCGTTGTCCTATGCTGGCGTGAGATGCAGCCAAGATGCGTGCAGCCGTGAGCGAGGGATTCGCGTGGCTGGTTCATACTCCACTGTCGTTTGGAGAGCGGTACGTACATTACATGCTACTACAAGCAGCAAATCTGGTGGAACCATCACGGAGTTCAAGAGCATGGAAGTTGTGGAGAATATTTTGTTTAGGGTTCTTGAAGCACGGCCGGTCCGGTCCGCCACCAAGAATAAAATCCCTAGCACGGAAATTCAAGTGATACGCGAGCGCCGCGTGGTATCTTCTTGGGAGAATACAAGTGGATTTTATTACGTGTTTCTCCCATGACATGTTTCTCGACAAGAAAGCATCAAGGTTGTTCCGCCCCGAACGACATATTTCTCTCATAATTTACGACTTGCGCTTTTCACTTGTTATGATGGCATCTCGCATAGTCGCATATGTATGCAGATGATCACCATTCACCAGCTCAGTGTCAGTCACGCTGGCGTGGATTTTGGAATATCTCTGCCATACCAGAGCTGGATGAGGAATTGAGGATTGAGGAGACCAACAAGTCACGCCTTTGGGTCTAGTAAAAAGTGGTTTTGGTCGCCAGAAACTGCCAAGGAAAGCAAAGCGTTCAACTGTGCTGAGAATATGTAGCTTTTTACTGTGGAGATAGTACTGTCGAGCTCTATCACTGTAAATAAATTCCTTAGAACAAAGTCTCACGTGTTTAGGGTAAAAATCTTCAGTCAAAAAGCTACGGAAGCAACTCCCTTTACACGGACAAAGCTCGAGATTTACCTCGATCTTGGAGGTTCTCGATGTACTTTAAACATAGCCAGTTACGGTATCGATGTGACAGCAAAGGAAGTAGCTAATGTCAAAAACAAAGAGAAACCCAAAAGGAAGTATTATTTAAAAAGAGCGTGTCAGTTCAAAATTGAAATGGAAGAAGTCACTCCTTTAGCTCCTCTTTCCATTATGTCCATCAAGCCCCGTTGAAAAATACAATGGATTTTCGGGAGACTTTGATAATAAAAGCTAAATAAAGAATATAATTTGAAAAAAGTTCAATCTATTTTAGATTATTTCTTTCTTCAGTAGGATGGATTTCATTCTCTTTTTTGAGCAGACGGTCGAATATCCTTCTATTCTTTTTTTTTATTTTAACCTCACCGGTTCGTATGGAATACGAGGAGAGGAAAAGCATTCCATAACAACACCCCCCCCCCCCCCCGGAGCAAAAAAGGGAAATCTTCCATGAATTTACCTTTTCTATTTATTTTTATTTGTTTTTGGAACCCTGACAAAAGTTGATTCAAAGTTACCTCAATTATCCTTTTCTTTTAAGCTCTTCTTGTAAAGTTCCATGTTTGCAGTTTGGTTAATAAAGTTAGGCCCAATCCAACAAACAAGACCAGAATTGATTACCAATCTTGATTCTTCAAAGAATGTATTCCGTTTATTTCATAATGGATTATCCATATTTAATTTTCTATTTATTAGATATTATTTTATGCTAACCAATTTATTTCCTTAACATGTTTGGAATCCTTGCCGTGGTTTGCTTTGTCAGATTGGATAAGAAAATCCATGTTTGGTTGTCTTGCTTCCTACTTCGTTTTTCACACTTTCTTGGATTCCTCTCGACAAGAAGAGAGCCAAAAAACACTCTCGGCCCCCGCAAGGCTGACCTTGCCAAGCGAGACAAGGCAAGCTGGATTGCCAAACTTACCAAACGCGCCCAAGAGGTGCCGATTAGAGCTATTATTCTTCAGTATTTAAGTACCAAAATTCAAGTCATAATTTTGGACCTCATGGTATCTCTTCATGTTAAAGTGTCCTTTGTCTAGTAATGATTGCAAATATCACACATCTTTCTGGTCATTGTTTCCAATTGAAGCTAATAACTTAACCTATACGTGCAACTTCAAATTTAATAAAATTTCATACAGCAAAACTGGTCTCCAGTAATACTATTAAATTGAAAAGGTTCATCTGGATAGAAATTTCAGAGTGGACCAACACAACTACCACGTTATGCCATCGGAAGATAACATAGGAGCCTCTGTGATGTTATCCAAAGCTAAGCAAGAACCAAAGAATGATACATCAGTAGTACCAAGAATGTCATTGTTCAGGTTTCCTTGGGCTAGCATGAGGCTGTGATGACGTTCCACCAAATTACTGTAAGCACTTCCATTTGGCATGAAACCGAGCACAGCTCCCGAATCAGCATGAGATTGGAGTTGATGCCCGGATGACCACAATTCTGTACAAGAATCATGTAAGCTACCCCAATCTTGCTTACAAGCAGGCTCTGCATATGAAGACTGATGGTCCCAAATTCTGGAATCGTTGTTTGAAAAACTTGAAGGGATGAATTTCACAGGTAACTGATCCAACACCTGAAGAAGCCTATCAGAATTATCAGGCAGTTCCACCTCCATGGAGTACTGCTCCAGTCCAGCCAAACAAGATAGACCAGATGAAGAATCAAGCAGGCTCTTTGTGCCAACCCTGTATGACTGCTCTGGAGTTGACATGGAATTCAGACAACTTGAGTTTGAACTGAACATGTTATTGCTTTGGCTTACATGGAAGTTGGAGATACATCTGAAATCATTGTGATCCAGAATTTCACTCCCACTGTCCAAAATGCTTGAAATAGTTGGTTTCACAACTAACTGAGCAAGCCTGGTTGAAAACCCAGCATCAGAATTACCACACAATCCAACTGAACTAGAAATATATTGTTCTATGGAGCTGCATAGGTCAGGTTGCCCAGAAGTATTTGAAATTCCAAATGGTACTGCATACTGCTCCTCATTCTGACGGGGGAAGTACAATCTGTCACGAAATGACTTGGAGAGTGTTAATGACAACATAGGGTCCCATCTATGTTGATCATGTGAATTAGTTTGAACATTCAAACTCAATTCATTAGCAGAAGCGCATCTTCCATGGACGTATGGATTGACATCCTCTAGTAATGAGTTTGAAACCGGGTTGTGATCAATGTCTCCCTTCCAATCAGAACTCAGAATATCATTAACCCACACCCATGGCAATGCCATGCACTCACGTGCTTCACTACCCCCATGAGATAAGTCATTTTTCCGATCAACAGGGCCCTGATTGTATCCCCATGGTAAAGCCATGAACTCACATTCTTTATCGCTTGCATAAGAAGATGACATTTTACCAGTTCTTCTCAGCTTAGCTGAATTAAAGTCACTTCGCTTGTAATCTATCAAGTTACCAAAATGGCCTTTGGGAATAGCAAGAGCTTGTCTGCAGTCCATTTTCCTGTGCCTCATGGACCCTTCTTGCTGCAGCATTACATTAATAATAATAATCAATTGTGTAACTATAACAACAAATGTAGCAGTATGTTGCACCAAGTGTTGAATTACAAAGCACAAAGCATACCTTTCTCATGATGTTGTTGGTGCCTAGTCTCTGCAGGATGTTACCTACAAATTCTGACCTGAGAAATTTTCTATAATTATGCAACCGTATAAGAAAAAAAAATAAGCCAATGGATTTCTGCAATATAGAACCACAACCTTCTTTGAAACAACTCAGCACTTCCCATTGACACTGTTTTTGCTGCTATCTTCAATAAATTGTTTCTCTTTTCTGAAAAGATCTGTCCACTGACAGGCTCTCTGTCTATAAAAATAAGTGTAAGTGTCATGTGCTTAACATCCCAGCTTAGTGCAGGAAATGTTAGTTTGTAGAGAATAATAATGCACGCACATATTCCGAGATACGCAACAAAACATAAGTAGTCAAAAGTAAGTACCAATTTCAAAAGACCTATTGCAAATTAAGAAATGTTCCTGAATCAATACATAAGGAATCGTCATGTCCGATGATGAGACTTGTCAGCAACCGGTGCTGATATCAGCTCATAGTTGCAAGTAGCATATAAACATTGCAGAAATACTAATTCGTGCATCAGCAAGGCAAAAAAATACTTTTAAGAAACAGCCCATGATTGTGGGCATAGTTTAATTTTATTCTCATTTATCAAGATATATATTTTTATTCTCTCCTATAAACTTCTAAATAAAGAATCAGGGTGATCTTTATGATTGTCTTGTCTCGTAACTTTTTTCATGCAAGCGATATGGCTGAAAAGTTTCCAGAAATGTAAATACGGGATATGGTAAAACTTCAGCAGCAGCAACTAAATTATGCATGTATGCTGAGATCTGAGAGATTAACACGTGCTCACCAACATTTCCTGAAATCCCTGTAACATCAAATGATGCCTGAGCTATAGGTGTGAGAACATGAATACCGAGCAGGCGATCATGTGGGCTGACTTGAGATGTATCTTTATCGCCATATTCTGCGTAGAAGAGGATCCACAGTTATAAGAGTCTAGATATTCAATATTAATAAACAGAGGGGCCTGATAGAGATATCAGACCAGAATGGGTGGATTGCACACTAATTTTCTCGCCAGGAATTTCCTCATTCTTAGCTGGTGTAGCAGGGGGGTCATCACAGTACACAGTATTCTCATGGACATAGAACTTTTTCGGGGCAGTCACATTGCACGATCCTACAAGACACAGCAATAACACAGGAGTTCATTCTACTCACCCACTGCAGATCATTATAATGTTTACAGTAAGAAGGAACAACAGAACAGAACAGAACAGCAATGGAAGAGTGTATAAACCCAATCCCATACCTTGTTTTTGCTTGGAAACCTTTGATTCAAAGCTTTGATGAGAATGTTTGTATGAACGAGAACTATGGCCTGACTGTTCACACAATTTCTTAAAGAATTTATATTCTGCCGTTTTCGCATCACAAACTGCATAGAAAATGATGGGTTTAGCATATAAAACGAAAATGTTAAAATGCTCAAGCATCTAACAGCTACAGGCAGAAAAAGACTTCTGATTATTACAATTTACAACTGAAAATGTTGACTATATAGATCATATAATCCTATATAAGAACAATGTAGAATTTATGTTACTACAGTAACACTCCTGGAAGTACCAAAATGTCAACAAGTGAAGATGAAGAAACAAATTGCTAATTAAAACGACATTAATCTAATAAGAAATTCCAAAAGGGAGGGATATTTGCATGCAGCATTGTAGAAAAGAGATGAGTTACGCTGACACTAGGGGTGGTAGGGGTGGTGCACCTTGAGGTTTGTTTTTTGCATCTTCGCGTATGTTCGCAACGTGTTTCCCGCCTATGCAATGACTACCAGCTTCATTTGCAAATCGAAACCTTTTCCTTTGCCTTCCATCTGCTATCAGGTAATCATTGCATCAGACCAAAAAAATCAGAACGATTGCTACGAGGGAGGGATGTCCATGGATGTAGGGATGAGAAGCATACGGCCTTAAACAACACCAAAATCAACTAAACCAAGCAAAACAAATCTACCTACGCACACTAACTCTACAACCGGTCTTCTTTCCCCTCGTGAGTCATGAGCAAACCGCAAGAACTCATGCCTTGCGTTCCAATTCAGTTGCAATCAAACTTCTGAGTTATCTCTAATCCAACCCAACCTCACTAATCCCAGCTCAACCACAAGCCAGCGAATTCGGCTCCGATCCAAGAACACATCTCCGATTACATACGTCAAAAGAAAACTAGGGAGATTCCTGAAGACGAAACAAGAAACAAGAAACGAGAAACGGAGGGAGTTACGCAAGACCTGGGGAGGAGGGCTCCGGCTCCCGTAGGGTCCTCGACGCCGGCGGGGGCTGGAAGGTTGGCCCTCGCGGAGGCCGTGGGGGCTTCAGTGAAGTGGAATGGGTACGGCTGTTAGGGTTCCGGCGCTGGAGTCGGTCCATCGACGCCGCCGCGCCGTCGTTTGGGTCGGCGCGCGCCAAAACTCAGGGGAGGCGGGGGTCGCCAGTTGCGGTTGCGGCTATAGATGGCCAGATGGGCCGGCCTAGATGGGCTGGCACGAGGCCCGCAATTCTAGTCCGGCCTTAGGCACGCTGACGACGGATACGCGGAAATTAAGACCAATTCTTGGTTGCTTGTATTAGCTTATATCTAAGGTTATTTGATTCAAAGCTTATATCTATGCAATAGGTTTGCATAGTGCTTAGTACGACAGAATTGATTTTATTAAATAATGTAAATATTTCTCGTCCCATACCTCTACTAGAAATATAAGATCTCTACTAGAATATAGAGATAACTACATGTAACAAAATATAAACCAAACATAATTTTATAAAAACATTGTACGGCTTATTTAGGCATATATTTATGTTATCTTATGTTATGCTGCATAAGGTCTAATGCAGGCTAACAAGCAACCAATCAGATCCATAGCTTATATCTAGTTGTGTAACATAATCTATGGAATCTCTCTGTCCCTGAATAAATCAATTTCTAGATTTGTCTTAAGTCAAATATTTTTATGTTTGATTGAATTTATAGAAAAAAAACACAAATATATAACACTAAATGAGCATATTATGAAAATATATTGCATGGCGTATTGAATGATATAAGTAAAAATGTAAAATAGGTAGAAAGAGGAGAGATAATGAATCTAATAACCAACATCACATCAAGAAAAACAAATCATTCAAGTATTGAGCCAGCAACTGTTTGCACAAAGTAGAACTGCTAAATATTCACAAATTGTGTTTTTCAGCAATCGATCTGTACACCAACCCCCATAGAAAAGTGAAGGGAAGCGAGCTCCATGATGCTACACTTTTGTTCTTTGTACAATGTGGATGGTGCATAGTAACACAAAACACGATCCCAACGCAAATCGTACATGATGGCATCTCATCTGCTCTATGTACAAATGAATGAAACCCATAACCCAGATAATACAAACAAATGTTACTATGGTACACAAAACATGACTCATTGGTTAGCATGCACTGGCGCACGGACCTTGCCTGTGATATCCGATTTGCATAGATAGTTACTAGGCGCAGCTGTGTGCTACTAAGACCCTCCAAATATGGTACAAATGCTTTCCCAAGCATGATGTAGATATCCACTAAACAGAATACAACAGCCTGAAGGAAAGTGTAAATGATATCAGATATACACCGGAAACATGCAACAAAATTATTACAGTAGATATGTCTTACATAACCCAGATAACATCGGCAGTCACTAAGTACATGCTAAAGGGTGAATAGTGTGAGCTAATAATGACCAAATATGGACAGATGATCTATTCAGAAGTCAGGACAGTGCAATGAAGCTTAAGTGAACAAGAGCACTTCAGTGGTGTTATCGGATCTGCAGCATATCTGGAAGGTATGCTAGTTGCAACGTAACTATTGAGTTAATGATTGACAATAAATAGGTTCAGTTATACTTTTCTTATATAGAACCTGTTTGGATTGGTGGGGTTGGGATACAGATTCTTTTTTTTCAATAATACACAAGAGGACCGCACACTTTGCATTAAGGAGGAGAAATAAAAATTCCACAACACGATTGCTGAAAGGCCCTCACAAGGCTACTTTTGTGAGATCAGATTATACAGTAACCAAACTACCAAGAGTTCTACTCCCTCAAATTATAGGTCATTTTGGCTTTTCTAGGTCCACAGCTTTGCTATGCACCTAAATATACGCTATGTCTAACTATGTATCTAGAAAAAAGCAAAAACGACCAATAATTTGGAATGGAGGGAGTGGTTCTTAGAATTTGGTAACAAATCTTAACTTTAAAGGAAAAATCCTAGAACAATCCTGCTCATCTGGTTATAGAACCATACACATTCCCGTTCTCTATTCAGCTCACAACCAGAAAGAGAGATCACTCTTGGCATATAAATGAATGTCAGGTCTCAATGCTGTAAATAAGCTTAGCACCCTTATCTCTCTGTGTTTAAGTACAAGAAAAAGATTCCTTTTTTATTTTTGCATAATCTTCAAAGTTCCCTGACTGAAGAACTAACATAGTAACATATCTGTAAGAAAGACGTTTCAGAAGAATAGGTAAGCATCTTGCGAATATCTGGACTCTGATTACTGAAAGCATCAAACAGTGCTGGTAAAAATGAAGGCAGTTGAGTAATCAATTCCACCTGTGAGAGGCGCCCCACAAGCTGCAAGATTACCAGAAGATCAAAACAGTAAACCATCGTTGCTCAGAACATACTCCACAATGAATCTGAATGAGTGTGATTCTACGAGCAGTATACACTCAAATAAATAGTTGAGTTGCATTGCAATGCTACGCAGGACAATAACCCAAACCATTGTAGGTTTCTGTTGATATAATATAATGCCAAACTGCCTCACTACAGCTACGGCCCCTAACAATGGTCAACAAGATCAGGACTTCTGAAGGAGACAAGTTACATGTATTAAATGTAGGATGTTTGTTTATTGCTCAATAATAGGGAAATATGCCACATAAAAATGTGCCAAACTAAGTGAAAGTTCATTATTTTTGTTATCTGACTGCTCATACAAAATTACAATGGCAAATGGAGTTTAAATTTTAGCATTCATAATTACAGTGCAAAACCTAGATACCTTTGTCAAACAGTTGATAATCATGACAAGTGTCTTTTCATCATCACTAGCCAGCAAAGGCACAATAATCTGCAGCGTAAGCAAAGAAAATCCAGGAAAGTGTAAGTTGCTTGTTGTAACAGGTAGTGATGTGGGAACATACTTTTCATTAATAAGTACTGGACATACAGAAAGGCATCTGTGAGGGTCATATTTTGCCAACATGACATTTAAGCATCGATGTGCTTCATTTGCAACCTGTATTAGCATTAAGAAAATATTAGCATGGAAAAAAGGTAAGAACTTCTGAAGTGAAAGAAAATATACCTTCACAAAATCATCTTTGGTCACGTGAAGGAGCTTTTCAAGAACAATCGCAATGAATTCTTCCATAGAATCTTTCTGAGAAAAATTAATTTGCCATTATTAATCCAACAGGTTACCAATTAGATTACTAGGGCCCTGTTTGGATGCAAAGTATTTTTTAGTAAAAACACCATGGTTTTATGAAATAATTTTATTTTAAAAACAATAAGGTGTTTGGATGTAAAGATCTATGTAGTTTTGAAAACTATAGTTGTCATGGGCATTAGGCCCTAGGGTAGCTAGACCTCGGCTATGGAGTTCATAACCTCGATCTGTAGGGTTGGGGCGAGGTTTTACCCCTCAACGCCCTGTTGTTGATTGAAGGGGGTGAGATTAAGAAGTTGTCATATTGTTCTTGCTTCCCTCTTAATATCGAGATTACAAATATAAATAGGCCACTCGGCCAGACATTATTGGAGCTAACGATCCTGAATCTAAGGCCATGACCGGCTCTCCTTTCCTTCTAGCCACAAGCCTGATCAACGCCTGCCTTCTAGCCACTCGTCTGATCAGCATGCATGGTGACCAACTCTCCTTTCCTTCTAGCCGCAAGCCTCCTCCTATTCTTGGCGCCGATTGCTCCTTGCCTTTCCTGCTAGTGCGGGATGCATGGTCCGCATGGCGCGCCCTATGGCACCCACATGACAATAGTATTGCTAAAACTATAATTTTTTTTGAAGTTTTAGAAACTCCACTCTAGATCTCTTTTTCTAAACCATGTTTTTGCACCTCTCTTGTTCTAAAACTAAAGTTTCTTTATACTACAGTTTCTTAAAACCACAGGATCCAAACAGGGCCTAAGTATATATGAATGACTAGTGAGCAGAAAACCTGATTGTGGAGCATCTCAGCAACTAACAACAGACAAATCTCCCTCACAGAGGAATCAAAATTGTCCAACACTTCGAGGACCGTCGTTAAAATCTGATTGAAATACTATTGAAACACAGAAAAGTTGATATTAGACATGAATTTTCACAAACAGAATAATAGTAATATTTGATAGCACGAGTATGCTGTAAAGTACTCTTTGAAAAGCACACAATAATTAATGGAGATAAAAAGATTCTGTTGTTATGAAACAGTGAATCATCATCTTTCAGAGAAACCAGTATCGATTTTTTTAATAAGTCAACATTTGAATTATACTAGAAAGCAGGTATGTTAAACACCGCGAATGATTTCATATGTTAAACAAAGAAGTGAAAATAAATGCAACTCAACAAGACAAAAAGAAATATGATGCAACTTGCATGAAACACGTGTCTATTGTTTTTCACTTCATGCAACCTGAACAGACTAAGGAACGCTCATTTATTCTCTTACAAGCCACAAAAGGATTGTAGCACCAGATGCAAAAAGGTATGATATTCAGTAAAGTTTAGTAAAATTTTCAAGAGAAAAATTCACAAAAAAAGACCCAACAGATAAAAGAAAGCAATAACACCGGAGTTGTTCTTCCAAAGAAAATGAAAAAGAAATTGAAAAGGTACGGAAGCAAACCTTAGTCCATATAAAGTTATCTTTACTGGAGGAAGCTTTAACCAACTGCTGTAACGCCTCCTGCTTTTCTAGGATTGAAACGTCACCATCATTGCCAATCCAAAAAATAATAATCGTTCTGTACTGAGCACAAAATAAAAATACAAAAGAAATACATATGCAGCAATACAGGCAGAATCAACAAAGCTGAAAAAATGGGCATAATGCAGAAGTACCTGATGAAGAAGTTGTGGTATGCTAGTCCCATTACTGACACGTGGGATAATATTCACATAGCTAGGATCAACAAACTGATCTACTTCTTCAGTGTGCTCCCTAGAAATTGCAAGAACAGAACTATGTCCATCAGATGGAATATGGCCCAAATCCAAGCAATGAGTTCCAGTAAAATTTTCATCATCCATGGTGGCATCTGATTTTTCAGGAAAATATGCCCATGAATGCATAGTTTCTACAACTGAGCGGGTATTGTTGTTTAGTTCCCTACTCTGCATAAGAACTTCAGCTTCAGAGGTGCGTTCAAAACATTGCTTAGCGTGATCAATAGAAACATCAGAGGTAGTTCGACCAATTGGAACATTAAGTAATGTTGATTCTTGCACTGTATCCATCTTTTTCCCTCGTTCAGCATCAAGCAAACTATCAGAAAAGTGCCCAAATGGAAAGCTTTTCTTCAATGTCACAGCATAACCATCTTCAGAAGAAGTGCTAGAATCAACTTGGTCATAAGATTTGGGACGTGCATGCTCTTTCTTGCTCTGAAGGTAGTTGACCAAATCGACCTCAATACGAGGAGTATATTGCTTCAGAGCTCGCCTCACAATGTTTTGTTCATCAATTGACAAACCAAGGATGAAATTTAGGACTGCGGCTGAATCAAAATGAGAATAAACTGATATGATTCCATAAATAGATGCTTCTTTCAACTTAGCATTCTTTTCATGTATTAAAGGTGCTAGCTTTGTAAGCCACAGCTTAAGAAAACCACTGTTACTGCAACCTCCAGAATCTATTCTGTAATTCTCGAATGATTTAATTGCAAACTCAAGAACAGCCAGTTTTGCCTTTGAAGACCTTTGTTCATCCAGTGAACGTACTAGTGCAGGTAGCAACATGTCAATAGAATATGTTCTGCCAACAATTTCTAAGGTCGAGGAACATGGTTGCTGAACCAACTCTTTTGGATCGATGAGTCTTGAAAAGATGCATGGTAAAATTCTTTCAACATAGCTCTCAAAAGGCTTTTTGAATGCTGGAATAAGATCTGCAAGTGTGGAGAAAGCTGCCTGTGCAACTTTGTGATGAGGATCATCCAAATAACGAAAAAATAGTTTCATAACCTTTTCAAAGTTCTGAGTAATACCTTGAATGCCTTTCTTTCCTTGTTGCAGCAATATCTGAATGCAGTTGAACGCTGCAACTCTAGCTGTCCAGTCTGAACTTGGACTAAGGCCCTCAGATAGTGCATCATTTAGAGACGCCGGACCATCTGTATATCCACATATGTCATTAGATAGGACATGACCATCATCAAAACTGCGCCTGCCACTTACAGAAACCCTTGATGCTACTTGCCTCCTAAGAGGCCTCTGGAAGTGTTGAACATGATTGTTAGGTGAATTTCTGTAACCTGCATCCCTATAGGGCATATCCACATAGTGTTTGTCCATCTGCATTTTTGGTGATCTCATGGTTGGCCATGTATCATGATTCTCATCCATAATGATACCATCTTGAGATCTCCCTGAAGATCTTCTTAAAGATGGAAGTGACAAGCCTGATACTGATTCAGAAGATAAATTACGCAAATAAGGTGGGCTTGGTCGTTTTTTGGTGTCCACCAAACAAGAACCACCATTTCTTGAGCTAGTCATGCCAGCCAGGGATGAATCCAGAGAAGGTAGAGCAGATGGGACAGGAGGATCACGAGAGGATGGGTGATCAACTCCTGCACTGGGAAGAAATGAAAAGGAAAGTAAGAATTTTTTAGTATTAGATTAATATATTATAAAAGCCATAAGGAGATGGCACTGCACAACAGATGAGATTCATTTTTTTATAGGAAAATTCCAAATATAGCTTAGACAATACCAAGGTCCAAGCTTGTTGAGTGAACAGCTGAGAACTTGTGCCAGTCTGACATGCTTACACCTTTTAATAAACTTTCAATGGCTGAAACTTTTTGTTTGCTTGGACTCAGCACACTCTCTATACTTCTTTCAGCTCTACTGACTTTCTGTGATTGTGACAACAGAAGATGGCTACACGAGGGAGATGATTCAGAAGAAATAGCTCCACTCTTGTCCATTGCAACAATGGCTGAAGTACCATATCCATAATAGGTACCGTCTCCATGAGATGAAGCACAAGAAACTTGACCACCCCTCTCGTACAATGATGGAAAAGGATACCTCTTGTGCTTGCCCCCATCTTCATCGTTTATTATCTGAAGACAAATCCATCTTTAGATCATACTAAAAGAAATTCTGTAAATAAAACTGTCAAACATCCATGACTTTTTTTTTGAACGAAAAAAAAACATGATATAACATATATTTTTTACAACAAAACTACAAGCTAGAAGCTACCATACAGGTATACAAAAAGGCTGCTTTTGCAGGAACACTTATGTCGTATGTTTAGGGCATTAGGCAATTAGGATTGCTAAAATCACAACAATGTTCATAAAACAACTAAGTAGCAGTGCTAATCTGCTTTTCCAGGAATACTTAAACTGTATGGTTAGGTACTTAAGCTTCAAAAAAAAATATACAATGTTCATAAACTAACTAGCAGCACTAACCTATATGCAGACCTTGAACTAATCTGGGTAAAACATATGAATTACTCATACAGATCTCTAGAAGTACATCTACAAAGCTGCCAATTTACAGAGTATAGACTATTATGAGCCATGGTGATCAAATGAAACACAGGATTGTCATGGGAAAATACTTGTGATTTTCTTCATTGCTGTAACCAAGATAGCCAGATACAATTATGATTCCATGAAATCAAGTGACCCACAAAAAGATCAAATATGATGTTTTTTCGTGGAAGATAGAAGTACATGGCTCTCTCAGTAAAGAGCTATTTCTCAGATTTGTTTGAACCACCAACATAAGCAAAGACATTTTTAAAAGGAAATAAATATAAATCAGGTTCAAGAGCACTTTGATCCTTCAGTATACCTTTACATGTACACATTGTACAGAATCTAAATGGAAGAGCATCTTTTTAATGCAATGATACACAACTTTCTTGTGTATTCAAGAAAAATAAATGGAAGAACATGCAAGTAAAAAAGTATACCCTCTGTATGGCAGGATCAAATGACATGAAAAGCCGGTGTGAACGCTCAGGCCATGTTTTTGTGAACATCCTATAGCAAGTCTTTGCCGTTGCACGGACCTGTATATGCAAATATGGCATTAAATATAGAACATGTACAGAGAAATTATTCATGATCCCAAGACTGAACATTAATATGAACTAAGTCAGGAAATTTGGATGGTGTTATTCCAACCTCAATACCTCACTCATTGCATCTGCAACACAGGACTTTATTAGGTCTTCATACAAATCAGCTGAGCAGTGTATTTCTGGAGCATCTGCCCAATACTCCAATGTTAAGAGTGCATATTCGCAGCACCTGCCATAGTAGCAAATAGGCATGAATTGCTTGCAAAACAATGGATGTCCAGATAAATATGATGCTAAAATACAAATACCTAGCGCGGAGGACTGCACTGCGGTCATTCTTCGCTGTATCAGCTATAAGTGGAAGAATACGTGAAACCTTGCAGTTGCACAGGATCTGCAAGATAATACATGTCAAAAAAAAGGGAATTATGTAATGTAGTGTGTGTGTGTGTGTGGGGGGGGGGGCAGGGTTAAAAATACCGCTCGGTTTACCGCGGTAAACCGCGGTTACCGCCCTAACCGGGCCGGACCGGTTCCGGTCCGGTCCGGTTAGGTATTCCCCAAATTCAAATTTAAAATTTGAAAAAAAAATGCTGAAAAAATTCCTAAAAATAGTTTATGATTTATAGAAGCCAATGGTGTAAAAATTTTTCAAATTCGAGTTCGTTTAGTATTTATTTATACGTATAGAAGTTTGAAAAAAAAAAGAAAAAAATCCCGGTCCCGGCCCGTTAAGGCCCCCAAATTCAAATTTAAAATTTGAAAAAAAAACAAAAAATGCTGAAAAAATTCCTAAAAATAGTTCATGATTTATAGAAGCCAATGGTGTAAAAATTTTTCAAATTCGAGTTCGTTTAGTATTTATTTATACGTATAGAAGTTTGAAAAAAAAAGAAAAAAGAAAATTCCAAACTCAAACCGAGCGGTAAACCGCTCCAAACCGGCCGGTAAACCGGACCCGAACCGAACTGAAGGAGCGTTTGAATTTGAATTTGAATTCGGCCGGTTACCGGTAAACCGGGCCGGTTTACCGCTACCGGACCCCGGCGGTTACCGGAAACCGGTCGGTAAAAAAAACCCTGGGGGGGGAGCACAAAATGTAGATGTATTACAGATTTTATGCAGTTGTCTGCAGATTCGGCAATCACAAGCACAGTTATGATAACAAGCTTAGAAAGTACCTGACAATTTCATTGTATATTAACCTTAACGAAGTATCAAGCCACATTTGTGGAGTACTGAACTGGTTTCAAGGATTACCAGAATAAATATTTCAGCACATGGTTCAAAATCACCAAGAAGTTCCTTTGATAGTACATTAAGTAGATGGCATGCCTGTAGAGAAGATCAAGTCAGCAAGGTCATCTTGTCAGAAAAACTTTTCTGACAGAATTTATGTAATTGAGGTAGAAGAGTTTTATATACAAAGCAGGGTGCTAGCAAAACCGTAAGCCACCCCTAGAAAAGCCCGCCTGGGTCCAACGCCCAGCACCAGAAACAATTAAGTGAAACGTGATTTGTCTAGTTACTTGAAGTGGTGTGGAGTGGATATTGTCGAAAATCCTACGGTTCCATTTGTAATTCAAGACAGTCTGAACTAAATATTATAGGGAAGAACTTAACATTACATATATATATATATAGACCCATAGATTTAGGTACTGTAATGGTTACATTAATGTGTGGGTACAAAATGATAGAAACTGTTGGCCTATGCTCCTTGGCTACAAAATGATAGAAGGATAGGCTACAAAGTGAGTAATGGTTACATTAGTGGGTGGCTTTCCACCACTGAATAATAAACTTCCTAAGTCACTGCAGAGTGCGCTCTGCTTATATCCTAGTCCTAGCTACAAAAAATTGGTGGTGCAGTCTCCTGGCACAGCCTCTCCTCGCTACAAGCTACAGCCCCCTAGCATATCTCCGAACAGCTTCTTGACCAGAGACTAGAAACTGTTGCTCCATGCTCCTTGGCTCCGAATGATTCCTGAGTTAGTTCTTGACCAGAAAGTACTCTTCTACTTACATAGCATCGAGCAGCCACTGCCCAGCGTTCCGGTGGCCACGTTGCCGAAGTCCAGTGCTGCGCAGTTGGTCTGCACATTAGTCAGTATTGACCTGCAGAAGTCATCGAGGTCTACTGCCACCCAGCTACTCTGGACCCCTGTTGCCATGACACCAGTGTTGGGCACCACCCAGCTGCTCTGGGCCCCTGTTGCCATGGCGCCATTGTTGGGCACCACCCAGCTGCTATGGACCCCTGTTGCCATGGCACCGGCGTTGGGCGCCACCCAGCTGCTCTGGGCCCCTGTTGCCATGGCACCGGTGTTGGGCGCCACCCAGCTGCTCTGGGCCCCTGTTGCCATGGCGCTGTTGTTGGGCACCACCCAGCTGCTCTGGACCCCTGTGGACTGCTCCTGATCAAAACTGTTATTGCTCTGCACATCAACCCCTATCGAGCTCCAGAACTCCAGCTCTCCTGCAGACAACTGCTGCGCCACTGGCATGGTAGATTGTTGGCCCATCAACTGCGGCACCACAATATCCTGCTGCTCTGTAGTCACACCTGCGCCTCCAACTCCGTGTACTGCTCTGACGCTGCGGACAAGAAGCCCTGAGAGTTGATGCTGCCAAGAAAAGGGCTCTGCCGGAAGTTGTCATCGTCGATCAGAACGAGGTGTGAGGGTTCTTCGTCTCCAGAAGCATACGCCATACCCAAGGAGCCGTGATTGAGAATCGCCCCAGAACAAGGAAGCGCTGATGAAGCATATGCCACGCCTGAGGAGCCGTGATCAGGCATCACCCCAGAACAAGGAAGCGCTGATGAACCGCTGGCCACGGTGGCGCCGACGCACGCATGACCACTACTCTGACGAACTTGTTGGCCATCCGGCACGCGCATGCGCATCCGGCCGTGGCCGCTGAAGGCGATGTGGCAGATCTTGACGAGCGACGAGCAGGGCGGCGCGGCGATGGTGTACTCGTGCATCACCCACCCCACGCTGCCGCTGTTCTTGCCTTTGCCCATGTGCAGGTTGAGGTTGCTGACGTGGACCCTGATCCTCTCGCCGCGGACGCGCAGGGACTTCTCGACGCTGCTCTGCGTCTTCCACGTCCCGACGCCGCCATCACAGGCGCGGTCCTGGCGGGCGCCGGGTTTCTTGGCTTCGCTGGAGCGCACGATGAAGTAGGCCTCGTCCTCGCTCCCCACGCCGTGGCGCTCGAAGAGATCCCAGGGCAGCGAGCTCCCCGCCGCGTCGTCCTCGAAGATGACGCCGGGGAATGGGTCCTGGCCACGGGCGCGCGGGAGGAGGTAGAACTCGACGAGCTCGCGCTTCTTAGGCCGGAACCTGTAGGTGGGTGGGGATGGGATCTGCTCCGCCGCCGCCGACGACGACGACATGGATGAGATGTAGGTGGGTGGGGATGGGATCTGCGCCGCCGCCGCCGACATGGATGGGATTTGCTTCTACGACGGGCAAGAGGCGGATCTAGTACACCCGAGATTTATAGGGGTCCACACCAGCCTCGGGGATTCGGATTCGGTCACCGTGTACCTTTCTGGCCTCTGTCTACCGTTCAAATCGAATCTGATGGCTCCCACGAATTTGCAGCACATCCTTTAGCTTTTTTTATGGAAAAAAAAAGGCGGGAGGGGCTGCCCATCTGCGCGCGCGCCGCGCTGGTCTCCCGCGCGCTGCGCCGCCCACTGCCTGGAGGAGTCGATCTGATCTGCAACCTCCGACTGGAAGAGCCAAGCGGTGCTACGCCGGTAGCCCAGCAGCTCAGCACCGACAGTCCGACGGCAAGACGCCGTCCGGCAGCGCTGTCCCCGAGACACCGTCGAGGAGCACCGTGCAAACCAGCGTTCTCGTAGGCACGCCTTCCAGGAGCTCTGCAGCTGCAGGGACATCATCAAGGGGCACCACACTCGTGAGTTCCTTCACCGCCTGTCCGCCTCTCGTCAGGTTCAGAACAAACCCTCTTCTTAGCTTCCTGTCAGATTGTGATGGAACTAATGCTGCTATGATGTCGTGATGCTATTGACAAGGTTTTGATTGGTTTCAAGGATGCAAGTGTAGTTTACTCTCTCTGCTATAACACTATTTTGAACGGTAATAAAGCTAGTATTGTGTTATGAAACTTGAGTAATCTGTAGTAGTCCAGTTACTCTAAATCTATTTGTATTTATTCTTTACTAAAGTTTGTACCAGTCCAGCTAGTATCTATGTTTAGCTTGATAAAAAATGCAAATCTGCAATCATGTGCTAGTAATTGTTTGCTGTAAACTTTGTTCTTTGTGACAGAATTTGACAAGGAAATTTTGGTTAGATATTGAAAGGCAATGGCAGAACTTAACAAGGGAACACCTCAAGTTGGTTTGATGTTTCGAAATCCAGATGAGGCTTGGCAGTTTTGGGTGGCATATGGGGGTCGTAAGAAAAAGGTACACAAATTTAAGCAAATTTTATGGCAAAAGGCTGCACATGAGATGGCTAGCCGTCAAGATGGCGAAACATTTAACCTTAGCTTCACTTGTCATGATCGCAAAAATTATTTGCAGAGCAAGAGGTAGAGGGAGTTAGCATTTGGACAAGCTGGTAGCATGCTAAAGTGTTTTCATGACAAGTTGATTTTTTATTGGCAGAGACAAAAGAAAAATGATGCTATACAACCCCAAGTTGAGCTGGAGAATGATGGCAGCAACAGAGATGCAACTCTGGAGTCTGACGATTACAGCTCCAACTTGTGCCGAAGATAACCTTCAGTTCTAGTATGTATAGGCTGGTTAGATAGCATTTTGGACAGGGCTAACTATAGTCTTTTGAGGCCTAACTATAGTCTTTTGTGGCCTAACTGTATATATGCAATGGCCTATAGAATTTCAGTAGAAGCACATGTTGCTGGTTCAGTAATAGCACAACTTCCTGGGGCACACAAACCTAAAGGTGCTTTGAATTATTTTAAATATGTGCTTTTCAAAATGGCTTTGTTTGAGTGCAAGTCTGATGTATTTTGTTCATCAGTGAAAATTTGGGGATAAACATGTACTCAGTGTATTACTGAATGAGTACCTATTGTGTCTGAACTCTAAACACACATCAAACAGACATTAGTAGTGTGTCTGAACTCTGAACACACATCAAACAGACATTAGTAGGAACAAAATCTTTTTTTTTTGAGGTCATTAGGAACAAAATCTTACATTTCCATTTCCAGATTTCAGTACTTCACAAGAAATCCACTCGTCGCCCCCACCCGCCCACCGTGGATCAGGCCTGTTTGGTTCGTGACCAGAATGTACCATGCCCCAGGTTAGTCACGCCAGAATGTGCCATACCCAGGTTAGTCACGCCACAGTTTTTCTAGCAGTTGTTTGGTTCGCTACCACAATTACAGCTACCACACTTTCTTAGCACACTGTCCCACACGTCATAGACTCATTTTCTTGCCAAACTTTGCCACAAGTGTGGCTTCAATTTTCCTCGCCGAACTTTCTATGGCAGCCACAGTTTGCCAAAGGTTTGGTGTGGCAAACTACGGCACCAACCAAACAGCATGTTTGGAACAGAAAGGCATGCGAAAAGTCGATTTTACCCCCGGCCCTTTCTAAGGCAGTCACTCCATGAATCTTTGATATTGTAATTAAATACCTGTTTATGTTGCAAGTGTTGTGCCATCATGAACCATAAAATCTACTCAAACGTGTCAAGGAATGGTGGACAATTTACTCACTGTTGGAGTATGTTTAGGCCCATGAGGCTAAGGCCCATGTGGCCCATGTATGGAACTATATATAGCTACCCTTCTAGGGTTAGCCCTAAGCAATAGACTCACATCTTCCAACATGGTATCCTAGTTTAGTTTTCCTTTCCCCTCCACCACCCAGCCGCCGCCGCCAGGCTTCTGGCCGCCGCCGCCGGCCAGCCTGCCATGGCTGGCCGCCCTCCTCCCCCCCTCCCCTCTACTCTCATTTCCCCCCTCTCTCTACCTCCTACACCTGGGCCCAGGTCTTGGCCCGCACTTCCCCATCTCCTGGCGCCCCCTCTCCTCCTCTGGCTGGCGCTGGTGAGATCCGCCCGGCCCTCCCTGGAGCCGGGGGGACGGTGCCCGTCTCTGGTGCCCATACAGCCGCCACCTCTGGCCGTGTCCTCCCTTCCTCCCATCTCCTGCAGCAGCGCCCGCCCATCCTCCTTCTCCAGCCGCTGCAGGGTGCCCTTCCTGCTGCCGCCGCCCCAGCCACAGCCCTCACCACAGATGCTGCTCCGGCCGCTGGGGGGTTCTGTCGAGGGTGACGACCCGAGGGCCGCCGGTGGGGGTCTCCAGGTCGACGGCGGCCTCCAGCAGCCCCTCCCACAACCGCAGCCCCACCTCCACCCTCACCAGGAGCTGCCCGAGGGACAAATTGCTGTTGCCACCTCCGTGTTTCCGTCCGGCCTTCCTGGGGGGATCTCTCTCGGCCCGCATGGACCGAATCTCACCCTCACCGCGGCTCTTGCTGCTGCCCGCACCGCCGCCGCGGAGGGCCAGGCCCGTGTGCGTGCGGCCACCCTCGTCTGGGAGCGCGAGCGAGACGCGGCCGACGCCTTGACCCGCCAGATCGCCGAGGCCGAGCAGCTCCTTGCCTCTCCTGCGGGCCTGGACGCCGGAGCCACCTCCTCCGCCTCGCCGGGCCGTCGTGTGTCGCACACCGCCGTTCTCTGGCACGACCCGGCTGACCCGCTCGTGGCTCAACTCCACTACCAGGCCGGGGGGTCCAGAACATTCGCCTTCTCGTTCCGGTCGTCCTCGAGCCGGAGTCTCCTTCGTACGCCCGTTGGCGGGATCTGGTGGTTCTCACCCTTCGCCGCTACGCCCTCGACGACCACGTCCTCCTCGACGCCCCGGTCGCTGCCCAGACGCCGTCGTGGCTCCGGCTCGACAGCATCGTCCTCTCCTGGATTCTGGGGACGATCTCCCTGGACCTCCACGACCTCGTCCGCACCTCTCCTGACGCGCGCCGGGCATGGCTGGCCCTTGAGGGTCAGTTTCTGGGCAACGCTGAGGCCCGGGCTCTGCGCCTCGATGTGAGCTTCCGCACCTTCGTCCAGGGTGACCTCTCCGTCGGTGAGTTCTGCCGCCGGATGAAGTCCATGGCTGACTCACTGGGGGACCTCGGGTGGCCCGTGGAGGATCGCATCTTGGTCCTCAACGTCCTCCGGGGGCTCAGCGACCGCTACGCCCACCTCAGGACGTGGATCACCCGCCAGAGGCCCTTTCCCACCTTCCTGGAGGTCCGTGACGATCTTGTCATGGAGGAGCTCACACAGGGCCTCCAGCCGGGCTCCACTGCTTCCTCGGGGGCCTCCTCGACGGCTCTGGCTGCTACTCCGCCGCGCCAGTCTGCTCCACGGCCGTCTGCTCCACCACCGTCGTCTCTCCTGGGTCCCCCTCCCTCCGGGCCGAGCGGAGGTGGGGGGGGGGGTCGTGGTGGTCGTCGTCGCCGCGGTGGGGGTCGTGGAGGCGGCCGAGGTGCACCTACCCAGGCCCCGGTACCTGGTGGACCACAGGGGGGGCACCATGGCCCTCTTTCTAGAACCCGTAGTCTGGGCGCATCTCCATGTGGCCCTACCACGCCACCGGGACCGACTCGCGTCCACCGGTGGCCATGCTCACCGGAGCTCCTCCTGCCGGTCCTCCACTCGGCGTCTTCCCTGCTACGCCGCCTGCTACGCCGTGGGTTCCTCCCTCCGGACCTTCTAGGGCTCCACCGGGGGTCGCGGGCTGGGACCAGGCGGCCCTGGCTCGCTCGTTCGGCACCATGGGCCTGACACCTCCGGTCGGACCCGAGTGGATCGCTGATTCGGGGGCCACCTACCACACCACTCCTGACCCCGGTATACTTTTGTCGGTTCACTCTCCCTCTTCCTCTCTTCCTTCGTCCATTATGGTCGCAAATGGTTCTTGTATTCCTGTCTTCTCTGTGGGTACCGCCGGTGCTCATGGCTCCTTTCGTCTTCCTGATGTTCTTGTTGCTCCTTCTATGGTTCATAATCTTCTTTCTATTCGATGTTTTACAGCTGACAATTCTTGTTCTGTGGAATTTGACTCTTCTGGTCTTACTGTGAAGGATTTGGCTTCCCGGCGTCCTCTGCTCCGATGTGACAGCACCGGGCCCCTTTACACTCTTCGCTTCCCGGCGGCTCCTTCTTCTTCTTCGTCGTCCGTTTTGTCAGCTGCCTTCGTCGCTTCTGCTTCCTCTACTACCTGGCACCGGCGCCTCGGCCATCCTGGACGTGATGCCCTGATGCAGCTCAGTCGTAGCTCTAGTCTTCCATGTACTCGAGCTCATGATGAGCAACTGTGTCATGCGTGCCAATTGGGCCGACATGTTCGTCTTCCTTTTTCTAGTTCTACTTCCCATGCGGCCCGTATTTTTGATCTTGTACATTGCGACCTATGGACATCTCCTATTCTGAGTATTTCCGGTTATAAGTACTATCTTGTGGTTGTTGATGATTTTTCGCATTATTCGTGGACTTTTCCTCTCCGTGCGAAGTCAGATGCGTTTACCACGCTCCTTCACTTCTTCACTTGGGTGTCTACACAGTTCGGCCTCACCATCAAGGTCGTCCAGTGTGACAATGGTCGCGAGTTTGATAACTCCACCTCCCGAGATTTCTTCCTCTCTCGCGGTGTTCAGCTCCGCATGTCTTGTCCATACACCTCCTCGCAAAATGGCAAGGCTGAGCGGATGATTCGCACCACCAATGACACCGTGCGTACCCTTCTGTTTCAGGCCTCTCTCCTCGCTCGCTTCTGGGCTGAGGGCCTGCACACCGCCACCTACCTCCTTAACCGCCTTCCTTCTGCGGCCTGTCCCGCTCCTACTCCTCACCACGCCCTCTTCGGTAACTCGCCTCGATACGATCACCTCCGCGTGTTTGGGTGTGCGTGTTACCCTAACACCGCTGCCACTTCTTCTCACAAGCTGGACCCTCGCTCCACGCCCTGTGTCTTCCTCGGGTACTCTCCGGATCACAAGGGGTACCGGTGCTTTGACCTTACCTCCCGACGGGTTCTCATCTCTCGCCATGTGGTATTCGATGAGTCCGTCTTTCCCTTTTCCAGCACTACCACCCCTCCGGTACCGGACCCACCCTCCCTATTTCCCACTGACCCGGTGGTTCAGCCACCTGTTTCGTGGTCTCCTGCAGGTACCTCTTCGCCGCACGATGGACCGCCTCCCGGTCCCGGATCCCCAGCGGGTCCGGGCCCGTCGACCTCGGGCGCGGCCCCGTCCTCTCCGGTTGGTGCAGACCCGGGGCCCTCGTCCCCTGCTTCTGCCCCGGGGGGTCGTGTCGGTCGCCGACACCGGATCCCGTCCCGGCACCTGCACCGGCACCTCCGTCGAGGTTCGCCGCGCCGATACGGGTGTACCAGCGCAGGCCGCGGCCGCCGCTGCTCGCGCCTCCTTCTCCACCAGGGACACCGACACCACCGCCGCAGTCCCCGCCGGCTCGTGGTGCCCCACCGGTCTACCACCCGCCGCTGGTTCACCGACACCCGCGGCATATTCACCCGATGGTGACCAGACACGCGGCTGGCACACTGCCACCTCGTGTCCTCGAGGCTTCGACCGGCGACGCGGTGGTCTCTCCGGTACCCTCTTCCGTTCGCGACGCCTTGCTGGACCCTCACTGGCGCCGCGCGATGGAAGAGGAGTACGCCGCGCTCCTCGCCAACCAGACATGGGAGTTGGTGCCCCGGCCGCCGGGCGCCAATGTCGTCACCGGCAAGTGGATTTGGACTCACAAGCGCCGGGCCGACGGATCTCTCGAGCGCTACAAGGCTCGGTGGGTCCTCCGGGGTTTCACTCAGCGCCCTGGCGTCGACTACGACGAGACCTTCAGCCCGGTGGTTAAGCCGGCCACTGTCCGTACCGTGCTATCGCTGGCGCTTGCTCGGTCTTGGCTCGTCCATCAGCTGGACGTCAAGAACGCCTTCCTCCACGGCCTTCTCACCGAGACGGTGTACTGCAGTCAGCCGGCGGGGTTCGTCGACACCACCCGTCCTGACATGGTTTGCCGGCTCAACAGGTCCCTCTACGGCCTCAAGCAGGCACCTCGGGCGTAGAACCACCGGTTCGCTGCTTTCTTGCTGACCCTGGTGTTCATGGAGGCCAAGTCAGATACGTCTCTGTTCGTCTACCACCATGGAGCCGACACTGCGTACTTGCTGCTCTATGTTGATGACATTGTCCTCACCGCCTCCAGTGAGCCACTTCTTCGCCGGTTCATCACCGCTCTCCAGCAGGAGTTCGCGATGAAGGATCTGGGTGAGCTCCACCACTTCCTCGGTGTTACTGTTGAGCATCGTCCTACCGGGCTCCTACTTCACCAGCGACAGTACACTCGGGACATTCTGGAGCGGGCTGGGATGACTGACTGCAACCCCTGCTCCACTCCGGTCGACACTCAGGGCAAGCTGTCTGAGGCTGAGGGACCACCGGTGGCCAATCCCACTGCGTACAGGAGTCTTGCCGGGGCCCTTCAGTACCTCACCTTCACCAGGCCGGACATCACCTATGCAGTTCAGCAGGTCTACCTCCATATGCATGACCCCCGGGAGCCTCACCTCACGGCTCTCAAGCGCCTCCTCCGCTATCTCCGGGGCACGCTCGACTACGGCCTCCTCCACCGGAACTCCTCCACCGACCTCACCGTTTACACCGACGCTGACTGGGCCGGGTGCCCGGATACTCGCCGCTCCACCTCCGGCTACGTCGTCTTCCTGGGCGGCAACCTGGTGTCTTGGTCGTCCAAGCGCCAGCCGGTGGTCTCCCGGTCCAGCGCCGAGGCGGAGTACCGCGCCGTAGCCAACGGCGTGGCGGAGGCCGCCTGGCTCCGGCAGCTACTTGCGGAGTTGCACACTCCGCCCTCCCGGAGCACACTGATCTACTGCGACAACGTCAGTGCGGTCTACCTCTCCACCAACCCCATCCAGCACCATAGGACGAAGCATGTGGAGATCGACCTACACTTTATCCGTGATCGGGTGGCCATGGGCGAGGTGCGGGTTATTCACGTTCCGACGACTTCCCAGTTCGCGGACATCTTCACCAAAGGCCTCCCATCCTCAACCTTCGCCGAGTTTCGCTCCAGCCTCAACATCACCAGTGGCTAGTTGCGTCTGTGGGGGGTTGTGTGTGTTCTTTCTTGTTTTCAGCCTTGAACACCGCTGCGCCGGTAGTTCAGACTGCGGGGGGGGTGTTGGAGTATGTTTAGGCCCATGAGGCTAAGGCCCATATGGCCCATGTATGGAAATATATATAGCTACCCTTCTAGGGTTAGCCCTAAGCAATAGACTCACATCTTCCAACACTCACACATCAAGTTTCCCTAATGTCTAGGCTCCATTAGACTTATACTGTGGAGCTTCCATGTTTGGAGTTGTTACCTTTTTCCTTACATGGGCTCATACTTCAATAGCAAGAAGGCAAGAAAAGATTACCTGTTTAACTATGCTGGATCTTCGGTCAGATAGCTGAGAGGACAATGGAGGAACCAACTGTTTTAAGAGCATAAGAAATGATGGATAATCAACAGCACCTGATAAACAGAGGAGTGTTTCAAACAGGGTAAGCAAATCATGTTAACAAGAAGGGTTTAGTAATAATTAGTACAACAGCACCTGATAAACAGAGGAGTGTTTCAAACAGGGTAAGCAAATCATGTTAACAAGGGTTTAGTAATAATTAGTATGTACATAATGCTACATTCGAACAGTCAACATTAGAAACTATATCTTCTAAAATTATGTTAGTAAATGTGAGGCAGTTCCACTTAATGTCCAATTCAGTTTCATGGTGTTAGCGTATCTGGCTCACATGAATCTCTATTTTGCATAACTGCAACTGTAAAGTGCTGATATTGCATTCATACATATGATGACTCGAGTCAATTTGTCGATATTGATGGTAGGGTTCTTGGATTTCTTGAAAAAATTTACTCTCCGTATAAGGTGTCTGCATCATACCTACCGCACTGCACAGAAGACGGCCACGGCCATTTCTAATATCAAACAATTTTACCATGCTTCATATCATCTCATTTCAAATGTCAAACCTTGTATTTTTATAGTATACAAATAAAAAAATTGAATCCTGCTCATGATTGTTGACTTAAAAATTTTAAATTTTAAAACATTACTGAACTTAGGTGCTAACAACTTGTTAGTTAGTGCCTTGGTACATTTTTCAAGAACTTCAAGTCCTCCATGGCATGTATATGTTCTAACCAAAGCTACTCATTGACAAACCAAATGTAGATACTAGATAGTACTAATATAGGACAGAGGTGATAAGTGATAACTGATAAATTCCGACCTCCAGATACCAAGGCTTCGATCCTTTCCATAGCAGCAATGCGTATAGACCAGTCCTTCTCTGGATTAAGGGCAGATGCAATCTTTTCGAAATCTCTAATTAGTTCTTTCTCTGAGTGAACTCGGATGGGCTCCACTGGTTTCTCATTAATATTCGCATCACCTATAAATAGCACAAAATCCAGTGACACATGACAGAAAAACCAAACATCAGAAATGGTAGTTTTGCTAAAAATCCAAATGAACATCACCATATTATGACTACATTGTTTTCTAGATTTTTTTTTCCTGGGGGGTGGGGGGGTACTGTGGTAATAAGCTTCTAGCTTATGTATCCAAAAAGAAGATGTTGTTGCTCCCAACCGTTACTTGAAATCTTGTAGTCACAGACTAATATCCCTTGTGTATTATTTATATGGTGCTAAACAAACTGAATGAAATGATCCAGAAAGCTAAAGGTAAAACTTGCCTCCAAATAATGTGTGTTCCCTTGGCATGCCTTTTTTCTTTGGGCTGCCTCTTTTTGGAGCACTAACAGATTTCTTGGCATTACACTGCATTCTAGCTCCATTGGATGAGGGGACATTTGGCTCTATTTTATCCAATCTTGAATTTATTTCCTTTAGCTGCAAATGTCAAGCAAGGCAAAGAAAGGATATTCGCAATATGCTAGCATGGTGAACTTTAGATGTAAAAACATGACAAAAGGAGTCCACATGGGTTACCATGTAGGCAGGTAGATTATGGCGCTACAACTCTTCATGGAACTGGGATCCCATGTTTCTGTACATCTCCTACGGTGAATATTGATAATGCAAGCAGTCAAGTTACATACAATGTGCTTTAACCAAAGAAATATTAAATGCAGATCTTTAGGGAGAATCACATGCTGGAAAAAAACATATGTTCAGTCATTCATCCCACAAATGACTCCACCCTCCACTCCAAACACACACTGAAACGCACACACCACTACCACCAGCAAAAAACAAAACCTATATGTAGACCAAAGGAACCCTTTTCCACTCTAAGGCTTCTGAGAAAAGCCAAACGGATTGCATATTTGGGTGTGGGTGAAGTGCAGGACATCAACAGTTGCCATTGATGCATTTTTGAAAGCAATATAGCAACATATACAGCAGAAGTAAATGCTAGTATGAAACAAGCAACACACAACAAGGAATTAATTCTAAATTATTAAATAATGTGGTTACGAAATATCAGAGAACAGGCACTAAGTATGAGTGAATGATGTTCTGAGCAATAGAAAGCAACCAGAAAAAAGGGTGCAAGCTACAGAAGTACAGATTTTTCACCTTTTTGGTATATTAGACTTATGTGAGATGAAAATAAACCTAACATACAAGACACTAAGCGTAAGAACAATGGAACTACAGCGAAAGTTTAGACACAAGTGGAAAAACACATGAAATTAATAAACAAAACAAGACGTGTGATTTGTACAACATATTTCTTATGAATTGGAAAGGAACTATATGGCATATCTGTAGTGACACACCTCAATACATGAGATTGCAGCGTCTCTAACACTTTGGTTCAAATCACTCATCAATTGTAGAACCTGTGAAGCCAAAGAAGTTTACCTTTAACAACTATGGAACAAACCGAAGGGAAAAACTTTCGATAACAAAAATGAAATCATCCTTGCATACAGGTGAAAGCAACACTCGCTGTAGTGGGAGCTCTGTAGAAGCAAAAAGCCCTACTCCAGCTGCAACTGTGTGTACAAACTCTTCCCGCACCCTCCAGTTCTTATGAGTCCAGCTCTTTCAACAATGATTGTTGGTGAAGAAACCTGAGATACAGAAGGTTGGAATATCGTTCTCTAATTGCAACGTGGAAAAGGAAATCAGTTCAATTTGTTCTGAGTGATAGTCATATGGTACACACAAAAAAGGTGTCACGTACTGATTTTTAACATGGACACATGGTACAATCAATAGGGAATACCATACCAGAACACCATATCAGGGATATGCACCATAGAGGAAACAAAACGAAACCAGAACACCGAGGAACTTCATTTATTAGAAGAGTTCAAATTAATTAAAAAGCTATGCGCGACATCTTGGTCCCTTAGTCTGGGACTATTTTTGACTTCATTTATAAAAATAGGACCAGGGGTTTTGCCCTCTGTTTCTCAAGTAAAATGGATAGTAAAAGTTGGTTTCAAACTTTGAGATGTTCATTTATCAAAAAGTTGCATCCAACTATGACAAAAATGGAGATGGTGCTCAAAAAAGGGAAATACTTGTTCGTTTCATAAACTCAGCATGCTGAAATTTGATTCTTGCCCCTAAAATAAATTTCATGAATTAGGATTACCCTACAGGACAAGATGGATAATAAAGTACCACTGAAATGCAAAATGCAGTAACCATTCAGGTACACCTATTTTCCAAATCTCCATCTTACACTCAAGTAAGCAAAATTGACCATTTTGGACCCAAGCAAGTAAGCAGAATTGACCATTTTGGACCCAAGGGAAAGCTCTAATCGTCCTCGGAACTCAAATTCTTTACTGTATTCAAGCCCAGAATGCAGGCCGCAGCAAAATTCAATCCACATTCCACTGTCACCAGAACGCTACCAATACAACTTTCTCATACAACTTCTGTTCTAGCTCGAAATGCATAGCAGCAGCCAGCAGCACCCCAGGCAACAAAAGACCGCCCCGTTCCATCGGGAGCATTCAAGACTACAATTCACAATATCAAAGCACGCGAAATTGCAGACCTTCAGCCAACATCTTACTGATGTTTTCCACGAAACGCCGACCTGGAGCGAGCAAAGCAAACGATCTCTCTTCGGAAAAGGCAACAGCGGAGAAGCGACCGACCTCCATGAGGGTGACGAGGAGCTGCCGCGCGGCTTCACGGACGGGCTGCTTGCCGTCGCCGAGGCGCTCGACGGCGGCGGGCACAAGCGCGTTGGGGTGGATCTTAAAGTGGCCGCCGGCGAGCACCGCGGCGGCAGAGAGCGCCTGCAGCCCTCCCTGGGCAATGCGGAAGTTGCCGTCCCTGGCGAGACCCATGCAGGTGTCCACCACGGACGCCACCTCCCCGGCACTCAGCTGGACGCGCCGCGCCGCGGCCTCCAGCGCCTCATGCAGACGCTCCACGCCAGCCAGCCGCTCCTTCGTGTCCTTGGCGCGCGCCGCCTCCAGCGCGGCCTCCATCTCCGCTTTACCCGACGACGAGGGGCAATGCCGGTGGCTGGGTTGAGGACTTGAGAGCTCCCCCGGTACGGTGAGTTCGGACCTTCGGGCTTCGGGGGAGTGGTAGGGAAAGGCGAGAGGGAGGGGTGGCGGTGGGATCAGAAAGTTCAGAGAATGGAAGGGAACTGTGCAACAGTGCGAGAGTATCGAGACAGGCAGTTCAGATTTTAAGAGAGTTCGTGTAGTTGTGTGTTTAGACTGCCCGCACACATTGACTTCTATATTTATCCTTTATACGTCATAGTCAGCAAGATTCTCTCCTCTGTACTTAATTCTTCCGCACCCATCCATCCTCTATATCATCCTCTATCCACTCTATCCACTGTAGGACCCACTTGTCACTTTATCTAAATATATCCATGTGTGATCTAGTTTTGAAGGATTTATTGAGACGAGTTTAATGGTGCAATCGAAATTTAATTTGGATCTTTGGTTTGTGAGTTATAGTATTTTTTCCCTTTGTTTAGCTAGTGGGACCCGCCACTATAGAGTATAGAGTAAGCACTGTACTACTCTGAATATAGAGTGAGAGAAATGATAGAATATCGTTTTAGAGTACCCAGTACAACAGTTTTTACTCTATATTTATACTCTAAAGCTTTGGAGTATCGTTTTAGAGTACCCACTGCGGGTAGTCTTACATCCCTATCCTTTCGATGAATTAGCGGACCGCTAATGATGAAAGGATCAAATTTGCCATAGCTTAGTATAGCATTAAGACATTTTAAGAAGCCAAGGCTAAGAATACGGTTAAGTTTGACCCTTGCTTTCTCAGTTGACGACTTGACGTATGCTACGTGTGCTATTTGCGCCTTATCAATACCGCCCGGAGTGCTGCAACAGATGGATCGCAGACGCCGTGCTTTCCTTTGGAGTGGTGATTGCTCAGTATCGCCGGCTCAGTGCCTCATCGCTTGGGAAAAGGTTTGCCTTTCCAGAAATCAAGGTGGCCTTGGCATCAGGGATCTCGGACTCCAAAATGTTTGTCCGCTGCTCAAGCTCATTCATCACCTACACTGTAATCCTTTAGCAGCTTGGACAGTTTGGGCATGTAAGCATGGTAGTTTAGCCTCCCTGGAAGGAGATCTTTGCGGTGAGCATTGGAGTGCTTCGCTCGTTGCTGCCACTGTACCAGGCAGTAACTTCAGCGTGCTTGGAAATGGAGAGGGCACCTCCTTTTGGTTGGACGCCTGGCATCAAGATGACTCTATGGCAGAAAAATCCCCGGCTCTCTTCACTCACTGCACAAACAAGAAAATCTCGGTCAAGCAAGTGTTCACTGAGGGTGTTGACAATGAGCACTTCTGGGTTCCCCGTCTCACTCCACAAGCTATGCAGGACCTAGCAGAACTGAAACTCATTGTCCAAAGCAGATCACTAACTCCGGTGCCCGATTCTCGAAGAGGGCCATTCTGTATGCCCAATGGCAAGTTCGATTCCGGGAACCTCTACAGATTGCTAAAATCCAAGGATGGGATGCCGCACCCGGCTGCAAAGTTCGTATGGTCCAGCAAGGCGCCGCCTAGAGTGCAGTTTTTCATGTGGTTGCTTGTCCATGGCAGGATTCAGCGCAAATCAAACCTTTTTCCGGGAAAAAAAGTGGTGGACAGTCCTTGTGAGGTGTGCAATCTTGCAGACGAGACTCCGAGCCATCTTGTTGGGGAATGCGATTTTGCAACTCAATTCTGGATGAAGCTGGGGATCCAATTATTGGTAAATGGCGTCGGAATAGCTTCAGAGATGCATCTGATCACTGCACCTCCACATGCTCCAGCCAAGCACTTCTCCACGTTCATTGCTCTTTGTTGCTGGATGCTGTGGAAGCGCCGGAATGGGGTGGTTTTCAGGAATGAAACGACTTCCATGAATCAGTTCCTATCCTCGTGCATCGGTGAAGCGAAACTTTGGAAATACAGGCTCGCAAAGAAAGATAGGCAAATTGTAGACTCTTGGTGTAATCTTTTTAATTCAGCAATGTAGCTGCCACAAAATTTTTAGCCATGTAATATACTTTTATAACTGATGACCTAAACGGTCCAGATCAATCCAAAGCTCAGGTGGGGAACTCTCCCCGGTGACATTCAAAAAAAATTGATCCTTGCTCAAGTTCTGGATCAAATTCTTGAGCAACTACAGGTAATTCTTAACCGTATTCAAGCCAAGGTTAGGAATACGGTTAAGAAATTGATCCTTGCTCAAGTTCTTAACGATACTCAAGTAAGGTAATGCTCCATATAGGGCGTCCATCCGTTCGAACAAATCCCGCCCGGGTCGCCCGCTCGATCTGCGCGCTGCGCGCCCCTGCTCGCGGGATGGACCCCGTCCTCGCCTGCGCCACCCTTGCTGCTCGCCCGGGCCTCGTGCCCCCACTCGAACTCGCGCCTCTGGTTACGGCCGCGCTCCATCCGCCTGCCGCGGCCCTTGCCGAGGTCCGTGCCGCCACCAAGCTCCACATCACCGACCTCCGCTTCACTCCGTGGCATTGAGCTCCACGTCGGCATCGAGCTTCGCGTCGACGAGCCTCCATTTCATCCAAGCAGCAAGCAGATGTTGTGCTTGAAAGGCATGTTGCAAGTGTCGAGCTATGTTGCAAGTGTTTCGTATGAATGTTACAAAAGTAGATCAAGATATTGCATATGTTGAAATTGTTGTACACGTATGTTGCAAGCTTTTGTTCTCAACGTTTTATCTGTGTTTTCAAACGCATGTTGCAAGTGTGTTTATTTGGATGTTGCATATGTTTTACGCATACGTTGCAAGTGTTTTATCTGGAAACAACTTGATTGGATTGAGAGCTTCGCCCTTCTTTGACTTCTTGACCAACTCATGTTGCGTATGTTTTACAATAGTTTTTCAAGTGTTCTTTATGCGTGTTTTACAAGTGTTTTAGATGCATATTTCAAGTGTTTCATCTGCTTCCAGACAAATGTTGCAAGTTTTGCATTTGAATGTTTTAAAAGTAGATCGGGTGTTGCATCTCCCTCCTCACTTTTCTGCTACCTCGCCTCGGTGTCTCCTCCCGGCACCGACTGGGCATCCGCCGCCCCCTTCCCCTCTTTCTCGATGCTACTGATATTCGGGGCGACGCGAGCCCCGCGTGGGCACGAGAAACCGTTGCAGTCACGGGCGTCCGGACGCTCTATCCATCTGGATTTCCGGGTGGTAGCAAGCCTGACTCAAGTATGATCAGTGTGGTGAAACTTTTATAATTCAGATTGGTCTTACCTATCCTCCGCTCTATGTACCTTAGAAGTTGAGGAAAAAGTATATGCAACGTTGTCGCATATAGACATGTTGTGTGACATGGCTTAGATTGCATACACATACTCACTCTAGAGAGTCATGTAGCACGTAGCATAAATTTTTTTTTCCCAAAAGTTAGGAAGGATACCACATAGTCTAGAGTGTCACCCATTTTTTTTTAGAAATATAGAAAACAAATATTAGGAGTAGCGGAAAGAAGAAAGGATACCGCATAGTCCAGAGTGTCACCCATTTTTTTTAGAAATGTAGAAAACAAATATTAGGAGTAGCGGGAAGAAGAAAATGTACTAATCTTGGATTTTTCTTAAATATGACATTGTGTATCGTATTGTCATTTTGTTTGTTCAAATCTAGGGAAGACTGCCCCTATATATTATTGTCTGAGATTGGGTCAAGAAAAAATCTTGAAGGCTACCTACACAACAATAGGCCTTTTTTGGTTTGATCAGGATTCGTGCTCTGATAGTGTAGAGCATCTCCAACAGCTCCCCCTTCTCATCCTCTATCCTCGTAAACCTGTTATATTGGGGGAGATAAGTCAAATTTGATGATCCAACAGCTCCCCTTTTCCATCCCTTTTTATGGTGATCACCAATATCTCCCTAATCTCTCCTCAAATAAAGGCGGAGTTGTATCTCCCCCTCCCCCAATAGTCAGGACCTACCTCTAACTGCCACTTCTCTCCTACGACGCTCGTCGAAGATAGCTCGATGGCCGGTGGAAGACGCATTCAAGAAAAACTTTGCTCCGGCGGCCATGGTCATCGTGGACCTGAGGTGGAGGGAGGTGGGCCCCATATATTGGGGGAGATTATTAGTGATATATTGAAGCATCTCCCAAATAGTCTGAAAAAACAGTATTGGTGATCATCAATATCATTCTATTTAGGGATGAAATATTGATGAGCCGTTGGAGATGATCTTAGCACCGCTATGCAGCGACCAACCACCATGCTACTAATGCCTTTGCAATGTTCGGTTATAAAAACTCTCTAGCTACTACTGGTACTAATAAATAGAGAAGCATACATACATGGCGTACGGTGAAAGTTTACAACGTGGGTATTTTTTGTTGAGAAAATATAAAACAAATCAAGGATAGAAAATTGATTATTAGTAAATGAAAAGGTAACTTGAGAACAATAAATGATAAAAACCCACTTTTTCATATAAATGCTTGTCTCTCACTTTTCGAAGAAATATGCGCCACTTATATCCTAAATAAGGAGCTTCCCAAATTATGTAGATGGACTAATGTCGTTATTGGGCCTTTGTATACCTTGGCTGGATAACCTTACAAAGTTTTTTTTTTCAATATAGCAATAGTATAGTGAAAGCCTGCTGCCTACCTATACTCCAATATGCAGTACGTTTCATGGTAGTTTGGCCATCTTAGCATCCATTGAAAAAACATCCAAAATTATATGTTCACAGTTGTCTGTCATTTGAGTGCGCGCTATATGGTTACCAGAGTTTAGTGTTCTTTGTTGAAACAGCTTGCTATATGTGGATGTGGCCACTCTGAACTGCTTCCGTGCTGCAGAGTTTGCAAGCAACTGAGACAGTGTAAATTGCAGTCTGCACCTCAAAGGCCCTGAGCCAGTGCGGGACGTGGTATCTGAAATATGGAGAAAACAGAGGGGTGGTCATAGGAAGACGTGTCGGGTAGAACGTAGAGGATTAGTTGGGGTGTAGCGTCGTCATATAGTTGGTGCAGGTGCACTGCCATATGATGATTGACGTGATGATAGGATCGTCCCAATTGGAAACACAGAAACAATAACAATCAGCTTGAGAGCAGAGCAGGCAACCCACGAGAACGATACGCGAGCTAGCGTACGCCGTACCCAGACATTGATTCGATTCGATCTGGTCCCTTGGATAAATTATTCTCAGGGCCGGTTTAGTTGCCAAAAATTTGGCAAAATAACACTGTAGCAAATTTTATTGTTATTTAGCAATTAGTGTCTAATCATGGTCTAATTAGGCTTAAAAGATTCGTCTCGTCTATTTCGTCTAAACTGTGTAATTAGCTTTATTTTTTATCTATATTTAATGTTTCATGCATGTGTTCAAAAATTCGATGTGATGGAGAATATTGAAAAATTTTGCAAAATTTTTTGCAACTAAACGAGGCCTCAAACCACTGAAAGATTTGTCCTCGCGTGATCCATGGAGGTGTCGCGATCTGGCCTCTGGGAGTGGAGGATGTCGGTGACGGCGACCGCCTAACGGTTTGGGCCGCTGCTTGCCTGCTTCAGCTCAGATCCATATGGCTCCCGAAAAAGTTTTCCGCGTCTTGCGAGTATGAGTGGCAGATTTACTGGGATATTTGCAGTCCTAGGCTCGTAGCTTAGTAGTGTTCATTGCGGACTAGACGTACGGGGAGGAAGAGACTATAGAATCGACGATGGATTGATAATTGGGTAAACAAGGAGTAGAAGAAATGGAAAAATAAAAGTTGTAAAACTGTCGGAGAACTCCATGGTGTAGTTTTATGGGAGTTGATAAATCAGCATCGGAGAGAGGAAATGGTTCGTCGTCACGTGTTCACGGCTGAGTTATCCTCCACCTTATCGAGCTCAATCCTTATATTAACAAAAAAGATGATGCGCAGCGAACAAAACATAACACCCTATCCATCAGAAATGATGTGCAATGTTTTCTTTTTGCCGAGGCAGAAATGGAAAATGGTGGTAAGACTGACTCCAACAGAGTAGCCATAACGTGACTCATCCCCAAAATGCATTGCACACAGTGTTTTTGGGGGACAAAACATGCCTCCAACGGAGTAGGCAAAGACGTGACTCATTTTGGGTGGGAGGCTACGCAGAACCCAAATAATGGTCTTCTCCCCGTCTTGCTGCGTCTCAACGTAGGGCCCACGACCACGCCGTGCGCCTCGACTGCCTTCGATCCGCTCGGTCTCCTGCACCATGACGACGGCGACGCCGGAGAAGGCAAGAAGCATGGCGAGCGCCAGGGCTAGTGCCGAATCCGCTCCCTCCCCATGGATCTCCCCCCACTGCACCGCCAAATCCGCTCCCACACCACCGAGGAGGACGAAGCGATAGAAGGTGCAGAGAAGGAGGTTGAGGGTGGAGAGCTGAGGCCCACCTCCACTCCGACGAGGACGGAGCCAGGACGGACGGCGGAGATCTCCGGCGGAGCCAGGACAGACACATGTCCTTGGCCCCTGCGGGAACTCCTTCCTCGAGTGCAGCCTCCTCTGAGTCACGGCTTCTCCCTCCACCACATACGGGAGCAGTCGCAAGTCCTCCCCCGCGCGACAGTGAGCTCCGGCGGCGCGGCAGCGAGCTCAGACGGCAAGATCCGCAGCGAGCTCTGCTGCGGCAGCGGCTTCTGCTGCATGGATGCAGGCCAAATGGGGGCTCTGCTTTTGGGATGGCTGTCGGAGAAGATAAGGTTTGGATGTCTTACCATTTTACTGTACTTGACCCAAAACATAGAATGGGTGTGGTATTTGAGTTCTCCTTGTTGGAGACAGTCTAATAACATCCAAAATGGGAAAGCGACACAGTACCATTTGAAGTTTTACATTGTGCAAGATTACTACTTATAGCTTCATACTGCCGTTACCACAAGTGCACACAACACAACCTTTGTGTGGTACGACGTGCTGGACAATCTTTATCTGATCCGGACACAAGGAATTCTACTTCTGCATTGTCACACGTGTAGGCCGTCTAGCTACTGTAGTGTTGCAAGGTACAACGTCTAGCTATCTTTGTTTTCCAACCATCACGAGCATACAATCGTTAATTAGATGTGATAGGCCGTCTAGTGTAGTGTGTGTAGCTTACAAGTGGAGCGACGTGGCACGCGTCCACGCCACACGATATGATCACAATCAATTTCACCCCTTGAAAAGAAAAGCGTTAATCAGATGTGGTAGGCCGTCTAGTGTAATGTGTGTAGCTTACAAGTGGAGTGACGTGGCACGCGTCCACGCCACACGGTATGATCATAATTAATCTCACCCTTGAATGAAAAGAAAAGGAAACCCGACTTTGCTTTTAGACAACGGTAATTCATTATATATTGACATGAAACTTGCTGACGAACATATACCGCTATCTTACATTATATATATATATATATATATATATATATATATATATATATATATATATATATATATATATATATATATATATATATATATATATATATATTAGTACGTCCATGGTCTAGGACAACTCAAGAACGTTACATGAACCACAAGAAAACATATCAAATGGATAGCATAACGCTTTTATTTTACAGAGTACGAACTTGTCAGAAAAACTGAGCCAGCTGACAAATTCATTGATGATAGTCAAGAATTATCACGTGTGTTAAACAAAGGGAACCGGCGATCGATGAACCAAACGGGCGCGCAGCAGTAGTAATTTCTTCAAGGAAGACGATGGCACGTCGACGATCGAGGTCTGAGGACACCTACCGGCCCTAATCATGCGTGCTCTGCGTCAGCAATGGCGCTAATCAGGTTCAGAATGCAAGGTTCTCAAGCTTGCCCCGACGCTTATTAATAAATGTGATCACGCCCAGTACCTTTAGAACCAAACCAGCTCCCTGAGAACCAAAGCATCACACACCCAAACCAAACCATCGGATACCATCCGATTCCCAAAACCAACCAAACTAGACCCTAATGATCACAAAGAATACCAAGCCCCTTTTGACCATGAGCATGATTCATGTATCAATTTTACACTCTACAGAGGTTGAACATATTTATCCACTAGTTGTGTTTTTCCTATCACGCTAAACACTACCTAAGTGTTCGGCGAAGTCATGCTACAAGGCCTTTTATAAAGCCTTGGTTCTCAATCTATACACCCACTAAAGTTTCACCGATTTAGTTCCCCTCGTGACACATAAACCAACAACAATGTATAGAGTCGTAAACTGATTAATTGTCTAGGTCCAGAGTATGTAGCCCTCATAGTAGCACTGCTAAGTTGGGTTACTTGTACATGAACTGGTCCTTAGAATCTATAGCATGTACTAGCACAAAACCATGAAACACCCAACATAACCATCATACCAAAATGCACATCCTGCTCATATTCCTATTCATAATGTTTCTAAAAACATTACCAACCCACATTTGCATATAACATTAGTCAAAATTTAATATAAAACCTTTCCACCCAAGATTGCAAAGCTAAGCATGAATATACCTAGAACAACCATAGTTTCAAGGATAATATATCAAGTCCAGTAAACTCTAAAATAGGATTCAAGATTATGACTCTACATATGCAATCTAAAAGTCCAACTAAACTAGATATAGGGACGCCCAGTAGCCAACATGGTCATCCATGTGAGAAGTAAAGTTGCCAACCAGAGGAGATTTACTGAAGCCTTCTTCAACACTCAAAATGTCATAATGCAGACAACTAGGCACCTAGGCAGTCTTCTCTACTGGACAACAAAAGTAACTCCTCGCGCTTGTCTCCTCCACTCATAGATAAGTTCCTCGCAACTCCACCTAGATTGATGTGTCGAGCTCTATCGTCCATAACTGTTGTCAACATATGTGTGCAATAGGTGCTATCAGTGACCAGAGATATGCTAAGGTTAGAAAAAAAAAATAGATTGAGGTTTCTGATCAGAAGAATAGGTAGAGTGATACTATGTCATCTGATACATCCTCGAGTCTAGTCTGAACCTCTTCAAATTCATCAGTGATTCAGCATGACATGAAACTTAGGACAATATATGTTGCATCTCATGAAGTTTCCTCTGTTCATCACCGTAATCTAAAATTTAGGATAATGATACATCTGTTGCAGCTTTTGATTGGAAATATGAGTCTGATGATTCCTTTGAGGGTAGCAGTCATAGTCTAGTGTTCGTGAAAACTTCAGCCATGTCACGAAACATCAGACTATAGACACCTAGGCACCCTTCTTTGCTGGATAAGGGAGGTAGCTCTTATGTGTGTCTCCCCAGGTCAGGGAACAACATCACATTTTATTGGAATGCATGTTAACCAATTTCAAATATGCAGTTGAGGAGGCAAACCAAGAGCCTCGAAGATCCATCCACAAGGCTGCATCAGTTGTACCGAAGGACCAAACTCATGAAGGGTTGAGATGGTGGACTAGAGGGGGTTGAATAGTCCTTTTTAAAACTAATTACGCTGGCTAACCGAAACAAGTGCGGAATTAAAACTATCGGTCTAGCCAAGACTACACCCCTCTATCTACTAACTCTAGCACCTTACAAAGATCCTAATTAGACAACAAAGGTGTCGGGCTAGCTTGAGCTCACCTAACCAATTTTAGAAGCAAGGTCACGTAAACCTAAGCAACTAGTACTTTAACAAACTGGGGAGCTCCTACACAAACTAGTGATGCAAAGCGCACAAAGCCTAAGCTCACTAGCAATGCTCAATAGCAAGGCTACACAAGCCAAACTAGAGAGCTTAAAACACTTAGCTACACAAACTAAGCAATGTGACTAACAAGACTACTAAAGCTAATTAGTCATACAAAGGAGCTAACAAAGCTACACAAGCTAAGCTAGCTACTAGCAAGCTAATCAAGCAAACTAGTAGCACAAGAGCAACAACACAAGCACAAGTATGGACAAGTAAACAAGTTTGTGTCAGAGGATGTAAACCACCAAGAAGATGTACAAGGTTGACACGGTGATTTTTATCCCGAGATTCACTTGGTTACCACCGAGCTAGTCCTGTTGAGACAAGTTCCAAGATTGCCGCCGGTCCTCTTACTAGCAGTGACTCACTAGTCACGCCTCTCCCATGTGGAGCGCTCACCACGAGCTCTAGCACTTGACCCGCCAGACCACTCGTCACCCTTCACGTCTCGCTCAATTAGAGTTGTTCTTCGCGATCCCCGTGGGGTGAGCACAATGCCCTCACAATACCTTCTTCGAAGCCACGCACAATCTTCTTGCGTGCTTCGACAGAGCTACAAGCCACCAAGCCATCTAGGAGGTGGCAACCTCCAAGAGTAACAAGCACCACTGGCTTGTAATACGAACACCTAGTGCCACTCGATGCAATTTCTCAAAGCAACGCACTAGAAATCACACTCACTCGCAATCGGATCACACTCTTGCAAGCACAAGTGAGTTAGAGGCTCTCGTAGCACTCCCCAAGCATGGACACTAAATTCCAAGGGTGCCAAGCATGTGCCAAGGCCGGTCACACACTCCTTTTATAGTCCCAAGGGCTAAAATAGCCGTTACCTCCTTCACTGTTGTAAGGTCCAAATGGCTAGAGGGGGGTGAATAGCTTATTTAAATTTTCTACAAGCTTTACTAAACAATAAATTAGTAAATAAGATGACGAAGCTCTTCTAGCACTAGCACAACTAATCTATGTAAGTCGTCTACACAATACTAGTAAACAACAAGGCTATGATCTTTAGCTCACACCAACAACCTAAGTTACTAGGCTAATTACTACTATGAGAAAAGCTATTCTACTCAAGCTAAACAAGGCAAAGAATAATAAGTAAAGAAGAGAACTTGAATAGATATACCAACGTTGATGAGATGAGATGTGTCCAATGTACCAATCAATCAATGTGATCACATACACAAATGAAATCCTCGGCAATAAGAAGACACAAGATTTTTTATCGAGGTTCACTTGCTTCCCAACAAGCTACTCTTCGTTGTGGTGATACACCCACTTGATGGATCGTGAGCTAATCAACTATCAAGAGTTGAACCTGAAAGGATCAAGATGCCCAAGAGGGGGGGGTGAATTGGGCTTTTCTAAAAATTAATTGCAAGAATTAAATCCTATAAGCCGGAATTCACCCCTAGTGCCTACTTGTGTTCCTAGAGAGTCTACCGTTAAAAAGTTTTGCACCCTAGTTTCCAATCCTAGTCTAGCATGGCAATTCTAGGAATGTAAAACAAGCAATGAAAGTAAATACGAGAAAGTAATTGCTTGAAAGTAAAGGGGCAAGGAACACGGCGATGTTTTTCCGAGGTATCGGAGAGTCGCCACTCCCCACTAGTCCTCGTTGGAGCACCCGCGCAAGGGTGTCGCTCCCCCTTGATCCACGCAAGGATCAAGTGCTCTCTACGGGTTGATTCTTCGACACTCCGTCGCGGCGAATCACCCAAAACCGCTCACAACTTGAGTTGGGTCATCCACAAGCTCCGCCGGATGATCACCAAACTCCCAATCACCACCAAGCCGTCTAGGTGATGGCGATCACCAAGAGTAACAAGCTAGAACTCTCACTTGACCACGACGAGCCTAAATGAGGAGGTGGATGCACACTTGCTACTCTCGAATCACTAGTGAGGAATCACAAACTTTGATTCTCAAATCTCTATCCTCACTAGAGCTCTTGCACTCCCTTGCACTCTAAAGAGTTTTCTCAGATGTTTGAATGAGCAAGAGACCTCTAAAAGAGGTGGAGGGGTTGTATTTATACACCCCTCAAAGAAAACGAACCGTTATTTCTGACACGGGGTCACCGGACGCGCCGGTGCTACGCACCGGACGCGTCGGTCCCCCGTAACGGTCAAAACCCGTTTTTGAAACCGAACCACCGGACGCACCGGTCAGGTAGCACCGGACGCGTCCGACGTGCAAGGAAGCTTACTGGACTCACACCGGACGCAAGGCCGCGTCCGATGCCTGAAGACCGGACGCGTCCGGTCCTCACAGGACCTTACTGGACTCGCACCGGACTCGCCGATCAAGTCCAGTACCGCGTCCGACGGGCGTTCTCTCTCGATGACACGTGTCGGTCGCTGACCACTGCGTCCGGTCCTCGCGAGGACCGCGTCCGGTGATCAGGCCCGAAACCTAGCGCGGTTAAGTACACACCGGACGCGTCCGGTGTTCCCGAAGACCGCGTCCGGTGCCTGGAAAACAACCCGAAACTCGTCGAAACGCGACGCAACTTCAACCAAGTTGCTTCTAACTGAACCTTGAGCTAATCTAGGGTTGCATAGCGCCAAGTTTAACAAGTGTGCACCACACCTAAACATAGGACTCGCCTAGGTCAAGCTACCCATTCACGCCCCCCTTTATAGTACGGCCAAAAGAGAAAAACGAAGATCCTAACGACTATTCCGAATGTGTCTCAACACTTCGTCATTCGGAACTAACCGTCCTTAATCTTGACGTCACTCTTTTGAAAACCGAAACGATTTCCATCAAGGGACACGAAGCCACAGTGCTCAAAGCAGTTATCACCTCCATGACCTAACTTACCAAAGTTTCTGCAAAACACACGTTAGTCATGGTAATAAAGTGTTGTCATTAATTACCGAAACCAAACCTTGGGGCCTAGATGCTTTCAGAACCCTCAACGGGTTCCACACATCCACTCACAAGATGACCCCACGCGACATCTGCAAACCCACCTAACCCCACGCGGCGTCTGTGCCCCCGTCCGACCCCACGCGGCGTTTGCACCCCGCACGACCCCTCGTGCCCTCTAGCAGCTGCAGCAGGTTGCAACATGCATGTGCAAAATATTCGATCTACTTTTGAAACAGCCAGATGCAATATTTAAAATATACCTCTTAAGGCAGATGAAATACTTGAAACATGCGTATGAAGCACTCACAAAAACACCTAGAAGACACTTCAAAATCATTACAAAACATACACAACATTCAGATAAAACACATGCAATATATGTGTGAAACATATGCAACATACAGATTAACATACTTGCAACATGCGTCGAAAAAACAGATGAAACATTGGAAACAGACGTTTGCAACATAAGTGTACACCCATTACAACATATGTAATATCCCGATCTACTTTGCAACATCCATACGAAAACACTTACAACGTACCTCTAAATCATCTGAAATACTTGAAACATACGTTTGCAACATGCGCTCGCAACATCTGAGGAAGGGAGCGCGAGGTGCAACCAGAGAAGCTCGATTCGGGTCTGGCCACTCCGGATCTCATGATGTCGCGAGCTAAGATCAAGCGTCGCGGCGGCGTCGACGTCGTAGCGGCCATGACCTCCTGGTGGGGAACGGTGGCGGCGGCAGCACCTTGACCCGGCGAGGGATGCGGCACCGTGCACAGGGGCGGGGACCTCGCACAGCACGACAAGGCAGAGCGGGCGCGACAGGGATGGAGCATGGCGCGGCTCGACACAGGATGGGGGCGTCGCCGCGAGGCGGCTTGGGGCGGACGGATGGCACGGTGAGCTGCGACGATCGAAGCAAGAAGTTGAGGATTTCTATCGGCTATCATAGTGCAGATGAAGTAGTCAGAGCTATTGGTCCCGGTCGTTGTGCTGGCTCGAGAACGGGAATAGGTCGTCCGACGGCCGCACCAGAGTATTAGTGAAACAATTACCGCAAGAGCACATGAATTTCTTGCTGAATACTGGCCTGGTCTATAAACCGAGTCCGATAATCGGAGGTCACCTTTCCGTTCTTCCGTCTGGAACATTTACACAGCCCAAAGGCAAACGGAGAATTACGGAACAGAGCACTCCGGCCTCAAACCGAGTCCGATGATCCGAACGTCCGAGACCACCGAGTCCGATGATCCGAACGTCCGAGACCACCGAGTCCGATGATCCGAACGTCCAAGACCACCGAGTCCGATGATCCGAACGTCCGAGACCACCGAGTCCGATGATCCGAACGTCCGAGACCACCGAGTCCGATGATCCGAACGTCCAAGACCACCGAGTCCGAGTCCGAGTCCGAGTCCGAGTCCGAGTCCGAGTCCATTGCCCGATTCGTAAAGAAGCTACTCCAGCCAGGCTAATAAAAGGAGGCGGCGCCCTTGGCTTCTCTCCACCAAACCGAAGGCACCGTTCGCCAAGCCTTCAGCAAACGAACGCAAGGTCGAAGCCCACGACACGAACACTGTCTGCGGCTGCGCCCTCGAAAACCGCAGAAACCATGGCGATCCGCACGGGGAACAAGCTTGCTCGGGCATTGGCGATCTGGTGCCTCGCCGTCCTGCTGCTACTCCTGCCGTGCGCGGCTCGCCCCATCTCCGAGACGAGCACCATCGACGGGAGCCGGAGCAAGCACCTGCCACTTCGGGGATCGCTGCTGCGCGGCCCGGAGAGCGTGGCCTTCGACGGCGCGGGCGCCGGTCCTTACAGCGGCGTCTCCGACGGCCGCGTCCTCAAGTGGAACGGCTTCGCGCGTGGGTGGTCGACGTACGCGTACAGCCCGGGCTACGACGCCGAGGCCTGCACGGCGTCCAGGGCTCGGCCGGCGGAGCTCACCGAGAGCAAGTGCGGCCGCCCGCTGGGCCTGCGGTTCCACCACCGGACGGGCAACCTTTACATCGCGGATGCGTACAAGGGGCTGATGCGCGTCGGCCCGGGAGGCGGCGAGGCCACGGTGCTGGCCGCGGAGGCCGACGGCGTGCCGCTCCGCTTCACCAACGGGGTCGACGTCGACCAGGTCACCGGGGACGTCTTCTTCACGGACAGCAGCATGAACTACCCGCGGTCGCAGCACGAGAGGGTGACCGCCACCGGGGACTCGTCCGGCCGCCTCATGAAGTACGACCCCAAGACGGGCCAAGTTACCGTGCTGCAGGCCGGCGTCACGTACCCCAATGGCCTCGCCATTAGCGCCGACAGGACACACCTCGTGGTCGCGCTCACTGGGCCGTGCAAGCTGCTTAGGTACTGGATCAAGGGTCCCAAGGCGGGCACGTCTGAGCACCTCGCTGACTTGCCCGGCTACCCTGACAATGTGAGGGCCGATGGCAGAGGAGGGTTTTGGGTGGCGCTGCACCGGGAGAAGATGGAGCTGCCCTTTGGCCCGGACAGCCACCTGCTCGCCGTCAGGGTCGGAGCCGACGGGCAGGTGGTCCAGGTGATGAGAGGGCCCAAGAGCGTGAGGCCGACCGAGGTGGTGGAGAGGGAAGGCGGCAAGCTGTACATGGGCTCGGTAGAACTACCGTATGTCGCCGTTGTTAGGGAATAGTGACTTCGTTTTGTAACTACGTTTTGTGTTTGGAAATTTATATGTCATGCTATGTTTTATGTTTTGTGTCAGGGGTCGTTCAGATCCTTTCGTTCTGGAGGAATTGAAATATACTTAATGGATTAGACTATTTGGCTTGAAATTTGGCATTCCATAACTTTACTAAATTCACATATAAAGCCTACCTCAAATTCATAAAGTGGGGGTTGAAAATTTTCTATAGATGCTATGTTTCTACTCTCCAACTTATAGCACGTTCTTCAACTCACTTCTCTATAGTAAAAATGCAATATATCCTTTGTATGGCTAACAATAATATATAAATATATTCTATATAGAACCATATTAACTTAATTAATTTATGCCTAAAGTATAATTATTAGAATGAATTCAATTCCGAGGATCCAAACGGGAGAACAGTGACTTCGTTTTGTAATTACGGTCCGTGGGCATGGGCACGGTGTATCTTCAGAGATAGCATTCACTTAGACACAGTACAATATAGGGTCCTGTCTTTCCATCGCATTCAACTGCTGGGGTGTAACAGGAGGCCCCAGAATAGCTTCAGATTGCAAGCCTTGGATCTTTACTGTTTTTCCCTTGTAATCAAACTGGAACCATTTCTAAGCAACCGAGAGGAATGATCTTGAAAGAATTCCTGAAAGTAATTCCTTGGATGACCCATAGTTGATCAGGTAGTTCATGGGTGCACTGTCTGTCAGGTAGTTCACGGGCACGGTACGTGTATCGTCGATGTCGTCATTCCACGAATTTGCATATATGCTTATTACCATCTCTCTCTCTGAAATTGCCCCGACTTTATCTGTTAATCTATTATTCAGATTGCAAAATCTCTTTGCCCTGACAGCCGGGTCTTCGGCTGGCGCCGGCTACGTAGAGCCTCAGCCCTCAGCTAAGCGCTAACGCACCGACACACATTACACTCGCACTTGGTATGAGTAAACTCCCTCTCGCACCAGCTTGCAGCAAATCATCCTCCGATGCCGTGCCGGGCTGCCGGCTGCGGATCTCTGTACCGGGGCCGTTTCCTCCAGTGCACCATCTGCCAATGTGAGGGACCCAAGGCGGCCACGTCTGAGCACCTCGCTGACTTGCCGGGCTACCCTGACAATGTGAGGGACGATGGCAGAGGAGAGTTTTGGGTGGCGCTGTACCGGGAGAAGATGGAGCTGCCCTTTGGTCCGGACTGCCACCTGCTCGCCGTCAGGGTCGGAGCCGACGGGCAGGTGGTCCAGGTGATGAGAGGGCCCAAGAGCGTGAGGCCGACCGAGGTGGTGGAGAGGGAAGGCAGAAAACTGTACATGGGCTCGGTAGAACTACCGTATGTCGCCGTTGTTAGGGAATAGTGACTTCGTTTTGTAATTACTTTTGTGTTTGGAATTTTATATGTCGTGCTATGTTCTACGTTTTTGTTAGCGAATAGTGACTACGTTTTGTAATTACGGTCCGTGGGCAAGGGCACGGTGTATCTTCAGAGATAGCATTCAGTTAGAGTCTTGTCTTTCCATCGCATTCAACTGGTAGGGTGTAACATGAGGCCCAGAATAGCTTCAGATTGCAATCCTTGGATCTTTACTGTTTTTCCCTTGTAATTATACTGGAACCATTTCTCAGCCCAATTAATCTCCATAGGACTGTGCGCTGCTAACCAGTTCATACCCAATATAATGTCATAGCAACCGAAAGGAATTATCTTGAAAGAATTCCTGACAGTAATTCCTTGTATGACCCATAGTTGATCAGGTAGTTCATGGGTGCACTGAAGGATATCCCCATTGGCTACTCTGACTTGGATAGGGTGTTGCAATTGCAATGCCTTCCTTCCCTGGACAGCAGCAGCTAGGTGCTCACTGATGAAGCAGTGTGTACTGCCAGAATCCATCAGCATCTAAACCTCTTGATTAGCCCAAAATCCCCTCAGTCTGACAGATTAGTTCTCTTCCGTTCTGTTCCCTTCATGGCTTATAAAGAGATTGCGAGAAGTTCCTCCCCAGATTCAATTTCCTCTTCTTCATGCGAGTGATGCTCTGACTGGTTATGCTCATCTCTATCTGGCACCGTCTGTGCCCCCGCCTCGCCCTGGTTATGCTGGGACTGGCACCGGCTACGCAGAGCCTCAGCATGGCGCTAACGTACCGATGCACAGTACACTCGCACTTGTACGAGTAAGGGTGTGTTTATTTGGCTGTAAAATTTTTGGAAGCACAGTAACTCTTTCGTTTATATTTGGTAATTAGTGTTTAATCATAAACTAATTATGTTTTAAAGATTCGTCTCGTGATTTATAATCAAACTGTGTAATTAGTTTTTTTACCTATATTTAATGCTTTATGCATGCGTCAAAGATTGAATGTGACGAAGAATCTTGTAAAATTTTTAGAATTTTGAAGAACTCAACGCAGCCTAAACTCCCACTAGCACCAGCTTGCAGCAATCATCCTCCGATGTCGTGCCAGCTGCGTATCTCTGTACCGCGGCCGTTTCCTCCAGTGCACCATCTGCCAGTCGAAGATGTCAGCAGCAATGAATCACAGGACGACGCCAGTTACTCCGGCATAACTCGTTGCTTGGATTGGAAAGCTTTACGAGGCCTTCGACGCTTCGCTGTTCGCTCCTCAGGCTTCCGGAAGCACTGAAGCAGGATCAGGACCGCTTTGGACGGCGACGCTGAATTGGCAGTAACTTCAGGAGTGCTGGTGGTTTCTCTCGTGCCCACTGTCCACTCCATTAAAATCACCATGGAAGCATCTGGAGTAGTACAACACGCTGTAGGCTGGGAACGGCTGTACTATACACGAGACCAGATCTGAAACAAACAAGGGATCACAGTCATTTACTACAGTGACTGACCAATGGCGATCCGCCGATCTGATGCAAGGAAGAAATGAACAAGCACTCTGTTCGGCTGCTCTTATCAGCACGGCTTATTAACCGTGGTACAGTATTTTTCTCTCACAACAAAACAGCCACAGCAGACTTATAAGCCACAGAAACAGCTTGCCGAATAGGTGAAGAAATGTTACTGTGGGCGAACAGATACACAGGTAAAACCGCCAGAGTACATTCCGAGTTTCCTGCACTGTCATAGTGCCTGTAAAGACTGTAGCACACAATTCGATCCGGGTGAGATCTGATCTGATCAGTCCTCGGTTTCACAAGTCACAGCCACCCGAAGGTGAAAAACAAAAACTGGATCCCCACCCTTTCTTCAAAAAAAAAAACTGGATCCCCACCCCACAGCGTGAAGGCGTGGTACGTCCACAACCACAACCAAATCAGAATTCGGGGGCTGTTTAGTTGGCAAAAATTTTGGCGAAATGCTACTGTAGCAGTTTCGTTGTTATTTGGCAAATATTGTCCAATCATGGTCTAATTAGGCTTAAAAGATTTGTCTCGTCCATTTCGTCTAAACTGTGTAATTAGTTTTATTTTTTATCTATATTTAATGCTTCATGCATGCGTTTAAAGATTCGATGTGACGGGGAATCTGAAAATTTTGGCAAAATTCTTGACAACTAAACGGTACCCTATTGTCAAAAAAAAAAAAAACCAAATTAGAATTCCAGTGGCAAGAGCACAAGGCAGTGGACCGACCGGTGGTGGTACAATCTGTCAACTGACATGCGCCGGTGCTCGCCCAGTCTTGGCAGTTTTTATTGCAAGCTACAGGACGATCAGTAACTCAGGACTGTACTGTACTATTTCAATAAAGGCTGTGTTTAGATCCAAATTTTGGAGTGTCAAAATACACTGTAGCATTTTGTTTGTATTTGGTAATAATTGTCCAACCATTGACTAATTAGGCTCAAAACGTTCGTCTCGCAAAGTACAACCAAACTGTGCAATTAGTTTTTGATTTTATCCACATTTAATACTCCATATATATATCGCAAGTTTGATGTGACGGGGAATCTTTTTTTGCATAGTACACTTTTCAATGCATCTAAACACTGCCAAAGGCCATCTTTAGGCCGTGTTTAGGGCTTGTTTAGATTGAAAAAAAAACCCGATAAATAGTATCAATTTCGTTTTATTTGACAAATATTATCCAATCGTGGACCAACTAGACTCAAAAGATTCATCTCGTGATTTCCAACTAAACTGTGTAATTAATTATTTTTTACCTACATTTAATACTCCATACAAGCGGTTAAAAATTGGGTTTTTTTGATTGACGCCATTACAATTCTTCAACTTCTGAGAAACGCCATTACAATTCGGCTATTCAGAAATATGCCATTATAAATCCATGTTTGTCTCAAGCATGCCATTTTGTACCGCTGACGCATACAAGGGCCCATTGGCAGCACCGTATACCTAGATGGGGCAAACGGGCGTTACCTCTCTACCTCCTCCGTCAGACGTTCTCGTGCTCCTCCGTCAGCTCCGGCGTTGCAGCGGCGAAGGCCATTTCCTGGACGGTTTGGCTCGTGCGTAGGCCACCGCGGAGCGTTCCTGCACCGCTGTCTGGGCCATTGGGGCTTCCTGCGGCATGGACCGAGGCTTCCTGCGCCACCGTCGTTGCCGCCCGAGCCGCCGCCGGGGCCGAGCTCGCCCGCGGCGGGACAAAGCTCGCCTGCACCATGGCCGGAGCCGAGCTTGCCCAGCGGCGTCTCCTCGCCCTCGCGCTCGTGCGCGAGCTCTCGCCGGTCGTCACGGCTGTCGTCGCCGCTGGCCGCGTCGGCGCCACGTTCTCCGCCGAGCTCGGCACCATGTGGGTGTCGGAGCAGACAACACCTTGCGCGTCCTCGGCGCCCACCCGTCGACTACCTCGTGGTCCCTCTCGTGCTCGCCTGCGTGCTTGCGCTCCCGGTCTTGACACTGATCAGCTTCGCGCTCGGTCTCGCGTCCTCGGCGTCCCTGGCCGATTCTGTCTTTGTCGTCAGCGTCAGCATCATTTTGGAGTCCGCGTGCAGGGCGCTGCGGCCATGGGACTTGATCAGTTCCTTGCTGAAAGCTCAAGTGTTTGGTGCCATTATCGCGGTGGTGAGCTGTGCCTGGGGAGTCACAACCCATCGAGGAGCCAAGGGCGTTGGCGAGTCTACAACTACAACATCTGCCGTGGTTGTTTCCTTGATTGGAATCTTCGTTGCAGACTTTGCCGTGGCCATGGGTGCCCTCTCCGGGAGCTCGCACGCGCCATGTCCAGAGCCGAGCTCGCCCGGCGGCTTCCCTGTCCCCTCGCCGCGCCAAGGCCGGAGCCCATCCTTGCCGTGGTCGTCCTCTTCAAGACCGAGCTCGCCCGGCGGCATCCCCGTCCCTTCGCCGCGCCAAGGCCGGAGCCCACCCTTGCCGTGGCCGTGGCCGCGGCTGCCTTCTTCGGGACCAAGCTCGCCAGCGCCATGGCCGGAGCCGAGCTCGCCCGGCAGCGTCCCCGCCCCCTCGCCGCGCCATGGCCGGAGCCCACGCTTGCCGTGGCCGTGGCCGACGGAGAAGCACAAGCGCGTCAAGAGGCTGGGACTCAACGGAGGAGGCAAAGAGTTAACGCCCGTTTGTGGACCCGTATGCATACGATGCTGCTAGTGGGCTCTGTACGCTGCAGCTGTACAGAATGGCATGCTTCAGGGAGACATAGAATTATAATGGCATATTTCCGAATAGACGAATTGTAATGGCGTTTCTCAAATGTTGGAAAATTACAATGGCGTAGATCAAAAAAACCCTTAAAAATTGATGTGATGGAGAGAGAGTGAAAAAACTTAGAATTTAGATGGCATCTAAACAAGCCCTTAGTTGGCCTAATTTGGCCCTCCAAAATTTGCACAGTAAATTCTTCCACACTGTAGCATTTCGTTTGTATTTGTGAATTTTTGTCAAACATTGATTAATTAGGCTCAAAAGATTCGTCTCGCAAAGTATAACTAAACTGTGCAATTAGTTTTTGATTTCATCTACATTTAGTACTTCATACATGTGCCGGCATTTTGATGTGATGGGGAATCTTCTTTTTACATAGTGAAATTTGAGAAAAAATTTAGGATCTAAACAAGGCCTTAGATATCCAAATTCACCCTAAATTTTACTATGAAAAAAAATTCCCCATCACATCAAAACGTCGGCACATATATAGAGTATTAAATGTAGATGAAATCAAAAACTAATTGCACAGTTTTATTGTACTTTGCGAGACAAATATTTTAAACCTAATTAATCAATGTTTGGACAATTATTAGAAAATAAAAACAAAAGGCTACAGTAAATCAAAACAGTGCCACCAGCTCCGATTCGGCGGATAGGTCAAATGCAAATCGTTGTTCTTCCGTGGAACAACCAACAGTCGTGCGTGGCGTCCTTCACTAGTTAGGCTGTTTAGTTTAAAAAAGACCCAAAAAATTTTATGCAGTATCTGTCACATCAAATCTTTGACGTATGCATGGAGTATTAAATATAGGTAAAAAATAACTAATTGCATAGTTTGTCTGTAAATGTCGAGACGAATCTTTTGAGCCTAGTCAGTCCATGATTAGACAAATTTTACCAAATAACAACGAAAGTGCTACAAGAATTTTTCATAAAAAATTTTAGGATCTACCTACTCTCAATCCAATTCCCAGCTCAATTTCACCGGCCGACAATCGCTTTTCAGAAACTACAGCAGTACTAACTCTCATCGTATGATTCATCAGACAGTTCAGAGAATGGTCAATAAGGAGGATGAATCGGCACTGTTGAATTGTGAAGTGGATCGAGTAGTACAGGCAACTGTGCCACCACGGTGGATTTTCAAAACGTCATGGGGGTGGAGTGGAGTGGCGTGGTGGTGGTTAATTCGTCTTTAACGTTCTACCCCACCGATTTATGGATTTCACATGGCGTGTTAGTTACTGTACTTTGCTCATGGCTGGCCCTATGGCAGCGCAATGAATGAAAAGCGGGGTATAAGTACTGTAAATACGGAGTAGACCGGAAGGTGTGTATCTTTCTGGTAAGTTTTTTTAGAAACCGGGATTATATTTCATAAAAACTTCTGATAGTTTACATCCCATAACTTACAAAGGCTAGCCTGAAAGTAAAACAAAATACAACTAAGTCCTTGCAAGTTTCTCCCGATCGTCCCCGTCGCCGACGGTCGAAGCTGCTGCCCGTGAAGCCGACCACCTTTCCGACGAAGGACATCAGAACTTTTTAGTGGCACCATAAGCAGCACGTTGGGGACACCAACATGCCATATGATCGCTGAATGCACAAGCCAAGCAAGATGGCCAACGGCCAACACATCGCCAGAGAGCAAGGGATCTGACGCCTCAATCACCAACAACCCCGACGCACCGGATGACGAGTCACCCAGAAGGGGAAATAAACCACCAGAAGCGGTGGAAGATGAGAACCAACCCGATTTCCCATCAAGCTGGTACAAAACAGTCTTCTTACCTCCAGCAGCCATGTCGTTAGTAACAAGGATGGCGATGTCGCTGACATCATGGGCACAACTGGTACAAGGAAGCCCACAAATGACTCGAATACCAATGCATGAAACATCATCAAAGAAAGCATCGTTGGTATAGAATCCTTCGCATAATACACCATCACCGAGCACCACAATATCTTCAACAACCGCCAGCCTCCCACCTCCAACACAGACACCTCCAACACAGACTAGGAGGAAGCAAAAGCGCGCCGCTGACACCACCGCCTCCCGGAGACGACGGAGCAGCAGACGGCACGGACACCTGTACAGGAGCCGGCGAAGCCGGACTCCAACTGACTCCACGGATTCATCGGCGTCGAACAAGCGACGAACGCCGAGGCAGACAGAAATCCGGGAGAAAATTATTTCAAGCTGCCACGGAGCTGCCTCCCCATCGCAGCCAGAAAACACATACCTTGTGCCCCCGGAAGCACAGATGTCATCTCCATCGCCAGAGAAGACCACCACGCCGAGGCCAAGGAAAAGGAGACCAGGCTGACGCCGGAACAAAGCTGCCGAGCCAACCGTAACTATCCTTCTTCGATCCTCGCCGGAGATGACGCCGCCGCCGCCGCTAGAGAACCGGAGAGGAAAACCTAACCCTAACCGGCGATATAACAGCCGCCGGCGGTACATACAAGCACTAAGACCTAAGCCTACAGCTATACAGATCCTCCCGCCGAGGTGCCGGGCTCCCCCCTCATTTCCGTCACCGGTGAGGCCGCCGGAGGAGAGGGGGCCGGCGGATCGATGGAGAAAAAGCCGATTCGCCCTCTGAATCGCCTGGCTACACTGTAGCATGGGGAAAGAGAGGAGAGAAAACGCACTAGCAAAAAGTCGAAATGGGCCGTGGTAAGTTCTTGATGTTAGGTGCCGGCTGAATCACCCTTGTTCTGCCAAAATTGAATAGGCGACCAAACTCAGTCTACTTGTATGGGCAGTACATTGATTTCGAGCCTGTTTAGTTGGCATGTCTACCCAAAAAGCAAACCCAAAAAGTGCTATAGTACCTGTCACATCAAATCTTGCGGCACATGCATGGAGTACTAAATGTAGACGAAAGAAAAAACTAATTACACAGTTTGTCTGTAAATGTCGAGACGAATCTTTTGAGTCTAGTTAGTCTATGATTGGATAAATTTTGCCAAATAACAACGAAAAGTGCTACAGTAGCCGAACCCAAACTTTTTCACCATCTAAACATGCCCTTCAGCGAGACGGTGAGATGGTAGGAACGTCTCTGACAGATGCAGTCTCGCATCTTTAATTTTGCCTGTCTGTGAATCCATTTCGTTTTCAACCCCGTTCGTTTGAGCTATTCAGTCATCCAGCAGTGTTTTTCTCTCACAATAAACCAGCAAACAATACTTTCAGCCACAATAAACCAGCGAAACGAACAGGTTGTCCATCTTCCCAACAGGTTTACGGGATCGTCGGATAGACGACGAATTGCTAAGAGATAAAAAAAAATTGCAGAGGAGAAACTCATTGTCTCATGCTGAACCTTTATGATCAGTTCATTCGGTTCGGTGATTACTGAAAAGAACACTTGTAAATAGTGAAATGTTTTCATAGCATTATGCAACTACAAGGGCATGGAGTATCTAGCAATTGCTCTTCTCCTAGTATTTCATAAACTTTTCTTTACAGCAATTCCCTATTTTCCGGTACTACAAACTGAATGAATAAGTTCAGCTGTACTGTTTTTTTTTTATGAAACAATTCAGCTGTACTGTACTAGATTGTTTTAGCATTATAGATCCTTCTTAAATAACTGAAAAATTGTATCTTCCCCGATGCCCATAACACGCTAACAACGAGCAAGCAGATTTTCGGTGGTACAGTGTTAGGATAGGCAATTAACAACTCATCATCCAAATTCGAAAGCCCACTCTGGCCGTGCAGCCCATTCTCATTGGTGGTGGACAAAAGGATTCTGCGACCTACAGTATGCTGCAACTACAGGCTCACAGTCCTGCTGGGGCGCATGATCCAAGGCTGCCGGGGGTACTAAAAGTGACAAACCACACAACCACCTCGCATGTGTGCATTTGCTAGGGGTAGGGGTGGCGGCCACTGGCCTCGTGGCCTTCCTTCATCAGCTTGTATTGGTGCAATGCATGCAAGATGGCGATCAAGGCCGGCCGGCCGGCCTCTATAAAGCACACTGCACACGCTCACCAGTCAGTCACCACCTCTACTCGACTCGGACGAGACTTCCGCGATGGACGCTGCTCTTATGCCTCCGCTCCTCGTCTCCCTGCTCCTCTGCCTGCTGGCGGCGGCTGCCCCGGCGGCGTCCGCGGCGCGGGCCTTCTTCGTCTTCGGCGACTCCCTCGTCGACAACGGCAACAACAACTACCTGCTGACCACGGCGCGCGCCGACGCGCCGCCCTACGGCATCGACTTCCCCACGCACCGCGCGACGGGCCGCTTCTCCAATGGCCTCAACATCCCCGACATCATCAGTAATATATAAAGAACGCCATTGATCATCCATCCTTCAGAGAAATGATCACCCGCGACGTGCTGTTGTGTTACCACTGCACTGACACTTGCTTTTCAGGCGAGCACCTCGGCGCAGAACCTTTGCTGCCGTACCTGAGCCCCGAGCTCCGAGGGGAGAAGCTGCTCGTCGGCGCCAACTTCGCGTCGGCCGGCGTCGGGATCCTCAACGACACAGGAATACAGTTTGTACGGGATGATAGATGCTAGCTACTCATCATTTCACTGCGTGACCTCTGTCACACTCACACACACACACACTGCACACACGCAGACTGTAGCTCCGAATTCTGACGTCCTGCCATGCATCGTATTTGCGCGCGGTGGCGAGCAGGTGAACATCATCAGGATCGGCGACCAGCTGCAATACTTCCGGCAGTACCAGCAGAAGCTGAGAGCCCTCATCGGCGAGCCGCAGGCGACGCAGCTCGTGAACCAGGCCCTGGTGCTCATCACGCTGGGCGGCAACGACTTCGTCAACAACTACTACCTCGTGCCCATGTCCGTGCGGTCGCGCCAGTACGCGCTCCCGGACTACGTCCGCTTCATCATCTCCGAGTACAGGAAGATCCTCTCGGTAAATTATCCACTCTAGCAACCACCACACCACCGGGCACCAGCTACCAATCCACAAGCGACCATGCCGTGCACACCACCGCTGCACGCTCAAACTCAGTCGGTGACTCACTTGAATGTCCGCCAATAACGAGCACGTGGTCGTCGTCGTAGGATTCGCTCCTGGGTCGGCGCAACATGTGTGACCAACGCGCATACGCATTGTGCAGAGGTTGTACGAGCTGGGCGCGCGGCGCGTGATCGTGACGGGGACGGGGCCGCTGGGGTGCGTCCCGGCCGAGCTGGCGCTGCACAGCCAGAACGGCGAGTGCGCGGCGGAGCTGACGCGCGCCGTGAACCTCTTCAACCCGCAGATGGTGGACATGGTGCGCGGCCTCAACCGCGCCATCGGCGCCGACGTCTTCGTCACCGCCAACACGTACCGCATGAACTTCGACTACCTCGCAAACCCGCAGGCCTTCGGTGAGCGAGATCAGACACGGCGCCGACGGTGGTCTTTCCATGGGAAACCAATCAAGCGGGTCGATCGGTGACAATTGGATTTCTCGTGCTGCTTTCTTTTGCAGGGTTCACGAACGTGCAGGTGGCGTGCTGCGGGCAGGGCCCGTACAACGGGATCGGGCTGTGCACGGCGGCGTCGAACGTGTGCGCCAACCGGGACGTGTTCGCGTTCTGGGACGCGTTCCACCCCACGGAGAGGGCCAACCGCATCATTGTCTCCCAGTTCATGCACGGTGACACGGACTACATGCACCCCATGAACCTCAGCACCATCCTCGCCATGGACCAGGAGGGCCTGTAGAGTGGAGTGTATAGCTTGATCAGCCGGCCACGAGTTGTACGTACATGTGTGATGTGTCACCGTACCTAGCACGCTAGCCCTATGTGCTGGATGATGGCAGCACAGTTTGCCAAGATTCGTGCCTTAATCCAAGTGGCAGTGTTTCAGTGTGATGTGTTATGTTATAAACAGAATTGGTAATTCTTACTAAATGACCATTTGCAATCTTGGCCTCAGTTGTCACTGTGTCGGCGTGCTCTCCTCTGTTACCCCTGCGATCCTGCCTCACTGGATGGCCGGACGGCCAGACCTGACCTTTTGGCATGGACACGGCACAGGGGAGTAGTGGAGACCAGGAAGCCGTGCCAAACAACGAGTCCCCGCGCCCGCCTGCAAAATCCACGGCACAATTTGAATCTCTTCTTCCTCCGCACAACGACTCGGCTCCTTCTCTTCCACCCCACAACTCCACCAGAACACCGCAACACCACAAACACCCGCGCGCTACGCTCCTCCCGCTGCGCTCAAGCCCCTCTTGAAGCTAGCAGATGCTCCTCTGATCCTCTCTCTCTCTCCGCCGTCTCGTCAACAGCCTCTCCCGCCTATCGCTGCAGTCTCCTCCGGTCCGATTCCACTAGCGAGTAAGTTCCCGCTCCCCCACTCGTCTCCTACACAACACTCCAACCTCGCTCCGCAATTCAGTTCGGCAGAGAGATCATCCAGCCGACTCGGCTCGAAGCGACGCCGCGCGCGCAAGGTGTTCGACGATACTCCTCGCGATGGATTCCTCGCTACCGATCGCTTGGATTTTTTTACCCTCGATCGCTCGGGCTTTTCATTTCACCACTGATCACTATTCACTCCGCTAGTCGATTGCTCACCGGTCACCTCTAGTCGATTGCTCACCGCGATCGTTCGGATTCTGCAGGAGGCGGACTCTGTGCGGCATCGATCTCAAGTGACACCCGCTTGCGGTCAGGTCGCCCGACCGAGGATGGGTTCTCTCGCCGATCCGTACGCCCTACGCTGTGTCTCCGACCTGCCCCCGCCATTCCGCTCCGTGTTCAGGTTCAGGTGCGACCCGTGCGCTGATTATCAAGCTACACGTTGGAATTTTGCTGTTCATACGCCGTGTTTCTGCACTATTGTCTTTGTTCAGTTGCGTGACTGCAGCACCCACATGTAGAGGGTTCGAATTGAGTGGTAACCTCGCGTATTGCATGAGATTATAATGCTAGGTTAATGGAATTTGGAATTATGGGGAGTATAAAGTAATATTCACCCTGTTCGGCTGCTTTTATCAGCACGGCTTATCAGCCATGGTACAGTGTTTTTCTCTCACAACAAAACAGCCACAGCCGGCTTATAAGCCGTACAAACAGCCTGCCGAACAGGGTGATTGAGATGCTGTGGTGTAGAGGTGGGATTTAGTAAAGTAATGTTTCGGTTTCTCTGCAGATATTTCAATTCCTTGCAGAGCGAGTGCTTTCATGTGTGCTTTTTCTCGGATGTGAACATGGTTATCTCGGCACCCACGGGGAGTGGGAAGACCGTACTCTTTGAACTCTGCATTCTGAGGCTCCTCTCAAGGTTCCTTTCACCAGATTGGAGGTTCAATTTGAATAAAGGAACTCTGAAAACAGTATGTGCCGATTCTGGATGCCATTCCTCAAAAAACTGGGAGTTTAGGATTCGGGTATTTTATTGTTATCGTGTGGTTCACTGGATTTATATGGCAGATCTACATTGCACCCTCCAAGGCATTGGTGCAGGAAAAGCTGCGGGACTGGAACATGAAGTTGGGCCCATTGGGGATCAATTGCTTGGAGATGACTGGTGACAGTGAATTTTATGACAATAAAGCCATACATGATGCTGATTTAATCCTCACCACTCCTGAGGTCCATGTCACTACTTACTTTCATCTGCAGAAGTTAAGATGATAGCCTGCTAACCAATATCTTGCTTTCTCACTGGAATTGTAATACATGCAGAAGTTTGATTCTATGAGTCGACATGGTATAAAAGGTGGTAGATTGGGTTTCTTCGGTGACATTGCTCTCGTCCTTATTGATGAAGTTCACCTTCTCAATGATCCACGTGGAGCTGCATTAGAAGCAGTTGTCAGTAGGATAAAAATGCTTTCGCGACATGACAACATGAAATCTTTTCCTCTGGCTAATGTTCGATTCATAGCCGTTTCTGCTACTATCCCTAATATTGAGGACATAGGTTTGTAACTCTACACAGTAAATTCTCAACATACCATTTACATTGCCATATCACGCTCCAAGAAAAAAAGTTATGTTTCTCATTAATATTACAAAATTTCAGCACAGTGGCTCCTAGTACCCCCAGAAGGAATCAAAAGGTGACTAACACAATTTATTTTGAGGATTTTGTGGAGTACTCCCAATAAATTTACCTTATCTGTGGTATCCTCCTCTTGCAGATTTGGAGAAGAAATGAGGCCAGTGAAGTTGACAACCAAGGTTTTTGGTATGATTGAGACTTCTTATATATTAGAATCAAACTGAACACATGTCAAGGGCTCATGTCTGTAACAAACACTGATGCAATACATTGCCAACCCTTAAGATTAGCTTATCAAGAAGCTGCTCTAACTTAGTTATGCTGCAGCAAACTTTTGTGCTAATCTGGCAGTAAATGCTCTCATATCATATGTTGCTTGAAGGATCAACACCAAGTCATTAAAGTGTTTCAGTTTTTATCAATGATGATTTGACTGTTTTTCTATGCCATTTAAGTTACATTTGGTTTACTTATGTAAAAACACCTCTTGTACAAAATAACCACAATTTTCCTTTCTCTAGATAAACCTGTGTTTTTCGTGCTACTAGGTAAAATTTATGAACATATATACACATGGTACAAATTGCTAGCATCCTCCCAATGATCTTTCAGCTTCCACTTCGTCAGCCATTTGTGTGCCGCTAATTCTTTCCTTTTTCTTTGTGTGCTATTTAGGTTATGCTCCAGCTAAAAACGACTTCCTTTTTGAGAGGGTATGCATCTTTACTATCCAAAATCTTCCTTCTTCACAGATAGAATAAAAATTAGCAGGGAGGTTTTAAGTCAGAACTGCATCTCCCTGAGTTGTGTCATATTGTTTCAAATAGTTGTACTTATATAATGCTAACTACTTAATTCTTTTTGTTTGTTTCAACTTGTAGAGGCTGCAAAGTTTTATTTATGGTAAGTAAAATCCCCACATCACTCAATAGCATTGCACATCATGTAAATTACAGTTTTAAAAATCAGTACTAGAAATATAAATGAAAATATTGATTACAGATATACTGATGCAACATTCAAGAGGGAAGTCTGCACTTATTTTCTGTTCTACAAGAAAAGGTGCACAAGAAGCAGCGCAGTGCCTTTCACAAACTGGAGCATCACTTGGCTATTCAAATCCATTTATGAAATCGATGCAGCAGTATGAACATCTAAAGGAGGCTTCCCTAACCTGTAGTGACAAGCAACTGCAGGCTTGCATTGTACATGGAGGTTATATGGAATCTTGTTCCCTGGGCACCCATAATACCTTCCTTAACTTTGCAACCTCCATTTTTTTAGTAATGTCTTTTTAGGTGCCCATGTTAGTTGATACACTTAGCCTAAAAACTTTAATTGATTGCTTAACTGATGCAATCCTGTTCCATTTTCAGTTGGTTTTCATAATGGTGGTCTTTGCTTAAAAGACCGAGGTCTTGTTGAGGGGCTTTTCCTCAAGGGTGATCTTCAAGTCCTATGCACAACGAATACTTTGGCACATGGCATCAACTTACCTGCACATACAGTTGTGATAAAGTCAACACAGTTTTTGTAAGAATGAATTTTTAGATATGGCATCAATCAATTAAATTGAACTTCTAGTTTTTGACATAGATTCTATATGCAGCAACAAGGACAAGGGCCTATATGTTGAATATGAGAGGTCCATGGTGCTTCAGGTGTACTACTAAGTCTATATGTCCTAGAAAACTCTTCTCCTAAAAAAATCCTATAAAACTATTATCTTTGATATGCAGGAGTATCTCTCCATCTTGCTTCACATCTTACTGTGATTTTGTATGGTTAACATGTAGCTTCATTGTTGTTTGTTCATTGCTTAATTTCTTTTACTTCTTTCTGACCTAATAGGTCAGATTTGATAACTTGAGGCATACAAACTACTGAATTTGTTTAAAATTATAACTTACACAGACGTGTGCTAAACCTTTAGCAAAAGATGGTTCTGGAATATATCATTGGCACTTTTGTTTAAGAAAGCAGGAGTGCTGGATATCTTACCTTATCTTATATATATAGGTTGAATTTTACTTATACTGAAATACTTCAATATTTATATCTCTTCTTCCTGTGAATAAAGGGTTTCACTTATGAAGTAATCCTACATTTGCACAGGGTTCAACAAGGCTTTTAGATTTCTATTTAATTGACTGGACTCAGTAGTTTAGTTTGCTAGTGGCTCTGCCTATGTTGTACTGTAGTTATCTTCTTTGTACTCTGTTGTTATAGATTACACATATCACCAATAGTAGGGTCCTCTCCTACGGCATTTCCCTAAAATATATAGAAATTTATATTCAAATGTATACCAAATTTAACAGTTCAACTTAACACATTTAGTGATTTCAATTTTAAATATAAAATGTATTATATGACTATCCTCTTGTTTTTGAGAAAGCTTCTGTTTGGGGTGATCTGCAGATGTGTGGGAGGGCTGGACGTCCACCATTCGATGATACTGGAACAATTATAATCATGACAAGAAAAGAGACAGTAAGCATCATACGTTTCCACTCTTATTAATTTTGTCAGTTGTGCAATAATTTGACAGGGTATTGAACTAACATGTTTAAGTTTTCCTTTTAGGTTCATCTATATGAGAACCTTCTAAATGGTTGTGAAATGGTGGAGTCTCAGTAAGTGCTTGATGTCTAATTAGAAACTAGTGTCTCATGTGATATTTCACCTAAAAGAAGACCGTGATATGCACTGCATATAATTTTGTACTTCTGACCAAGTATATATACTACATAACTACCACCAGGTTGCTGCCATGTGCAGTGGAGCATCTAAATGCAGAAATCGTTCAGCTGACAGTATCTGACATCATTCTGGCAGTTGAGTGGATCAAGTGCTCGTATTTGTACACCAGAATAAGGAAGGTATGTATGCATACTCTTGTTTAACATTTAAATTTAATCCATGGAATAACTTTAATGAAATAAATTGCTAGAATCCTGAGAACTATGGAGTTAAGAGGGGGACTCCTCAAGATCTCCTTGAAAAGCAAATTCAAGGTACTTTCTTTTGGCATGATGGGTTCTGTTATGATGCCTTATGCTTTGATCCTAAGCAACCGAATATACAGATATATGTGTCCAGAAGATTCATGAGTTGGTGGACTATGGACTGATTTGGACAGATGAAGGAGCTTTCGTTCTACAACCACTAGGTAAAGTTTTCTTCTCTCTACCAAAATGAAAATGCAGAAATCACAATTACAAGATGTCATATGGTCCAGCTCTCAATCTGCAGGGATAAAACACTGTTTTTTTGGTTGCAATGTACTCCCATTCATTCCAAATTATAAGACGTTTTGGCTTTTCTTGATACATTGCTTTTATTATGTATCTAGACATAGTGTAGCCTAAAATCATATGTTACAAATATCAACCAGCCAGATCCTGAGATCCATGAAGATTAACTCATTATATTGGTCTAGATACGCTCTCCCTACCCTCTGTTCAACATTATAGGATTGTCGAACAATAAATAGTATTCCGTGAGCTGGGTTTGTTGGATTTGTATGTCTAAGTCCCTAGGGTTCTGATCTGCAAATGTTGCCCCCCTATTTCAGGATTTGCGTTGTGTTATTGTATGTATCATCTAGCTTTAAACAGTGCATGGATCAATTTAGGCATCATGCATTGTATTTGTGAATCTGTGCCAAGCTCACTATATTTTCTGCAATGACTGCCATGTTTCTTGAGGCAGACTTACAGTAAGCTCCAGGTCTGATGGTTTGTCAAAAGGACTTCTTTAAGATCTAATTATTTTGCAATTGTTTGTCAAAAGGACTCCTTTAAGATCTAATTGTTCATTCTCAGAACCTGGGAGGCTGATGGCAAAATTCTACCTGAAGTTTGATACAATGAAGCTTATCGTGAAAGCTTCTGCCTGTTGCAGTTTGGAAGATTTATTGCATGTCATCTGTCACTCTGCAGAAATAACTTGTAGGTAGATGTACATATTTTCAATTGATTATTAAGTGTCAAGCATTTTATTTTATTTTTTTTATTTTTTGGTGTATCAAGGGATCCAACTACGTCGAAAGGACAAGAAGATTCTAAATGACATAAACGCCGACAAAGATGGTAGACTCCTTTTTCATATTGTCATGGAGAATAGAAAAAGGAAGAAGCGTGTTCAGACAAGAGAAGAGAAAATATTCTTGCTAGCAAATGACTGCTTAACTGGAGACCCCCTAATCCATGATTTATCCCTCAACCAGGTTGCTTGCTTGTCTACTTGCAAACACCCCTTGATTTTCTCCCCTACTATGTTGACTTAAGTGGACTCCCATGCAGGAAACAAATTCAATATGCTCAAATGGATGTAGGATTGCCAAATGCATGCGAGAATATTTTATATACAAAAAGAACTACAGATCCGCCATAAATTCTATGATCCTTGCAAATAGTCTACATCAAAAGCTTTGGGAGAGCAGTCCATTTCTGCTGAAACAACTGCCTGGGATTGGAATTGTAACAGCAAAGGTTATTAATTTTGTGATTGTTATGTAGCCACTGCTGTATCTGCAGCCAGCATAATTAATTCTTGAGTTGATCACTTGCCACCTCAGGCTCTGAAGACTGCTGGAATTTATAGCTTTGAGACCTTGGCAACTGCTGATGCGAGAAAGATAGAATCGGCCACAGGACGCAATTATCCATTTGGGAATCATGTCAAAGATTCAATGTCATCATTACCACCCAAAATTGACATAGACATAGAAGAAACTGGAAACAGACTTGGGAAAACGACAATCACTGTAACATTAACTCGTCTATCACAGGCAGTTCTATCCAGTAAACGCAGTTGCGCTGACATGGTACCTTATTTAACTTTGCTTCAGGTCATTGAGTGCTTTTAAAACCAACTAAATGTTATAACATTATTTTTCAGGTTGTGGCCTCAGAGGAAGACAATGTGATCCTCTTTCATGAGAATATAAGGTCAGTGCCTCTCCTCTCAAACCGATCTAATACCTTTGACAATCTATTTTTCATCTGCTGATGTGGATGGTTGTTTGTTGTTCTTTTGGTTCTTTCTTCCAGGACTCAAGAATTCCACAGGTAACACTTTTCAACTTTTGTTATTTTAGGATAAGTTAATCCATTCTTCTTCACCAGCATGTCTTATTCCAGAATTGCTCACTGTCCAATTTTTTAAAATGCAGCCCATATTCTGTAAAAGTTTTTGTTCCATGCCCGCAGAATGCACGGGTCACTCTGAAGGTTGATCTAATATTTGAAGAATATGGTAATATCACCATCTGAGAATACTTTCTTTCGATGTTGGGTCTCAATAGAGGTTGTGGTTAAGGTTGTTTTTCTTTTAGCATTGGCAAGTCTTTAACCTTTTAAACCAGTGTACTCGGGGTTTTTCCCCCTCATTTCTTCTTCTATAATATAATGATACACAGTCCTCCTGCATGTTTTACAAAAAAAAGAGAGAATACTTTCCTTCCAAAATATTATGCACATATCACTTCTATGCTCACATAGTTTATGTTTTCAATGCTATGGTGAAGTTGGTCTTGATGTGCACAAGAAGCATGTAGTAAGCAGGGAAGATGGTTTGTACGTGATCAAAGAGCATGTGATAGATAAGCTTGAACCTGCATACAATCTCCCTTCAGAGATTTGTTTGGTTAGCTCCAGGACAACTCGAAGAAGCCGATCTCAATCTCACACTGAACAGAGCCCTCTTTCCAAAGAGGTTTATGTCATAGAAGATAATGACATTGCCGTCAGTGCTCTCGAGAAAGCTGATAATGTACTGGGAACCAGAAAATTTAACAACTTGGCTTCACTGTAAGTTCTTAGGCCCTGTTCGTTTCGCTGAAATTTGGCTTATGCTGATTTGTTGTGAGAGGAAAACATTGTTTGTTCGTTGAAAAGTACTGCTAAAGTAGTTCAATCTTTTTTTTGGTTGGCTAATAATATATGGATTGATCGCCATCCACCAGTATAACCTTAAATACTGATCAGACTAGGGATTATCCAACCTTCAGCATGTGGTAGATCAGCATACACCACAACTTCATACTGAATGGTTTTGGTCCCTAGATGGTATTCTTGGGGGATTTGTTACTGGATCCTTTGGTCTTTGGGATCAACCTGTTTTGAACACTCTTTTCTCTCATAATTGAATGGCAGAGCTCCTGCCATTTTTGTTCCAAAAAAAAACTTTGTACTTAATCTATTGACTCAAGTCATGTTTTCTGAACCTTGGTCAGTATTTTTGTAACGTGCTATTTTCATGATTATAGAGAGGTCCCAAGCTTTGATCTACTGCCTGAAGAAGAGTATGGAGGTAAGACAATCCTGCAAACAGTATACAGTTATATGCACTTTATGCTTCATTTGTGCTCCTTCAATTAAAATCTGGAAATTTATTATTAGCTAGCTGAAATGTGCATTATCTTGTTTACATATGCAAGCTGCATCAGCTCCTGGACCAGAACAGGAAGAATGCAAAAGTGCCACAGACAACACAATTTTCGATCACATACGCAAGAAATCCAAAGAGTTCCCCACTCTGATGGTATCGAAATCCATGGATAGCTCTTATGAACCTCTTATACTGAAGAAGATGAAGATATCAAGGGACCAGTTTGAAGTAGAGCATGGCTGTCTGCATGCGGATGAGGCCACCACAATGGATTTTGAACCTGTTGAGCCTAGGGTCTCTCCAACCAAGACTGCTGAGAAGTGTCACGGGATCCTGGGTAGAAGCTCAGAAAAGAGCCGCATGCTGTTTGGAATAATGGATAGCCCATCTGAGAAGAGCAAGATGCTGAGCACGACACCAGACAAAAGCTCTCTTCAGAATGCGGGTGGAAAGGAGAGCCCATTGGAGAAGAGCGAGGTACTGAGCACTTCAGCTGAAAACTCTCTCCAATTTGCAGCTAGGCGTGTCATCTCATCTGAGAAGAGTAAGATGCTGACAACTCCAGATAAAAGCTCTCTTGTGTTTGCGGGTGGAAAGGAGAGCCCATTGGAGAAGAGCGAGGTACTGAGCACTTCAGCTGAAAACTCTCTCCAATTTGCAGCTAGGCGTGTCAGCTCATCTGAGAAGAGCAAGATGCTGACAACTCCAGATAAAAGCTCTCTTGTGTTTGCGGGTGGAAAGGAGAGCCCATTGGAGAAGAGCGAGGTACTGAGCACTTCAGCTGAAAACTCTCTCCAATTTGCAGCTAGGCGTGTCAGCTCATCTGAGGAGGGCAAGATGCTGACAACTCCAGATGAAAGCTCTCCAGGGTCTGTGGGAGGAAAGGATAGCCCGCTGGAGAAAAGCAAGATCCTTATTAGTACTCCAGTTGAGTATCCTTTAAAGAAAGGAAATCCAGGTGAAAATCCTTTCAAAACAGGAACTCCAGTTGAAAACTTCCCCCAATTTGCAGCTCAACGTGATAGCCCATCTAAGAAGAGGAAATCCTGCATCAGCAGTCCCCTTCCGTGCTTCCAGGCTGTTCAATGCACAGAGCAAGTCAGAGTTACAGGTCAACCCTTCGATATTCAGGAATATGTCAAGGAGATATCGAGAAGCAGAAGGAACAGTCAAGGAGGCGATCCTTTTGCTGGTTACAAGAGTATCTTTTCCTTCCTATACTAGATCTGCTAAAGATCTTGAACAATGTACAGTGAGTTCAATATCCTGCTCATAACATGCACTGTGACATGGAAAAGCATCTTCTTTTCTGGCTCTAGTTTTTAGTTACGAATGCTATTCTGTGGTTTTGCACTCTGTACACATGACTGGAGTGTGCTTATGTATGATACATGTGCAAGTTGTTATTGGCAGCACAAACTATGAAGTTTTCTGCCGGGTGCCATGCTAGATGCTTCACCTTTGATGCCATGTTGCATGAAACTTCCTGCTTGCCGTCTGACCTCAGACCATCCTGATCTGCGCGACAAGAGATTTTCCAGAGCCTTGTTCGCTTCGCTAAAAAGCCAGGCTATACTGTACCATGGCCGATAAGCCATGCTGACAAGCTCAAAGTATACATGAAAACTTGGCAAATAGATCCTCTCTAACCTTTCTATTAGCTCCTCCAAGAGAGATTTTTAAGCAGCGCTGGATGTAGAGCTTGTAATTGTATCCTGCGGTGCGGCCAAAGTGCAAGATTCAGTAGGCGCCAAAACTCTATTTGATGTTATTGGCAGCAAACCACAGCCATATAAAAACTTGGCACGGCCGTGAAAACTTTGGAGTTTTATCTTAATTCAGATAAACAGCACGTTAGATTGTTCTCCCAAAATGAAGAGAAAAACAGTATTCTTGATGCA